>JAJEJO010001939.1:79002-100655 GCA_020662805.1 Glaucomys volans
TTCTTTCTTCCTCTGCTCCAAGGTTTTAAGGTACTTTCCCCTGATCATCTGGGGGTGGGGTCTCATGGTGTGAAAACTGTGCATAGCATTTCTCAGTGTGGCTGTCCTGCACATCTGCTAAATTCTCACTACAATGGAAAGCAGCTACTCAACTATTCTCTTTATTGTAATCATATTCAAACCACTTTTTAAAATATTTTGCAAGCAAATATTTCATTTAGAATTTGGTTTCTTATCCAAATGGTATTTATTCTCGAGGAGTCGAGCTGATGTCTTAGTGGCGATGAATACATTATTTTTACTCCTCTTTCTCCGTATGAAAAAGGATATATAAACGAGATGCCAACCGACACATTCGCACACATTAGAATTGCTCCACGGTTTCATTCCAGCTGGGAGGTGAAGGAGTTAAACCTGAGGCCGGTTGTCTTGATTCTTTCCCCGCCCCCTCCACCCCTACCCCCCACCTCCCCCGCCCGCTCCCCCGGGACTGCTGGGATTGGTTGGCACTTCGCCATCAGGCTGTCAATCACCGAGTGTAAACAAGACGCTGATTGGCTGTTGTCCAGTCCGCACTGGGCCTCCTGAAAAAAGCAATTACTGGCTCCGCGGTTTCAAGGCGGCCCCAGGCCGCTTGATGAAAGGAGATAAGCTGGGGACTGTTTCCAGGATCCCCGCGGGCCGACCCCGGCAGCCCGGGAGCGGAGGTGCGGCGGAGAGCCCGTGGATCAAAGGAATCCGCAGAGAAAGGGGAAAGCGGGCAGACGGACGAGCCGGCCTTGCCCCCTGCGGGCCGCGCTGGCCCGGGGTGGGGGCCGCGGGCGGGGACTCCGGGATTTCCCGCCCGCCGGGCACCAGGCCTCCGCTGGCGCCCGCTTCGGGCAGCGCGGCCTGGAGGAACTCCAGGTAAGCCCAGGCTCCGCGGGCCGGGCTGGGGGCGCAGGACGAGGTTCGCGGGCCTGCGCAGCGGGCCTGGGGTCCGGGTTCGGTGACAGGACCCCTGCGGTCTGGGACCCTGACCAGCATGGGCTGGCGCCCTCCGAAGCGCGGCGCCGCAGCCGCTCCGCCAGGGGTGCGCGGGCGGGCGGAGAGGCGAGAGGCATAAATCCCGTAGAGCGCCCGGAGATCCGATTAGCGCGCGTCTATTCATTAGGCCCCGGGCGATTGAATTAGGTCCCCGGGCGCGGGTCTTGGGTGGGGGCGGCGCCCGCTAGGCTCAGACGCGGGTCCGGGAGCGCGGTCCGCGCTCCTGGTGGCATCCGGAGCACCAGGCGGCCAGCAGCGGCACCGGAGTGTCGGGGGGAACGCGGTTGTACTGGGTCCCGCCCGGAGGGCTCAACGGAGGCCCTCCGTCTCCCACGCACACAGGGGAAAGGCGGCCCGGCGACCGAGAAACGGTTTCCGGGAGGAGCGATCCGGGACCCCGCGGTTCCAGCCCTTAGTAGGGGCAGGCGCGGGTTGGAAGTGCGCAGAGCCCTGGATCCTGGGTCCGCGCAGGGCGCCCCTCTCAGACTGCGCCTTTTCCTGCGCTCCTTTGGAAGCCGAGTTTGTCACCACTTTTTCCACGGAGTTTGTTTTTCAATTAAGGAACCTTTTCTTTTTAAAAATTAATTCTTATAGCCCTATTTGAAGAAAAAAAGAACATATATGCGAGAAAAATCTTGAGTCCAACAGAGACAACACCTTGTTGACCGGGGGTGTCCTTGGAATTGCTCTGAGCGCGCGGTGGTGGCCCCCGCAGGCTCTGAGAAGGGGCCTGGCCTCCAACTGTCCTGTGAAGGAGGGGTGGGTCCCCAGCTCCCTGAGGGCGTACTCCCCTCCAGAGGAGCCAGCTGCAAAGGCCTCTGGGACCCCCCAACCCGTGCCCCACAATGGGCGGGAGATGGATGAGGGGTCCTGGAACCTGGCTAATAGGCACACCCCGCGCCCCGCCTATTGCCCAGGAGGTGGATGAGTACAGGATAGCGCGGGTGTGGGCCCTCTGCCCTGCGCTGGTGAGTTTAGATCCTGTGCATCGCTGCATCGCGGATTCCTAATTAAGGGGTGAGGGCTAGTTTCAGAACCCCCAAGTGCCCCAGGGCAAGGCTGCCCACGTGGGGAGGTGCTGGACTCCTTTCGGACCTTGCAGCTCCCTGCACATTGTCCCCCACCTCTGCCGTCCTCTTCTGCACCATTCACTTAAAACAAATCTTTTTTTTTCTCCTTCTTCTTCTTCCTCTCCCAATACTGTTTCAAAACAGTTGTTACAGCAAATAGCTGTAGACGGGCCTCTGCTGGATGCGGCCAGGGACTGGCAGCTGCCCAGCGCAGGCGCCCAGCCCTCGGCAGCTCTGCAGGACAAAATAAGCCCCTGTGTTCCCCTCCAAGGTTCCGAGCCCGCTGGCCCTCGCATGTTTGGCTGGGCTCACTATCTACATAGAGGAGACAGCCTTGGTTGTCCTCTGACTCTCCTGCTGCCCATAGCTAACAAATGTTTTTAATTTTAGAGAAACACAGTGCAATCTGCAGATTCTCCTTTGGCGGGGAGAGGACCAGGAGGGGCAGAGAGAGAAGATAATAAACCTGTCAGTCTGTTTTAAAAAAATTTTTTTTAGTTGTAGATGGATACAATACTTTTATTTATTTACTTTTTGTGGTGCTGGGGATTGAACCCAGTGCCCATTTGCTAGGCAAATGCTCTACCACTGAGCTACAGCCTCAGCCCTGATATCAGCCTTGATGCTGCAGCGTCTGAAGTTTTCCAAACCAGTGGTTTCTTAGTGGAACATAGACACCCAGCCCCCAGCCCACCTGCCCAGCAGCCTGAAACCCTAGAAGCATCCTCGGCCCTCAGATCCATTCCTCCCCAGCAGGAGCCCCGGCCACTTCCACAACCCTGGTGGACACCATTCAGGGTTGCCTCTGGCCTGGGAGAAGATGATGGATACCATGCATAGCCAGCTGTGCCCCGACACCTGGGTACGGCCACTCCTTGAATGCTGTACTTCCAAGAACACATGAACATTCGTGCAGTTTTGAGAGAGTGCTCCATTCATACGCACACATTCGAGAGTGCTCACACACCACCCAGGTGTACACAAACCCACAGTGGCGCGTGCGAGTCTCAGAGCATGTGACACTCCCACATGCACATGGGTGTAGAGCAGGCAGGGCTGGGAGGTAGCTCAGTGATGGGTGCTTGCCTGGCATGCCTGAGGCCCTGGGTCCATTCCCAGCACCACAAAAAACAAAACAAACATGCAGGCAGAGACACTTCTACGTCACACACCAACAGCACAACCACATGCAGAAGCACTCCTGAAGACCGCTGTTACAGCCACAGCTTGGTGGCCAGTTCCTCCAAGCCCATCCTGGAGCCCCCGGCACTCTGGTCCTGCCCCTATGCTCCTGGACACTAGCAGCTCCCAAATGGCCGAGGTCCTACTCTATCTAAAATCCGCAAATAGTCATTTTTTAATATAAGAGGATGGGGGGGTCAGGCAAGTTATATAAAATTGTGAATTAGTCACTGCTCCAAATAAATGCTTACTTGGGCCAGAGAACAGCAGGGCTGCGCTGCCGGGTAATTGTATGTTGGGTGTCTCTCCATTGTTCCCTGGGCCATTAGTCAAAGGGCAAATTAGAAACAATTTCTTGACGACAAAAATTGACTCTTAATTCTTCCCACCAGAGGCGCAGGGGGACAGACCTAGAGGCCAGACCTGAGACTGGGGCCAGGGTGCTGCAGGCTGGCACGTGGAGGGGCAGGTAGGGGCAGACTGGGGGCCCCTGGGACCCAGGTTTGAATTTCATCGGCCTGTGAACACCTGCAGGTTGGACCCAGGTTTGAGCAGGATGGGACAGGGAGGGTGGGCTAAGGCCTGGGTGGAGGCTGAGATGGCCCACAGTATCCTGAACCCTCCCTCAGTGGGAAAGGGGCTGTACCCCACCCCAGCCCGAAGGCAGTGTTTCCAAGGACAGCTCAGGTGATTAAGAATTTGCTCCTTTCTCTTCAAATAAGAGGGGTTTAAAAAATTTTAAAAAGTTCCCAGGAACTGCCCTGGCTGGAGGAATAGGTCCTGGGCCCCCCTTCCTGTCTCCTGGAGGAAGACCTCTACCGCCATAGGGGAGGGTCTTTTCATCAGGACCTCCGGCTACACGGAGTGGGAGAAGCTCCCTCTTCTGTGTTCCAGACTCCCAGCAGCCCTCACAGGTGGGTCAGGAAGTCCTGGGTCCCCAGAGGTGCTACTTGGAGGTTTGTGCCTGGGGATGTGGGGCAGCTTTTCTTTGCCAGGTCTCCTGCTTTGGAACTTAAGCTTCGACAGGCAGATTCATTTGGGATGGGACAGGAGGGTGATGGTGCCCTGGATCCCCAAGAGAAGGGGGCTGCCTACCAAAAGAACAAAGCTTTCAGTCCAAGCACCCTATTTAGCTGGCCCAGAGACAAGGTGTCGAGAAGGAGCTGTCCCACCCATAGGATGCTGGGTCGAGGCCAAGGTAAGGGTAGACAGCAGCCACAGGACATGAGAACTTGTCCCAGCACCAGGCTGGCTGGGCAAGTCCTCTGTCAGGCAGCCCAGGAGGGCCAGCTGTGCACCCAGCCCATCTCTCCTGAGGATCAGTCCCAGCTCCAGACTAAGCAAGGAGCCTGGCCTAGGCCAGTGCGCATTCTGAGCCCCAGGGACCATCAGGGAAGCACAGGTTGCAGCCCTCAGACAGACCTCGGGGTCCCGTTGTAAGTTTCAAACAGCAAGGAGAGCAGCCAGGGCCACCTCTGCTTCTGCCTCCTTCTCTGAGGGAGGCTTGACTTCTGTTGTTGCTGATTTTGTCCAACCAGGTCGGAGGCTGCCTAGCCCCCTCCCCTTGCAGGGAAGGTGCTTGTTAAACAGAGTTGTAATTTGTGGCTAAATATAACCCAGTGTTTTCACACGGAAAGTATAATTCAGGGTGCTGGTCGCATGAGGTTATCAGCGAGGAGACCCATCTGGGTTAAATTAAAGTGATTTTCATAAAGGGCAGAAGCGGCCTTGCCAGGCTTTGCTCTGCCTTTTTATTAGCAGCGGTATGGTTGTTATTACTACTAGTGGGGACCAAGGAGGGTGGGGAGATGCCTGGACCCCAGGGCTGAGGAACTAGGCGGCTCCCTACCCCCGGGAAGAGGCTGTGTCCCCCTCAGGCCGGCCGCTCATTCTCTTGAGTCGAGGTGGCCTGGAGGGGAGAGGGCAGGTTCTCTGACAATGGGGGAGTGGCTTTGGGGGACTTCCTGAATCAGGAATGGTGGTTCTCCTGGCAGGAGGCTGACCTAAACAGCCTTCAGTCTTGGCTGGGAGGAAAGTCCCATGAGGACAGGAGCCAGACCCAGGAGGGAAAGCCCCCTGATCCAATGTGCAGGAGTAGGTGACAACAGCTGAGTGGCTGAAGCTACCGTGCTGGGACAAGTGCCTGGGCAGGGCCGGATACCAGGTGGCCTGTGGTCTTTCCAGGCGCACCTCAGGCAGAACAGGTCTTCAGGCCTCTCTGCAAGGCCCCGCCCCCGCTCCTGCCCCTGCAGCCCACCATACCAGGGAGGCTGGGGAGGGAGTGCCCAGGGAGCTCACTCTCAGGGTGTGTCAGGCAGGGTTCCAACTGGTCACCAGGGCCAGAAGCAGAACCTACAGGATCAAGCAACCCAAAGTCTATGGGAGACATATCCCCCAGCTCCCCTTACTTCACCCCAGTTCCTCCATCAGCCTGCCCTCTTCACCCACCCCACGGTGGCAGGAGACCTTCAGTTCTCCATACTGGGAAAACCCAGCCCAGGCCAGATGCCCCCACCCAGCACCACTGTCCCAGCAGAGGGCCCCATCGTGCAGGGTGCCACACATCGGAGCTGGTCCCACAGGGTCACAGGCCTATCCTCAGGACACTACTGTCCTGCTGTTTCCAGAGTTCCCCTTTCCCGCCCAGCCCAGCTTCCTGGTGGTGGGCCTGCCTGCAGCTTCCTGGCCTGGGGCACCCCCACAACTTGAACCCCAGAGTCTGATGGGCCATCGGCCCCTCCATGGGAGAAACCAAGCCTGTAAGACTGAAGACAGACACCTCTTTTTCCTCTCCCTTGTTTCAGGGGGACTCGCGTTTGGCATGGTTACCTTCTGCATCTATAGACCAAAAATAAACGATTCCCATCAAAATTCCCACAGAATGGCAGGGCCTGTGGCAAAGCCTGGAGAGCCCTCTCCTCCAGTTACCAGAGGGGCAGCAGGGACTGGCCATACAACCGCCTAACCCCGCCTCCCGCCTGCCCTGGAGCAGGGCCCCTGCCTCTTTTATTAAGAGGAGTTGCTACATTAAGTTAATAACTCAATAGGACGTTTTTTCTGACCTGCACAGACACATTCAACCCCGATTCATGGCGTGTGGACACCTCTGCAGGTAGCACTTCCCCAGCCAGGAGGGTTTTCAGAAGCGCCCCAAAGGGAGACTCCAGAAAACTGCCCCTTCCAACAGTCCAAGCCCGGCAGCGGGGCCTGCCCTGGAGCCAGCCCGAGCGCCGCCAGCCCTCCCCGCCACTTCCGCAGGGCCTTCTGGAGCACATTCCACTCAGGCGGGCGAGGACTGCCCAGCCCTGCGTCTTCCCCCACACGTCCCCTGGGCCCCTCTGAGTGCGCCGCCGCTGCCTGCCTCGCTGCGCAGCACGAGGACCAACATACATGCGGGCGGCGGGCTTTCTTCCTCCCGAAATTGTTTGCCTTTTTTTTTAAGCTGACTCTTCACTGCAAAAAGCCCCCTGGAGCAGGTGGCATGGAATGAAAGCCCCGCCAGCCAAGCCAGCCACAAAAGCTCTTGGAGTGCCGCCCGAGGGCGAGAGCGCCCGGACCCGCATCCGGAGAAGCGCGCACGCACCGCGATGCGGGTGTCTGGCGCGTCCCCACCTGCTCCCGTGTCCGCCCGGTCCCCGAGAACCAGGAGGCGCCATAATGGCAAATTTATGGCCTGGGTGACGCGCTTCCCTCTCCCACAATGGGGCCCGGTGACATTAAACAGAAAATTGATGAGAGGAGCGGAATCCAATCTCCCCCACGCCGCCTCTCCGCGCTCCTCGGGGCGGGGGCTGCGGGAGGAAGAGGGGTCCGCGCGCGTTTCGCACCCGCTCCAGAAGCTCCCCCCAGCTCCCGGCCGCGGGTGGGGTGGGGCCGCGACCCTCGCCCCGGGGCCGGCAGCGCGTCGCACCGGCTCGGAGGACCCCAGACCCAGGCGGGGGCTCGGGCGCGCCGCAGCCCCTGTCCCCCTCCCCAGTTCCGGGGAACCCCCACCCCGCGTCCATGCAGAGCTCCCTGCCCCCACCGCGCGGAGGGCGAGGGGCGGGCCCCGGCCGCCCAACCCCCAAATGGGAAAAGGCAGCAAGTGACGCGGGGCGCGCCTGGGGTGGCCGCGAGCTCCCGCTCCCTTCCGCCGGCCACACGGCTCCCCCGCTACGCGCCCGGCGCCTCCTGGCACCGAACCCGTCGCGCTGCGTCCTTAAAGGCGCCGCCTGCTCTGCCCGCCTTTGTCCGCGCCTCTGGGAAGGTCATGAGGCGAGGAGTGGGGGGCAGCGACAGTGCCTGGCGCAAAGTGCATCTCCCACCCGGATCTCTTCCTGGGCCGTGGGCGGGCCTCCAGGAGAACTGGACTCAACGGCCTTTGGTTACCGTGGCCTGGATGCCCCAGGCTCAGGTCTTGTCACACGTACCATGCTGGGGCACACAGCCTGGCCAAGGACTGGGTCCTTCAGTAAGTGGGGCCAGGAGACGTGCCTCTCAGGGGCGGATGGAGAGAGCCCCTGGGGACCTCTTGGGGAAAGGGTCATCCCCAGAGCCCAAAGGGCATCCAGAGGCCATGAACAAAGCCCAGGTTGAAGCCTGATGGGGCTCCTAAGGTGAGGCTTCTTCCACTTGTGCCTCCATCTCTCTGGCCTCTATGACATGGAGGGTGTCTAGGTGCCAGATCGTGCCCTGGACACTCTACCTCTAGGCAGCCTGGGTTGATGATGTTGCCATTTCACAGATGGACAGGCTGAGGGGGGCATGGCTTGCCTGCCTGCTCACCTGGGGCCTAGACACTTGGGCCCTGAATTATTCTTCTACAAAGCCAAGATAAGGGTTCGCTGGCCTCTGAGTCCCAGCAGCCCCAAGACCTTTGAAGTCAGGACTTCCACCTTGAAGCCTGAGCCTCCCATAGCACCCACAGACAGGGGTGCCTGGGCCCTGCCCTGCCTGGGCAGCCTCTCCACAGGCCCCACCTAGCTGGCCTGTTTCTCAGTCACTGCCATGATGTGAAGTGAGGCCGGCCTCCGACTCTGCAGCTAGGAGGAACTGCTGATACATGGTGAGAATCTGGAAGCCAGATTGCAAAAGGTCAGGCTGGCCTGGGACCAACAAAATTACCTCTATCAGGCTGGATGCAAACCTCCACTTTTAGATTCAAAAATCAGTTTTAAATTGCAGGCAGCTTCCCACTGAAGACAGGATGAGCCAGCAGCAGCTGCCTGTCCCATTCACGGGGAGCCCCCCCACCTCCCAGCCCCTGTGAATGTCTTGGCGGTCCAGCAGCTGAGGCTGCCTGTGTGGGGGTGGGGGCTCCCAGGATGTCTGACCCAGAGCCTCTGATGTCAGGCCCACCGGGGGAGGGGACGCAGCTGGGGACAGCAGAGAATGGGGTCCTTGTGCCTCTGTTGTCAGGCCCAGGGCTTCGATGAACACAGCTTTGTCCGCACCCACACCCCGTGGTGACCACGGGACCGGGACTGGGGGATCAGCGGGCCTCAGAACAAGAGCTGCATGTGCATTTGGCTTTTTGGCCTCAGTTAACCCTTAAATGGGTGTTGGATTCAATCTCCCCTGCTATGTGCCTGGCACCTGGAAGCCTGGGGCCAGAGGGCATGCAGAGGAGAGAAAGGGTTCGCTTCAAGCCGAGGGTTGGAAGCACATTAAACTCTTTTTGTTTTCCTATTAAAATGGCTGTGGCCAGTGAAGGAAATGAGAGGGTGGCGGCGGAGAGGATCCGGTGACACACAGCCTCCTGCACAGATCCTGCTCCCAGCCCAGCCCAGCTGACATCACAAGTCCAGAGGCGACTCCCCAGGGGTCTTCCAGAGGAGGAGGCCCCACCTGGGCATCCATCAACCCATCGGGGACTCAGCAACACCGGGGATCCTGCAGACTCTGGGCTGAGGTGGAAATGAGACCGCTGGAGGATCTTGCAGGGACTCCAGAGCAGTTGGGTGTGGTGGGCCACAGACCCTGGGAGCAGGAAGGGGTGGACAGGTAAGGGCCATTTGTGGGCCCAACCACTTGGGGGGCAGCAATAGGTCTGCGGAGGCCGTGGGTCTTCCCTGTGCCGAATGAATGTTGGGGGTGGCAGTAGATGGCAAGGACACTGGGGGCCCCCCCGAGCACCCTTCACACTGTAGCCTCTGGGCCTGCCCACTCCTCTTGGGCCCTCGGTCCAAGGTGTGCACTTGGGCAGTGGTGGCATGGTGTGTTTCCCCGTCTTCTTTGTGATTCTCTGTATAAATACATTTCTCAAATTTCTCTTTTGAATTGTATTCGTTTTGTAATCAAAACCAAAGCAATGGGTAAGCAGCGTCCTGGGCAAGTCTGCAGGTCAGCTTGCTGGGTCAGTGGCTTGCTGCAAAGTGGGTCCAGTCCCCAGCCTCAGGCCACCCCTGCCCCGAGGCCCCTCTCTCGATTGCAGGGAGGGGTGCCTCTGTTTGCCCCACACCCTCCCTGGGCCCTCTGGAAATCACCAGCTGGACTGGTGGGGGTGCTCCTGGCTTGGGGCGTGTGGGAGGAGAACAGACCAGCACCTGGAAGTCCTCCTATTTTCCAGCACGGGCACAGAGCATGACAAGGTGGTTATTTTCTGAGCATGCAGAGACAGGTGCCCAGTGGCTGGTACTGCTGCCCAGGAGAGGCCCGTGGCCCTGGGCAGGGCAGTCCAGCAACCATGACTGTGCCATGATGTGGCTGGACTCCCCCAGAGCTCCAGAGGCTGGGAAAGGCTCACAAGGGTGTCGCAGAGGCTCAGAGCCCGGCCCTTGGAGGTGCAGCTGGTCTGCCCTTATGCAGGGTGGGTGTAAGTGAAGGTCACCCTCGAGCTCAGGGCAAGGTTGGGCCCACGTGGATCCTGCACTCCTGTCCCCCACCACAGGGGAGTGCGATGAAGATCCCCCCAAGCCTGCCCTGTCCCTACCCCAGGACTGTGCCCTGGAGGGCTTGTAGCAGAGGAGGGTGGGAGGTGGGCTCCAGGGTCTCTGGCTCACTGCACACAGGGGCGAGGGGTGATCTGCAGTCCAGAGGGTGGACAGCACTGCCTTAGGACCCTCAGACCCCAGGGAGGGCAGGGGCCACTGCCACCTCCTGGGAGCCCCTCACCCCTCCATGGCCAAGAGGAAGTGCCAGGCGTGGCAGGCACAGCTGTCCTGGAGACTGACTTGGGAAGGGACTGCTCTGGAGTCAGCATCCACAGGAGGGGGCCAGGTTCAGCCCCGGCAGCCCCCACTACACGTGCCCCCAGCAGGAAGCAGGGCAGCGGATAGACAGGAACCAGGCCTGCCCACCTCCAGCGGCAAGCTCTGAGAAAGGTGGGGTTTGGTGTCATTGGTTCAGGAAGACCAGCACTGAGTCTGACGCCTGAATCGCCGGGAGGGAGCTTTGCCAAGTGCTGGGACCCCCCTGAGCTGAGCTCAGCCCTTGTGTCCCCCAGTGCCACAAAGCAGGCGCCAAAGCAAAGGCTGGGAAACAGCAGCTCTTCAGGTCCCACCCCCCGGGCTCCCTGAGGCTGGGCTGCGCTGCCCACCACCACCCTCGCTCCCCTGGGAGCCACACCCTCACCCAGCCCTGCTTCTCGAGGCCGCTTCATCCTTGTCCTGGCTGCACCCTTGTCCTGGCTGCACCCTGACTGCACGGGGGAGACCCCTCCCCAGGTCTTTATCTTTATTCTTTCTAGAAGGAAGACAGAGGTAGGATGTGTCCCTAGTGGCCAGATCCAAATGACCAACTTCCAGGGTCCCTCCTCAATGGGCGATTGTTTGGGATCCTGAGGGTTCCCCATGTACCCCAGACACTTGAGAGCCTGCCGAGCTGTCCCCTGGCCTAGACTCAGGGTATAGAGGAACTGCCCCTCTGAAAATGTGAGGGTACTGGGGCCCAGAGAGGTGGAGTGACTGTCCTCAGTCACTAAGCCTGTGAGGGACAACCAGCCTCTGGTCTGCCCTGGCCGTTCAGCCTCCTGCCTCCAGTCGCAGCTGTCACCCAGGTTGGAGGCACATCCACTGCACTCACTGGGCTCTGGGGCAATGTCCCAGTCCATCTTCCTGCTCAAAGTACATCCCTGGCCACGGGCCACGTGCCGGCACTCCCCCACCTCACTCACTGTGGGCACTCACGGGTCCGCTCACCCTCACTGCCCTGAGCAGTGCCAACACCTGGCCAAATAGGGTGAGGGAGTCAGTGCCCTGCTGTGTGGGACAAGCACACCCATCACTGGGCGCATAAGGGACCCAAGACGTTGTCCACACCAGGAGCTGACCACTTGCATGGGCAGCCACCCGTCAGGTGTAGAGGGGGCTCCTGTTGGCTCCTGGGGTCTGACCCCCACTCCTGCCTTCCCTGCATTCCCGCCTGGAAGTCCTCTGGCCAAAGGATGTGAGGCCAGTCCACCTGCATGGTGCCCACTCTGCCTCCCTGAGCTCACAGCAGGACTGTAACCAAGACAGCTATTACTCTTCTCTTTGCCTTTTGGTAATTTAAGGCCTTATTACATCCCAGATGTCGCCTTAGGGTTCTGCAGAGAGATATGGAGATATGCCCACCCCGTATCTACATCTATGTCAAGAGATTTTTTTGGAAGGAATGGGTTCACACGATCATGGGGTTAAGTCCCAAGGTCCGCACCAGGCAGGAAAACTGTTGGTGCAGTCCGAGTCTGGGGGCAGTGCGCATCCTCTGACTCTTGAGAGGATCCACGGTCACCTCCCATTTGGGTCTTTCTTCAACTGACTGGACGAGGTCCGCCACTTCGAAAGGACTCTGCTTCACCCAGTCCGCATTCACCAGTCAAATGCAGCCTTAGCCGGGAACACCCTACAAACGCCAGACACCTCGGCATCCCCTGGCCCAGTCACGGTGACACATGAAATGACCCTCATAGGTGAATTCCACCAGAGGGGAATCGCTGGGTCCTTGGGGAGGTACAGGGGTCACCAAATGGCTTTCAGAAGCAGCTGTGCCCTCAGCACCCCATGAGTGAGGAGCACCCCTGGGCCTGGCCCTCACCACACTTGGGATTGCCAGTCTTCCTCGGCTCAGCCTCTGAGGGTGGGAAATGGTCCCCCTGCAGCCTCACGATTGCTCCCTGATGGTTAGAAGGCCCACCAGTCTCCCGTCGGCACGGGCCATGTCTTCACCCTCTGCGTCCAGGAGGGTGTTCAGACATGTTACCCCTTTTATTTTTTTGCTGGGGTTGAACCCAGGGCCGTGTGCTTATGAAGCAAGCACTCTACCCACTGAGCTACGTCCCCAGCCCCAGGTTACCCCTTTTAAAAAGTGGGTCGATGTGTTCTGTTCTTATGGACCTGTAGCTCTCGACACGTTCTAGACACAGATCTTGGCTGGTCGCCTCTACGCTCCTGTCGACAGGCAGGTTGGTTGGGCTTCGCTTCCACTCAGAGGCTTCTCCAAGTCGGTATTTCTTTCTTTTTTCCTAGAAATTGAGTCCGGGATTGTTCTGCCTCCAAAGTACAACTGTGGCCATTCTTATTCTTAAGTCAGGGTCTCATTCAGTTCCCCACGCTGGCCTGGAAATTGCAATCCTCCTGCCTTGGCCTCCCAGGCCACTGGGATTACAGGGTGTGTACCATCAGTTCCAGCTCCAGATTCTTGATTTTCATCGTTGGATTGGTTTTGGGGTTTTGCTTTTTTGCAGCGATGGTGACTGAACCCAGAGCCTCCAGCATGCTGGGCAGGAGCTCTACCACTGAGCCACATCTCCAGCCCTTTTACTTAATTTTGAGGCAGGACCTTGCTGAGTTGCCCAGGCTGGCCTGGAACTTGCGACCCTCCTGCCTCAGCCTCTGAGTTGCTGGGGGGTGGGGACTACAGGTGTGCGCCCTTGTGCTGGGCTTCACATTCTTAATTCGGGTGAAGTCCAGTGGCCTAGTATGATCAGTATCCTTGGCCTCCTACATTAGGAGCCTTTGTCTTGAAGATTTCTTCTGCTTTATTGCAGAAGCTTTGGGCTTTATTTTTCACCTTTTGGTATGTGACCCACTTTATTTTTGTATACCGTGTGACATAAAATCAAGGGTCAGCTTTCCTGCCAGGGTCCAGTTGACCTGCTGCTGCAGGGAAAGCCCAGCTGCCTGCTGCACGCGGTGGCCTTTGTTAGAAATCAGTGAGTCGGGGGAGGGGCGTCTCTCGGGCCCACCCTCTGGTCCCTGGCCTGTTTGACTTCCTGTGCCAACCGCTGGGGCCTTTGCTGGCTGCTCAGAGCCACCCAGGGGCGTAGGCAGAGGGACCCTCAGGGTGAGGCTGCAGAGCCCCCCCGGGGCAGTGTCCGCTGCTTGCTCTCCCTGCAGGGCCTTCTCTCCCAGAACCTGCCTGCAGCCCTGCCGGAGCTCACCCCAGAGGCCTGGGGGCTGTGGATGAGGGCACACCACTGGCCAGCCCCCAGCGCCCAGCAGCCCTTTACAGAGGACCCTCCGGTTCAGCTGCCCCGTGGCTTCTAGGCCACTGCAGGCGCAGCCAGCTCGCAGGGCACAGGGACACCACGTGGAGCCGACCTGGAGCTTGCACAGTAGTGGGGCCTGGGACAGATGGTGTCAGTTAGGCAGCATGGCCCAGGGAGGTGACGATGACATCTGGGCAGGGCTGAGGGAGTGAGGAGCAGGCCTGCAGGCAGGAGTTTCAGGAGGGCCTGCAGGGCCAGGTCAGGAAGGAGCCAGGGCCTTCCATGGGAGCAGGCCGGGGAGGAACAGGGACAGTCTCAGAGTGCAATGGGACCAGAGGTCCTTCAGGTCCATCAGTCCCTTGGCTACCGGTCAGGTCCAGCCAGCCCAAGGCTCTGCGATGATGTCCAGTGGAGGACTCCAGTGTGAGGATGGAGCCCCAGCAGCAGGCAGGTGGAGGGGAGCACCTGCCAGCCAGGGTGGGGTGAAGCATGGGCCCAGGAGGGGCTGAGCGCCTGCAGGGCTGGAGCTGGATTGCAAGGACCCTGGAGACTGCAGGGCAGGGTGGCTGTGTCATGGGCAGAGGGAGCAGTGCGCTGCCTGCAGTCTGGGACCCGCCTCTGCAGGGGTGGGGGCCCTCCACCAAGCTGAGTACCAGGCAGACTTCCGGGAGCCTTGGACTTGGCCAGCAGGAGGTGATTGTCAGGCGACAGGCTAGCTCTGCAGCCTGTGGGGGATGCCCTCCCTGCCTGGACACATGGCCTTAGGAGCTGAGCCACATCAGGGAATGGAAATCAGCGGTGTGGAAGGGGTCATGCTGCAAGGTCTAGAGGGGACAGGACACGCCCAAGAGGAGGGTTCAAGGAGGGGATACCAGGGAGGCCATGGGCCAGGATGGTGTCAGGAAGCCTGCAGAAGGAAGGCTCCACCAGAAAGAGTTGTCTGGTGCCAGCCAGAAGAGGCCAGAGCACTGGCCCTTGGATCTGTGCTGTGGTGGCTGCTGGTGACCTGTCCAGGCCCTTATATCTACTCCCCGCTCCCCCTTTCAGGCTAAGTGTGAGTGCACAGGGCTGACCCCTTTCCGACCACAGCCTGTGGCCACCAATCACCAGGCTCAGCCCAAAGATCCCCGCCTGCCAGGCCAGCGAGCCCAACCTCCTGACCCCCAGGAGGCCCTCACCTAGGCCGGCTGGCTCTGCCCTGTTGCCAAGGGGCTGCACCTGCGTGTTCACGTGTTCGTGGCTGGTCCTCCCCGAGCTCTCCTAGCACTAGGAGGAGGGAATGGCCTCGTCTTAAGTCTCACTCCTGTGACCCTGCCAGCCACATGGTCCCTGGAGCGCAAATCTTCCACACCCCAGGGTCTCCCCAGCAGTGAGCTTCCGTTGGCAATCACAGCCAAGCCAGTGCAGCCAGTGTCCCAGGCTGTCACAGCAAATGACCGCAGACTGGGCAGCTGAGATGACCAGAATTTCATGGTTCTAGAGGCCAGAGCTGGGCAGGGGCCCGCGGGAGTCGGAGGCGCTGAGGGTCTGGCCGGCCTCCCTGGCCTGCTCTCTCCAGCACTGCCGCCTCCACTTGGTCCTGTTCTGTGGTCTCTCTGTCAGGTCTCCCTCTGTCTCCCTTTTACTTTTTCCATATTCTTTCTGAAAATTTTATATGGTCAGATGGGGAAATCAAACCAAGCGACCGTAACAAGCCACGTTTGAATTCCAGTCCATTTCACTTTGTGCACCTAACTCCCGTGCGACTGGCCTGAGTGAGGACAATTTGCTTTTCCCCTTGTGTGTCTGGAGGCGGTGGCGGGTGGACCGCCGCCTGTGGACCGGTGAGAACCACTGGCTTGTCACACAACTTTCAGAAATGTATTTTCCCAGGCTGGCGTCCCAACGCAGTGGTAGGTGGCTCACCCAGCGTGTGTGAGGCCCTGGCTTCAACCCCCAGTGCTGCAAAATAGACGAATGAATAAATAGCTGGCACCAGAAAGGACCAGCAGCTCCTTGGGCTCCCGAGCCTCCTGCCGGTGCCCATCCCAGTCCTGCCTGTCGGCTGGCCTCAGCCCTGGGCAGTCTGGCCCAGCACGCTCAGCCTCCTGATGGTCGGTGGGCCTGGTCCATGTCCACTGTAGCTCCCTCCCCAGCCACAGTCTCCACCCTGCACCTGGGGTACTCCTGTGGCCCCACAGCCTCCGAGTGACCCTGCCACGGCTGGGGAGCACAGTGGCTGGATGGCCTGCCCCCTCCCCTCCCCAGCCTGAGGGGCAGGATGAAATCAGTCCAACTGCATCTGTTGAAAAGTGGCCCCCTGGCCATCCTGCTGTGTCCTCTCACCAGCCCTGGGCCAGCTACTGTTGTCCCTCTGCTCTGTGCCAATGAGGAGCAGTGGTCACTCTTCCAAGTCACCATGGCTGCAGACAGAGCCCAGGGCAGCCTGACCTCCAGCACTGCGTCCCCCAGAGCTGCATGGTCCTGCAGCTCTGTAACTGGCAAGTGTCACTCAAAGTGGGCGGGAGCCCCCCAGGGCATCAACGCGGGACAGCCAGGCAGAGGCTGCAGGCCCACACCCTCTGCGCTTGGTCCTGAGGCTTCAAACACCCTTGGAGGCTTTCACTGTGGTTTCTGGCATCCTCTTTCTCGTCCTCTCTATCCCCTGCCCACTGTGTGTCCCCAGAGTGGCCTGGACCTGAAGAAAGGGGCCCTGGAGGGGACAGGGCAGGAGTCCATGCATCTAGACACCCAGGTGTCCAGGATCCATTGTAGAGCAGGGGCTCTCCTGCAGGTTGCCTGCAGGTCCCCAGACCCCTCCAGGTTCTGATTTACAGCTCATTTCCAGATGAGGTCATCCTGGATTTAGGTTGGACACTCACTCCAATGACAAGTGTCCTAATTTAAAAAAGGCAAAAACTGTTTGAGACTCAAACACACAAAGGGGCAACTGTGAAGATGGAGGCAGAGACCGGAGATGCAGCCACAATCCAGAACGCGTGAGCCACCAGAGGCTGGGAGGACAAGAAAGGCGCTCCCTAGGAGCCTCAGAAGAAGGTGGCCCTGTGACACTTTGTTTTGGACTTCTAGGCTTCAGAACTGTAAGAGAATTAGCTTTTATAGTTTTAAGTCACCCCATCTGGAAATTTGTTATAGCAAGTCTTCGAAAGTAAAATAATACCTTCAAAAACCAACAGGCTGCCGGGCAGGGTGGCGCACACCTGTAATCCCAGTGGATCAGGAGGCTGAGGCAGGAGGATGGCAGGTTCAAAGCCAGTCTCAGCAATTTAGCAAGCCCCCCACCCCCACCCCAGCAACTTAGCTGGGGATGTGTTTCTCTGGTAAAGCACCTCTGAATTCAAACCCCCAGTACCCCCCCGAAAAAGTCAGAAGATGGTACGCACCCATAATTCCAGCGACTCAGGAGGCTGAGGTAGGAGGATGGCAAAGTCAAGCCCAGCCTGGGCAGCTAACTAGCCAAACCCTGTCTCAAAATAAATTAGAAAGGGTTGGGGGTGTAGCTCAGTGGTAAAGCCCCCCTGGGTTCAATCCGCATACCTCATAAATAAATAATAAATTCAAAAGGCATAAAAGATTCTAAAGTGAAAAACCACCCCCCCCCCGCCCCCCAAGTGCATGCGCATCAGCACAGAGGGCCAGAGGGGGCGCTTGGCTTGGACAGCACAGCACACAGCCTGCCTGGGCTTGGCTCTGTCATCCAACTCATGGCTCCCTGGTCCACCTCCTCTGCTCCAAGTGCAGAGCCAGATTCCAGTCAGGTGTGGTGGACAGGTGGTCCTTGTGAGTGCCCTTCCTCTGCATCTGGGCGTCCTGGAGAGAAACCCCTGCAACTGCTGGGGGTGCTGGGCTAGGAGTGCTTCACCTGGGGATGACTGTCGCCAGATGCCTCCCAGAAGGTTCCAACTCCCACGCTCTCCAACAGGCCCAGCCTTCCTCCCCTCCGCCCCCACTCAACCAGCTCACAGGAAAAAGAGAGGGGTCCCTGGAGCACGTGGCAGGCCCCCAGGGTGTGGCTAAAGAGCCTTGGCCTCTGCTTCTTGGCTTCCTGCCGTCTGCGGGGAGGAGCGCAGGAGTGCAGGGCCACCTCTGGGCATGCTGATGGACGTGCCGTCAACCCCCCTGTGCTGTGTTGGCAATTGACCTGGAACAGGAAGCCAGCAAGGGAACCAGGGCCTTTCAAGTGCTGACAGACTCACCAAGCTCACGCACCTGCAGGTGGGGAGCTGTGCTCCAGCCTTGGGGAGGGGAGGCCTGTCTGCTGCAGCCTGGGAGGACTGGCCCCTTCCGGCTGTTTCCCTGAGCCCCAGGGCCCAACAGCCACACCTGGGCAGAGGCTGGGGCCCCTCCAGTGCAGACCTGGCCGGTGGCGGCCTGTCTCTGTGGATCTGTTTCCCTGTGCTGCTCATGGGAGCCGGTCTGCAGCAGCAGCCTGGAGTCATCTGATTTCCTTCTTGAATTCCAGATGCCAGACTCAGTCTGATGCTGCAAACCCCCGGTGAGGATGCTGGCCATCCCCTGGCCGGAGCACGCTGCGGAACCCCTGCTCTTCGGGAATGGCAGTGCTTAGCAAACCCGCCTGCCGCCTGGGGAGTCTGAAACGGTGTCGCAGGGCCTGTGTTATGGGACCGGGAGTGTCCTCTAAGTGCCAGGACTGGACAGTAGGTAGTGTCTGCTTGCTTCTGCAGTATTGGGGGTTGAGCCCACCCTGGAGTGTGCTGGCCGAGAATCCCACCACTGAACTGCGTCCAGAGCTCCTCTGCTCCATGGACAAATGTTATTTTGAAACAGGACCTCGCTCAGTTGCCCAGGCTGACTTGAACTGGGTCCCCCTGCCTCAGCCTCCTGAGTAACTGGGATTACATGTGTCACGGCACCAGCTCTAGGACAGGTTTTTTTAAATTTTTCTTTTTTCTTTTCTTTTTTTTTTTTTTTGCGGTGCTGGGGATTGAACCCAGGGCCTCGTGCTTGTGAGGCAGGCACTCTGCCAACTGAGCTACATCCCCAGCCCTTAGGACAGGTTTTTAAATGGCCGGAGCTGAGTAGTGGTCCCCAAGTGGGGATGCCTGGGGGCACCAACTGAGGTTGGGGGCTCAAGTTCAGCCCTTCACCCTACAGGTCGGAACCTGAGCCTGGGAGGTCCTCAACTGCCCAGGCCACGGAGCTCTCACACTTGAGGACAGCCCTGAGACTGACACACCCAGCTGACACCGCCGCCAGCCAGCACACTGCTGGAGGTGCCCCAAGCCAGCAGTCCCTGGCTGCTGTGGAGTGAGCAGACACCTCCCTGAGCAGGGGTCCTCCAGTCCTGCTGAGTGCCTCATCTGGGGCGAGTTCATCTCCAGAGCCCTCTGGGGCCACTGTGGCCAGCAGTCCTTCCATCACTTCTGCCTGTGGCTGCCGGCTCTGCCCTTCCAGAACCCTCTCTCCCAGTGTTCCAGAAGGCAGCAGCGGCAAGCCCCGGGGCCTGGTAGGAACAGGCCCCACCCGACTGTTTCTGAGTCTGTCCCCCACAAGATGTGTTGAAGAGCCAACCCCCGTACCTGTGACTCGGCCTTACTTGGAAACAGGGTCTTTGGAGTGTGAGTGGCCTAGGACGGCCTCCTTGCCCACGGTGATGCTGGCCACTGAAGTGGTCCATGCGGGTAGTGTTAGAACCCCTGTCCCGTCAGTGACAGGGGAGAGCAGTTTGTACCCAGAGAAGAGACAGACTGTGGAAGATGGAGGCAGATATGGAGCAATGATCTGCAGCCGAAGACCCCAAGTACCTCCAGCATCCAGAAGCTGGAGAGAGCATGGACCCCAGGAGCCCACCATGCTCACACCTGGGTGTGAGAAAGAGCCAGGAGAAAATATATGTCCGTTGTTCCAACCCCACGTTTGTGGTCATCAGTTACAGTGGCCCGAGGAAGGTCATTCCACCTCCTCCCTGCTCCAGGGACCAGCCCGGTGGGCATCGGGTGGTGGTGGCTGCAGGAAGTGTTGGAGCTGAATGCTCAGGAAGTGACCATGGGACAAAGAAGCTTCCAGTATGGAAAGGAGAAGTTTGGAACCACCTCCACTACACTGGCTATGGCTGCAGTATTGGTGTGAACTCAGTTTCCCAGTATAGACAGATCTAGGAATGGATGTGGGGAGTCCAACTCAGTCTGGAGACAGCAGAGCACACCCAGGGCCCAGGGCCGGGTTCCTAAGTTCTGCCTCCACTCACAGGAGCCTTCAGGAGGAGCCGAGCCCGGGGCTGGGGCAGTGCATGTCCATTCTGAGCCCGAAAAAATCAGGAACTGCTGGAGAATGACAGGGATGACAGGGACCAGAGGGACGCTGGAGAGGCGGAAGACAGTCAGAGGGCTTCCCCTGGCCAGACCTGGGACAATCTGAGCAACACAATGTGGTAATGGATTGCTATCTTTATTTACAACATAAATAATTCATGGTAAAGATAAATGATTGAATACGTGAAGGGGGGTGACTCTTAAATGTGGAAGGAACAGTGGGATCAGAAAACTTCCATTTGGCAACCGGCATATTAATAATTGATTCAGGGAGGAATCAACAGCGGATGCTCCGACTGCTGGTGAAAGGTCGAAGGAAACAGGCTATTTACTTAGCCTCCACGAATCTGCTCTCGGAGCATTCGCTGATTATTACTTAGTAATTAGTAAGTTCAAAATACTAATTAATTAACTGCACCATGGAGGAACCTGGCAGATGTCACCTTAAGCCAAGTGGTGAACAGCATCACCAGCTGGGTTTGCTGGGCCTCAGTTTCCCCATCTGCTGGACATGCTTTGCTGGCTTCTGCTCCCTCTCTGAATTCCAAGCCACTGACCCCAACTGTCTAATCAGTGGGGGGACAAAATATTTGAAGGACAAAGTCACAAAGAAAGATTTGAATCCCACGTTGGAGGACAGTTGAGAATCATGGCAACAGGAACTCGGGGGCTGGGCTGGGTTCTGGGCCCGCTTGAGAGTTCCCAGGGCAATGCCTGCAGCCAGTGGGGTCTGTGGGTCACAGTGCTGTCCTCGCAACAGCAAGGTCTGACTTCGATGGTTGTGCTGCCGATGCCGATGCCGATGCCGTAGGAACTGTCAGTCACTCACACCGTCACAAGTCACAGTGGGTGTCTTGTTGGCAATTTACCCTCAAATGGTTCAAAAACCAGGGTAAGAAAGTGTGGTGCACTTTGACACCGGGGCATGGGGTGACAAGTCCGGAGCACTACCCCAACCACTTTTCCATACCTTGGAAGTTATTCAAAAACTAAAAACAAAACCTGGATCAGAATATGAAAAGACAAGCTACGGACTAGGAGGTCTCCGGAAACCACTTCAGACCGAGGGCTGGGATCCAAAATACACGAAGAGTTCCACAGCTCCACGGTAAAAAAGCAAACAATCCGGTTAGAAAATGAGCAAAGACACGAGCAAACATTTCATTAGCGAGGTTATACAGACGGCAAATAAGCACTTGAAGGGATGTTCAACATCATCAGTTGTCAGAAAAATGCAAATGCAAACCACAGCGCCAGGCTGGTGCGCACCTACCGGAATGGCTGAGATAAAAAATAGTCACAAAACCCACTGCTGCGGAGGATGTGCAGAAACTGACCCACTTGGGCACAGCTGGCGGGAAGGTAACCTGACACCTTCTCTCCCGGAAGCAGTTCAGCAGCTTCCTAAAACCACAAACCCACCTACCGAACAACCTCGCAACTGCATTCCTGGGAATTTACCCCAGAAAAGTGAAGTTCACACAGAATCCCTAGCAAAAAAGCCCCCGGCAGCTTCATCATAGCTGAACAGGGACCTCGACCCAGATGACCTCTGCGGGTGAATGGCTGATGAGCCTCCACAGCTCTGGTCAGCAAGAGAGAGGAGCCAGCAGCAGCTGGGGTGCGGCTTAGCCAGTGTGAGGCCAGGCTGCCATCTCCAGCACAGCCGGGAGGAAGAAGAAGGAGAAAGGAGGGGGAGGGGAGGGGGGAGGGAGG
>JAJEJO010001939.1:100755-157133 GCA_020662805.1 Glaucomys volans
GAGGGGCAGGGGGAGGGGAGGGGGAGGAAGCCTGGAGGCCTGGTGGCACATGCCTGTAATGCCAGCAACTCAGGAGGCTGAGGAGGAAGGTCACAAGTTGAAGACCAGCCTCAGGAACTAAATGAGACCCTCAGCAACTTAGGGAGACCATGTCTCAAAATAAAAATAAATAAATAAAAATGGGGAGGTAACTTGGCAGTAAAGCACCCCTGGGATCAACCCTTAGTGGAGAAAAAAAAAAAGGAGAGGAGGAAGAAGGAGGAATTGACAGAACCTGTATAAATCTCCAGACACCAAGGAGAAAGCCAGTCGCCAAGGTCACATGCTGTCTGAGGTCACTTGCATAGCATCCTTGAAATGCAGGTCATAGATATGGAGAAAAGAGCAGGGGTCATCAGGTCTGAGGAGTGGACGTGTGGACGTGTGGACTCCCGTCCTAGCTGGCCCCAGGTTGTGACCCGCTGTGAGCTGTGACCCGCTGTGATGATCGAGTGTGGTTTCAGGACTTACCTCTGGGGAAAGGCGGGTGCAGGTCTGGAGTCTCCATTTCACTTCTGACAGCGCACGGGAATGTACCATCATTTCAAAATAGAAAGCTTCACAGAAAGAGTCGCGGCACGTCTGTGCGACACACAGCGCGAGCAGGGATTTATGTAATGGCTGAATACCCGTCGCTGTGTTCGTCACATCCGTTGGCACGCACTTTAAAAGTACAAGTGAACTTAAAATCCTCAGAGTCTCTAAATTGGAATTCTGGGGGCCCGCGCTCCACGTTCAGCAAATCCCCAGGCTGGTCTGTCGTGGAGGCCCAGGAGAACTGCGGGCCTCTCCTCCAGGCCTGGCCTCTGCTGGACGCTGCCTTTGCCATTTCTCTCTGGCCTGGGGAATGGCTGAGCCCTGCACAGTGCCAAAGCTGGGTGCCGCCTTGAGCTGCCTCGGGCCAGCTCTCACCCTTCATGGCCCCAGGCCTGCCTCTGCTGGAGGGGGAGCCCTGTGCACACTGAGCTCACCAGCCCCTCGCCCAGCCAGCCCGGGCCCACCCCGCTGGACTGAGTTCCCTGTACTCAAAGCAAAGCAGGCAGCAGAGGTCCAGGTGGAGGACGCCACTGCCACCACACCCCTGGGGCCTCTGACCCACACCAGCTGGACCACCGAGGGGTGGGAAAAGGGGTAAGTTCCCCTGGTGCTGCGCAGTCAGGGCCCCCAGGAACCCACATGTGAATCCCTCGGGGAAACACCTGTGAGCCTCCTGGACCCCCAGTTAAGTGGCCACTTGCCCTGGCCAGGAACCAGGGTTGAAAGCGGGCGTTCCTAGAGATAATCCTGCACAGGGACAAATCCTTGCCCCTGGGATTCTGACCAAGGGAAAGGAATGTGGGGCACGTTTCTCTCAAGCAGCAGTTTGAAAATAAAGCATGTCCCCAGATTCATTGGCACTCTTCCCACGGGCGTGGGTCTGCACCCTCCCCGCACACCCGGGTGACGTTGGTGGCTGGGGTCCCAGGTAAAAGCTGACACCAAGTGTCAGACACAGGACTGAAAGCGTTTCCAGGGGACTCCAACCCCGGGGCGCACAAGTCCTTTCTGGCCGCTGAGACTTCCTAGCAGATGGGGCCAAGCCGCCCGCTGGGTCCCGTCCAAGCTCCTGACCACAGAACGTGTAAGCGCAGTGAAGTGCCGCCTAGCCGCTCGCTCGCTTATCAGCATCAGTGGCTGGGACACTGAAGCTGCCTCCCCTGTGCCACCAGAGGATGGCCCTGGGCTCCTGCCACCAGTTTCAGGACTGATCCCGCTTCCTTCCTGCTGGACGCCTGGAGGGGCATCTCCCTGACCCCTGACCTCAGAGCCAACCCAGATGTTTCCAGCTAACTCCAAGAGTCCTGGCTGTCCTGTTGGCCACTTGGTGTCCAAGTGGGGGTGACCAAAGGACAAGGAGGGAGCCAGAGAGGCTGCGACTCGGGGCACAGTGGTGTGGCTGCAGGTCCCACCCAGGGCAGGCAGTCATCCAGAGGAAGCATGTGGGGAAGAGCCAGGGCTGCGTCCATCAGAACAAAGAGAGGAGGGGGACCGGGCGTGGTGGTGCACGCCGGTAATCCAAGCGACTTGTTAGGCTGAGTCAGGAGGATCGCGAGTTCAAAGCCAGCCTCAGCAACTTAGCGAGGCCCTAAGCAACTCAGTGAGACCCTGTCTCTAAATAAAATACAAAATAGGGTTGGGGATGTGGCTCAGTGGCCGAGTGTCCCTGAGTTCAATCCCTGGTTCAAAAAAAAAAAAAAAAAAAAAAGAGAAAAAACAAAGAGAGGGGGGGCTTCCCTGAGGTGCAGCCCTGGGCGTGCTGCCCGCAGGTGGAGGTGGGCCTCTGGGCAGTGATTCGGAGTCCAGGTCAGGGGGCGGGGCCCAGGCGGCCTCAGGGGCTCGGTAGTAAGAGGGGAGACCCCGCAGGCCGCCTAGGACCTCACCCGAGGCCGGCACTACTGCATTTTTCCACATAATCCTGGCACCCTGTTTTTTTTAGTTCAAAACTTGGTTTGAAAGCGTCCGTCGCGCAGTCCTGCTTGGTGCAGGGCTGTTGCTCAGCCGCTGGAAAAGCAAGAGGGCCTCGATGCCCCGCCGTCTCCTGCAGCCTCCGCTCTGCGGGGCTGCTCGGGGCCGCGGTGCCCGCCTGGGCAGGGCTGGGCAGGGCTCGGCCGGGCGCGACCGACGAGGAAACCAGAGCCCGCACCGGTCCTCAGCTGTAGGATTACAATTTGAAAGTCCGTGTTTCCAACGCTGTAGTGAAATTTCTCAAGCACAATATTTTGCCTACAATGCACCATCGATAACAACTAGTATGTTAACGTTATTGTTTTTCAGACTGGAAAAACGTTTGCTAAACTGCCACAAAGAAACGATGTGGGCCGGTTTGGACTATTTAATTTTAAAATCTACTTGTAAGTATCCCATGCATCCTAATCTTGCACCAAAGTTACTTATTTGTACTAAATAACTACTAGCATAGTTAAACAAACAAAAAGCTTCACATCATGTTCACACTCCACTTTTTTGCAAAAATATTTGACATAAAATCTGTGATGATTGTGTGGTCAAATACAGTCTGCTCTTGGACTTCTTGGCCTCCAGAAAGTGGAGCAAAATAAACTATTTTCTTTATAAATTACTCCGTCTTGGGTATTTTGTTATAGCAACAGAAGATGGACTAGCATGGGAACAGGAAAGAGCAAAGTTAGTGAAGAAAAGAAGCAGAAATAGTCAAGGAGTCTCCCAGAGGATGGAGGCCTGGAGTTACAGACAGACTTTGGGGACTTGCCAGAGCAAGGGGAGCGGGTGGGGGGAAGCAGAAGCCAGGTGGCCACAGATTCAGAGCAGCTCTGGCTTTTTCCTGTGGCTTCCCACAAGAGCCCTCTGAACTGCTGGTTCCTTTTCCGTGTCAAGGAGCCTCCAGGAAGGGAGAGCAGGCGCTTCTCATTTTTATAGCAATCTGACTGAATGAATCTAATAACAGCGCCCGTTGACTCTAATAATAAAAATTAAGAGCCTGCATTTGGATGTCTTTAGGGGTTTTCTTCCATTTTTCTAGTAATTCCTTCTATTGTATTTTACAAGAGCATTAGCCTGCATGGACTGGGGACAAGACCAAAGCAAACCTGGAGGGAACTATTCTTTCCAGATGTGTTGCAGAGGAGAGAGGAGGAACAGCGGGCGGGAGCTGGGGGAGCTTCCCGGGAAGGGAGCACCCTGGGCGGTTTGGTGGTGAAGCCAAGGGTGGTCACTCAGGAGCAGAGAACCTGCGAGTGTTTACAAGGTGAAGAGGAAGAGCCAGTGCAGAAAGAGGGCCCTGCCCGATACAGCAGAGAGGAGGAGACTGTGGGGAGCCACCTCCTGAGCTGGGGAGGAAGAGCAGAGAGACGGTGCACTGGGAGGTGACTGTTTTTAAATCAGGAGAAGCCAGGCACCCAGGCAGGGGCCCGTAACCCCAGTTTCCAGGAGGCAGAGGCAGGAGGATCCCAAGTTCCTCAGCCACTCAGAGACCCCATCTCAGTAAAGTGAAAATGGCTGACTCAGGGCTGGGCTGTGACTCAGGGGTAGAGCGTTTGCCTGGCATATGGGAGGCCCTGGGTTTGATCCCCAGCACCACATGAAACTAAATAAACCAAGGTACTGTGTCCATCTGCAACTGAAAATATTTTTAAAAACAAAAAGAAGGGGCTGGGGATGTAGCTCAGTTGGTAGAGTGCTTACCTTGTAAGCACAAGGCCCTGGGTTCAATCCCCAGCCCCCCCCCCCCCAAAAAAAAAAAAACGAAAAGAAACTATAGCACACACTAGCTCAGTGGTAGAACACCCCTGCATTCAAACTCCAGCAATAAAACAAGCTTAATGTATTCCTTTTTGATTTATTGTTTTCCAATAAGCCTACTTAAGATTCTACATTTTCAATTTTTTTCCTTTGGGCTGGGCATAGATTTTGAGACTTAGAACTATCTTCCTCCCTCCCTCCCTCCCTTCCTTCTGGTTCTGGGGATTGAACCCAGGGGCTCTCCACCCTGAGTCACCTCCCAGCCCTATTTATTTTTGAGACAGGGTCTTGCCAATGCCAAGGCTGGCCTCGAACCTGCCATCCTCCTGCCTCAGCTGGGATCCCAGGCGGGTGCCTCCGCAGCCAGCTGGCATGGCTCTTTGTTGAAACATGATATACAGACATCAAAGTGTGCCTACTTTAATTATTTTTTATTTTTCTCCCTTTCTGTCCCCATCCTGCCCCCAGGGCCTCACCCGGGCTAGGCTGGGGCTCCTCCCCTGAGCCCCCCCCAGCCCAGGAGCCCGCCTTCAGAGCACCCTGCCTCCTCAGAGGAGGAGCCAGCACCCGCTTCCACACAGGGAACTCTCCCCCTTGTCAGGGTTGGTGCTCCTGCTCTGCTTCCTCTCTGGGGGCGATGGGGAGCGGGGACTGCCTCACACTGGCCTCAGCCATGCCCAGCGGCCCTGCCCAAGATGGCACCCGAGGCGAACAGCAACTCCCAACCTCGGAGCCTCCCGCCTCCTGGTTTGCTGCAGGAACCGGAAGGACTTGGGCTCTGCTCTTGGGTCAGGTGAGGACCTGGTGGTCACTGCAGGCTTCCCTCCCAGAACCAAAGGAGCCAGGGAAGAGGAGGGCACTTCATCCTGGCACTTGCAGATGCGAGAACCTGGCTGCACACGCCCCTTACATTCATGTCCAGCCAGCCCAGCTCCGGCCAAAACAGTGTGACCCCTGGTTGGTCTGCAGCCCTGGTGGCCCTGGTAGAGTCTGTGGACGCCTGGTCAGAGTGATGCGTTTAAATAAATAGAATAAAGTATATAGGATTACAGGGGAACTCACTGTACCGAAACACAATAACCAAAGAACCCCTAAGATTTGTGTATATATTCTGTGTATCGTTTAAGTGTATCACAGAGGTTCTGGTATGAGTGATATGTGACATGCGCTTTAGTGACACACTAAATAACCACCAAAAATTTGAAGTGCTGATGGACAGAAAGAATTTCAAGGTTTCTGCAAGAATCACAGGGCGATGTGAAATCGAACGCCTGCTGGGCCGTCCCAGGCTCATCACAGAGGGACACGTCAGGGTGTAGCGAGAGATCAGTGAAAACAGCATTGCCCTCCCGTGGACACACACACCCCTCACCTGCTGCTCTGTCCATGAAGTGCACCTCTGGGGTCTTCAGGGGCACCTGTCCTAGAGCAGTCGGGTTTGGGACAGCTGCTGGAGTCGGACACATCAACAGCACATGCCTAGATCTTCAATTTTTTTTTTTTTTTTTTGTACTGGGGATTGAACTCAGGGGCAATTAACCACTGAGCCACATCCCCAGCCCTGTTTTGTATTTTATTTAGAGACAGGGTCTCACTGAGTTTCTTAGGGCCTTGCTGAGTTGCTGAGGCTGGCCTTGAACTTGTGATTCTCCTGCCTCAACCTTCTGAGCTGCTGAGCCTCCCATACCCAGCAAGATTTTGAATTTTCTTTAAACATATTTTTAAATTGTAGTTAGACATGATACCTATTTTTATTTTATTTTATTATTTATTTATTTACTTTTTTGGTACTGGGGATTGAACCCAGGGGCCCTCCACCACTGAGCCACATTCCCAGCCCTATTTTCTATTTTATTTAGAGACAGGGTCTCACTGAGTTGCTTAGGGCCTCGCTAATTTGCTGAGGCTGGCTTTGAACTTTCAATCCTCCTGCCTCAGCCTCTCAAGTGCTGGGATTACAGGCATGCGCCACCGCACCCGGCTTGCCTATTTTTATTGTTGTTTATTTTTATGAGGTGCTGAGGATTGAACCTAGTGCCTCATACGTGCAAGGAAGGTGCTCTACCACTGAGCCCCAGCCCCAGCCCAGGATTTTGAATTTTTACCTAAATCAAGTGTCTGTTTCGAATGCCTGGCTAACTCATTTGACGCATCAGCACGCGCCCTGATTACCAGTGCATGCAAACATTCCCGCAGTCGGCGCTGGGGTTCATCGCCATGTCTTCCTGTGGTCCCTGTTCCCCCTGAGTCCTCATTTCTTGCTTTAGTTAGGAACATCAGGTGGCCCGTCCCCTGGGTTGGAAGGTTTGCATCGTATTATATTTATCTAGTGGTGAATTCATTATTAATTTTGTGGGGCTGGGGCTGGAACCAGGGCTTCATGCACGCTGGGCAAGTGCTCCACACAGCCGCACCCCAGCCTTGCTGATAGGGTTTTTAGCATGTTCTTGAACTGACCACTCCCTACCCCTGTCTACAGCGAACGCAGATCTGCGCAATCCTGCGGAGAGACATAGACCCTGGCGGCTTTACCTCCCTGTTCCCCACCGCCGCCCATGCTGGGGCCATCTGGGTCCACCCCTCAGACTGCTAAACCTATTTTCCAGCATGCATCTTCCGGGAAAATGTCTCACCAGCTCATGCAGCCCTTGCCTTCCTCTGGATTTGCTTATTTATTTATTTGTTGCTGGAGTACATGATCTAGCAATAACTTCAGATGGTCTTTGTTGGAGATGAACTCCCTGCATACTTGGCATAACCAAACGCAGTGTTTGTTTTTCCTCACCACTGAGTGACCATTAGGCTGGCGTGGAATCATACAGGCTTAGAGCTCCACGCCGTGAAGGTGCCCCTCTGCTGTTCTTGATCCTTTTTTTTTTTTTTTTTTTTTTTATGGTGCTGGGGATTGAACCCTGGGCCTTCTGCTTGCAAGGCAAGCACTCTACCAGCTGAGCTGTATCAGCCCCATGCTGCTCTTGATCTCTAAGTGGCCAAAGCTCATATTGGGTCTTTTTTTTCCTGAAGGCAGCGTGTGTGTGTGTGTGTGTCCCCCCCCTCCCGGACCTCCAGGAACCCTTATCTTTCTTCCCTGGCTTCTCAAATATGAACAGGGGTGGGGGTGGCTCTGGCTGAGCCTCGCCCGCCTTGCCAGCCCCGCGTGCCATCCGGTCACCAACAAGCGCTTGCCTTGCAGGGCAGGTCTCCAGCCCTGGGCAGTTTTATTTTATTTCTTCCTTAACCATTCCCTCCCCTCGTCCCGTCTCCTCTGGAATTCCACCTGGATGGCTCTAGAAGACCATGGGCTCCATCCCTCTGTTGCTCGGCTTTTCCTCCATTGTCTTTTTGTCCATTTATTCTGCGATCTAGAGAATTCCTCACCTGATCTTCCAGCTCACTGGAATACTGCTTTTAAAGACATAAAAGCACAGGATTATAAAGGCCAGGGCTAGGGCGAGGCCATTCCACTCCTTCATCTACTAATGAGCACTTTTTGCTTTAACACCACAACTTTTTTTTGAGCTTTTAGTTAATAGATGGACATTACCTTTATTTTATTTAGATGTTTATTGTTGTGTGGTGCTGAGGATCGAACCAAGGCCTCGCACGTGGGAGGCAAGTGCTCTACCACTGAACCATAATCCCAGCCCTTTTTATTTTTTCAGAAAGGGTCTTGCTAAGTTGCTGAGGCTGGCCTTGCACTTGGGATCCTTCTGCCTCACTCCCAAGGCACTAGGACTACAGTGTCCACCACTGTGCCTGGCTAAAACCCCGGTCATTTTTTTTGTTTTTGGAACCGGGGGTTGAACCCAGGGGCGTTAGGCCACTGAGCCACATCCCCAGCCCTATTTTGTGTTTTATTTAGAGACAGGGTCTCACTGAGTTGCTTAGCACCTTGCCCTTGCTGAGGCTGGCTTTGAACTCACGATCCTCCTGCCTCAGACTCCTGAGCCCCTGGGCTTACAGGCGTGGGCCACCACGTCTAGCCACCCAGTTTTTATTTCCCAGAATATCTAGATGACGTGGGGCTGGGGTGCAGCTCAGTGGTAGAGCACAGGCCTAGTGTGCACAAGGCTCTGAGTTTGACCTTAGCACCACAAAAGAGGGAGAGAGAAAAGGAGAGAGGGAGGGAAAGAGAGGGGGAGAGAGAGAGAGGGATCCGGCTGACTTTTGTAAGTTTCTAAGACTTTCTCACACAAACATGATTTTATTGTTTTTAAATCTCTATTATATTGCAAATTTTTGAATAATACATAAAATCATAAGCAAGAAAGCAAAAAATTATCTGGGCATCCACTCCTCTGATTCTTTTATTATTATTTTTTCTTTCTCTTATTTTCAGTTTTTTTGCCTTAGGTTAGGGTTGAACCCAGGGCCCAGCACGCTAGACGCATACTGTACTGAGCGACACCTCCGGCCCCCAGGTTCTTACTTTTTCAGAACAAAGTCTTCTCCGCTTTCCTCTCCTGCGACGTTGCTGGCGCTGCTTGCGCTGCTCTGTGTGGTTGAGAACTCCGCTGTGTGTTCACAGCCAGCCGCGGAGCTCTGGTGTCTCTGACCTGCCCCAGGCGAGCGCTCCACTGGGTGGGAAGAGGGATGAGCCACACAGCCACCAGGGTCCCTCGAGCCCAGACTGCTCCGCCTTCCTCAGTGTGGCTTCTGTGAGGGATTGTCCCCTGGAGCCATGGGGTGGGAGCCACAGGAGGCTCCCAGGAGTTCCGGTGTGCCTGAAACCAGCACGGCCATGTAGGCCACACCGACCACAAGGGACCCTGGGGATGCAGTGCAGCATGAAGAGGGGTAGCAGCTTCCGGTGGACAGCTAGGTGTCTGCCAGTCTGCCCCCGGCCTCCCGCACTTCTTCCGCGCGTGGAAACAGTCTCGCAGGGAGAAGACCCAGCCCAAAGCCTTTCACTGCTGGGATATGGGAAGCCTCCCATTAGGTCCAGAGGCCTGTCCCCCTGTCCAGATGACATCCCAGGAGGTATTCAATGATCCGCTCCCCTCCTCTGCAACCTGATCCTCACTCAGCGCTCTGCCGCAGGCCTGAGACCTCTCATTTGACTGGGCTGTCATTGCGGCAGGTCTCAGAGCAATGACTAACTTTTCTCCTCCTGTCTGAGGCCCACACAGTGGCTCTTCCCACCTAGCACAGCTGTGGGGTAGTTCTGATTGCAAACTTGCCCTTCTTGCAACACCCTGGTAAAGCCAGGGTCAGCTGACGCACACCCACATTCTGGCTCTCTCCCTCCCACCTGGCTTTCCCCAGGGCTTGCCAGGGAAGTGTCCCCATCACCCTCAACTCAACTGCTAAGTCAGCACCACACACTCTCGGGCCCTGTGGCCCAGTGCCCTGCATGCCGACGTCTGTATTAGGTCAGCACCACAACACTGTGATGCACTACCCCAAAGTGGCTTAAAAACAACAAAGTTGGTCCTCACGCCCACGGGACCGACGGCCGAGCTGGACCCTGGTTCCTGCCAACAGGGCAGGCTTGGATCCTCTCTGGCCTGCTCTCTTCCTGGGGCCAATAGCTTCCCATTAGCATCTGGTCTGTTCTCCCTTCTCCAGGAGTACAATCTTCTCCTGGGGATTCCAGGCATCCAAGAGAACAAGGCCAAACTTGACAGCACATTCCAAACCTTTGCCTGCTTCACAATGGGTGAGATGACACTGGTCAGAGCAAGCTACTCTGCCAAGCCCAAAGTCACCTTTGCAAAGGCCACAGGAAGGAGGCAGATGTAAATTCAGGAACTGCAACCAAGAGTCAGGCATGGTGGTGCATGCCTGTAATTCCAGCCATTTGGGAGACTGAGGCAGGAGGATGTGAAGTTCAAGGCCAGCCCAGGCAATTTAGTGAGACCCTGTCTCAAAACAAAACAGAAAAAATCTGGGGTGTAGCTCAGTGTTAGTGTGCCCCTAGGTTCAAAGCCCAGGGCTGTGAAAGAAAGAACTGGGACCAATTATCGAACCTATGACAACCCTTGTGTTTATTGGTACTGGTAACTGAACCAGGAGCACTCTAGCACTCAGCCACAGCCCAGCCCTTTTTCTATTTTACTTTGAGACAGGGTCTTCTAAGTTGCTGAGGCTGGTCTAGAACTGCAATATTCTTGCCTCAGCATCCTGAGTCACTGGGATTGGAGGTATGCACTACCATGCCCTATTAACCTAGGATAAATTAAAGGTAAGTTTAATTGCCCAGACATAACAGACCCTGGCATGACACCCTAAACAGAAGGGGAATGGCTTTCCCTTGAGAGCTGCAGCCAGGTTCCAGTCTGGCCTTAACTGCTGTGGTCACCAGGGGCCCAGGCTGATCCTTGTCTTGCTGTCCTCTGGGGCTTGCAGGAAGGCCTGCTTGTTGCCATCCGGGCCTTCCTGGGAGGGAGAAGCTATGGAGGGGTGGGTCAGGTACAGAGGTGAGTTATTTTCCTCTGAGGGAGGAACTGGCCACATGGCCACACCTCTTGCAAGGTAACCTGGTGAGAGTGGTCCAGCCCCCGCCAGGAAGGCAGGGGAGCCTGGTGAGGTGGGAGGCTGTGAGCTCAGCCCTGCCTGGCTGTCAGGTCTACAGCTTGCAGGTTTTAGGACTTCTCTTAGGTTCGTGATTCTAGCTTGTGCTCCTCCTTGTGAGAGATTGTGTGTGTCTATCAGCAAGTGGTCAGTAGTGGTCAGCTGCCTTGAGACCATGTGGAGGGCCCCTGCAGGCTGCTGGGATAATCAATGCTGGTTCTGAGGACAGGGGACCCTCTACTCCTCCCAGTGTTATCTGCCAATGGGATTTCTTCTTTGCTCACTGCCTCTTCCTGACCATAGGCAGGGGTGAGGCTGAATCCTGAATAGGCACCCCTGCGCAGCACCCAGACAGCTGTCCCAGGGCCCTCTGCTGCTGCTGTCACCGAGCGGGGTGCCCTCAGAGCCACCATCCCTGCTGGCAATTTCCCCTGTGTTCTAAGGCTGTGGTTTCCTTCCTCCAGCCAGAGCAATGCCTCCACCCAATTCCCCAGGCACCCTTCCTGTTGTCTGGTTATAATGGATTTTAAATTTTTTCTGTCATTTCCAGGGATTGAAGGTGGGAGGGGACACTGTTAGGAACTGTCTGGACACTATCTTGATTCAATTCCTTTGCAGTCTTTAAATCCATTCAAGTCTCAGGCCTTGGATGCTTATTTCCTGGGAGCTGCATCTTCAAGGCCATATTGATCGGGGTGTGTGGACTGCAAAACAGCTGGACCAGGTGGGGCTTCTGCCAGGTACTGTCTACATTCTGGACTGCTGTTAGCCTCCTGGAGCATGGCTGTGTGCTCACCTTGGGACCTCCTTGTTGAGGAACCTTAAGGTGGAGACTTAGAGGTTGCTGTCTAGTGATTTTAACAAGGAGTTGGTGACTTGAATGTCAACAGTACAAGGGACATGAGAACTCTCAGGCTGAGCCATGCAGGTCCTGGGATGACAGTAACCCTTAGTGCTGACTCCTGTACCATGCTGCAGCTTATGTCCCACTTATGTCCAGGATTCAGCTCACCCCAGGACACAGGCACCAGACCCCCCAGGGAAGGGCCCCTCACAATGTCTACACCTGTAGTTTCAAACTGAACCAACCATATTGCCCTGCTTACATTTCTATCTTGGTGTGTTTGTGATTTTGCTTGAGGGCCAAAGTTTGGGAAGCAAGGAAAAAGACAAGAAAGAAAAATAAAAAAACAAAAACACCTTCCCTATGGCCTAGGGCCATGGACACCCACAGGTTGTGGATTCTCCTCATGGAGCTAAAACCGTGTCTGCTACTTTTCAGGAAGACGCATGGGGCAGGGAACGACCAAAGCCCTCTGGAAACAGGAGAGCCTTCTTCTGTTAGAGAAGTCACAAGCCGGTCTGGGGGTAGGGGAGTTACCTCCACCTGCGCTGTCTCTCGGGGATGGGCGAGGGTGCTACTGAGGCCCTACCTTCATCCCCTTGCCCAGGGGTTGTGCTGGCCGCAGGGAGGGCAGAGCACAGCCGCGCAGCCTGGCCGTGGTCCACTCTGGGTCGAGTCCCTGGGTACTAGCTCCGTATCCTGACATTTCCTTTCAAGCTCAGGGTGCTATTCGGGGAGAACCTCAGACAGTGGTCACCAATCCCAAGGGGCCCCTTGCAAGGCTCAGGGCCTGAGAACCTCTAAAAACCCCGGTCCCTAGACTCCGGGGTGCTCTGGAATCAGAACACCTGGCACCCTCCTTCCCTCTGGGGCGGAGGCTGCGTCTCATGCATTTCCCTTTGCACATCCTCAAAGAAAAGGGCGCCGCAGGGTGAGCCACGGGCGCATTAGGCTGCTCTAAATCAAGTTCTCTTAAGCCTCAGGACTGACCCTATTCAAGACGCCGTCCTGCTTCGCGAAGCCGCGACGTCATCCCTCCCAGGTCCCTCCTGATTCTGGAGCGCCTTCCGATAGTGAAAGGGTATTCTGAAATCCAGAACCCAGCCGCAGACACCTTTCCCGCGGTTGCTCGGCTATGCACGGCCCGTGGGTCTCTGCACCAGGGTACTGCGGCGCTCGCGGGACCGAAGGAGGCAGGCCCAGCACCTCCCACAGCTCCACCCTCGATCTCTCCCATTGGTCAAACTGCTCACCGCCCGCGCTCTCGCACGATTCTATTGGCCTGCGCCGACGGCCCAGACAAAGGGAGCGACGGAGGCGGGAGGCGATTGGGCGGGGTCGGGAGGCGGGCGGGGTCCGAGCGCTGGCCCGCGCGGACCGCGGCGCAAGTGAGCGGGGGATTCGGGCGGGGGCGGAGGCGGGGGCTGGCTTCTTTCGCGGAGGCGGGGCCCCTCCGCGTGGGTGGGGCCGGACGCCCCCGGAGGGCGGCGGCCGCGGGGCGCGGGAAGCCAACCTGCCCGCCCGCCCCTCCGCCCTGCACCCCTCCCGCCCCGGGGCTTCTGCCCGGGCCGCGGCCGCTGCCGCCGCCTCATCTTCCCCCAGGGCTTCGCAAGCCTAGCCGTCCGGAACGCTGGAACCCGGACGCAGAAGGCCGCGCCCGAGCTCGGACCTGCAGCCCCGCGCCCGGAAGCACCGCTCCCGGGCCTCGGAGCGCCTTCTGGACGCGCCGGGCTGTGGGGATCCTCTGCACCGGCCGCGGAACAGGAGGTGACGGGGGCCTGGCGCTAGAAATGGGTCCCGCACCGGGAACGGCAGGCCGGATCTCCGGTTCCCCGCGCTCTCTGCAGAGTTGGTTCGGCGGGGTGCGTCACCGGGGAGGGAGGGACAGGCCATGGGGCGACCAGCCTGGCGGGGAGTGACTTCTGGGGGCTCCCTCGCCAGCGGAGGGGCCGCGAGGCCGCCCTCGGAGCGCCTCCAGGTACGTGCGTTTTCCTTGTTTCCCGCGCGCCCAGAGCGCGCTCTGGGGAGGGAACGAATAAAAACCCGGCTGATGTGTAAGACCTTTCGCTGCAAACCCGTCTTTTTGCTGGGTGCAGGAAAGGCGGCGGAAGGCAGGGTAGACCCCAGCTCCCCGTTCCTGGAGCTTCCACCGCGGCACTCCACCCTCACCCGGGGCTCGAATTTGGGCCCCTTTGGGAATGTGCGTCCTCTTTTTCCCTGGTGCCTTTAATTGGCCAAGGACACAGTGTGTCCTGCCTCGGCCTCAGAACGAAGAGTACCGGGCTTTGTTTCCGCAGTGGTCCCCTACCCCACTCCCTGGAAATCCGGATTCTTGAGCTAGGACGCTCAGGGAATTTTTTGGGGGTGGGGGAAATGGAGTAAGCTCGAAATGGTGAGGTTCGACCTTGGCCTCTACAAGTCGGGCAGCTCCCCTTGTCCTGGAACGAGCTCTCCCGGCCTGCACGTCTCTCAGGGTTTAGGAGAGGTCCTTGGGCTTTTTTTTTTTTTTTTTTTTTTTTTTTTGGTCAGGCGGCGGGTGGCCGGCCTGCAGCAGGCTCCTTCCCCTCCCCCATGCCCACTTCAAACAAAAGAAACCCTTGGAGAGTAGTTTCAGGGGTAGAACTCTTCTGAATGTGGATCTGCACTTCTCCCCGCCCACGTTCTTAGGAACGGGGTTTTTACAACAAAGAGGAAGGTTGGAGAGAGTTGAAGGAAAAGGGCGCTTTTATTTCGGGGTTCCTTAAGAAAGAGAATTCAGCCAGGTCTGGTGGCGCATGTCTGAAATTCCAGCTACTCGGGAGGCTGAGTTCAGAGGATGCAAAGTTCGTTGTCAGCCTCGGCAGCTAAGCGAAACCCTGTCTTAAAAGAAAAAGAGAAAGGCGGGGGATGTAGCTCACTGGTGGAGCACGAGGCCCTGGGTTCAGTCCCCACTACTAAAAATTAAAAATAAATAAAATTTCACTTGCTCTTTCTCCTCCCACCCCCCAAGAATTAGAGGCAACCGAGCCAGAACGCTCCCCAATTTCTTACGAGATTAATAGGAGTTTAGGTGATGTTTGCTTGGGGTGGTTTTGTTGGAAGACTGTTTCAGAAACTATGTGGGAAATTGGAAAATTGGCTTCCAACTGGTGGGATTAAAAACCCCCATGCAGTGAAATGTGTCTTTGGTTGTTTTGCAGAAGATTGAAAATTAAGGGATTTGATGGCTGTGTGTTGGGGGGTGGTTTTGTGTCTTCCCCTCCCCCAATAGATTAGAACAAAAGGCCGGGACGGAGGGGGCAGGATGGGCTGTGGGTTCGGAAGCCCCCACGGAATGGAACACTATATTAAAATCCCTCCTTCCCGAGTCCCTGCGCAGCTCGAGTATCTCATCCGAGTGTGGATGGAGAAGAAAGTGATGCCTCTGCTCAGAATTGGGCTGGGCCTTGTGCTCGGCCCTGGCGGCAGGAGCCCGGGGGACCCTTTCCCGGTTCCTTCCAACTGGTACCTTCTGGGCTCAGGAGAGAAGGGCCGGGCGCCGCAAAGTTCTGTCTTTGGGGCAAAGCGTGCGGGTTCTGTGGCCACCCTCTGAGGACAAGGGCTCCCGGCGTTCTGGGTGTGCGCGTCCCTCCCCGGCCCTGCGTGGCGCTCGGGGCGCAGACCCGCTTCCAGCAAAGCCCTGGATCTCATTTCTCTCAAAATAAAACTCAACAAGCCATAAAGGCTCCCGACTCCAGTGGAAAAGGCGTCTCAGATTTATGGTTCCCGAATTCCCCACACTCTAATTATCCCTGTTTTCAGTTGACTTATGGGTGGTGACCAATAAAATAATTTTCCATTTTGGATTTTTTTCCCACAACATGAAAAATGCAAGTTTTCTCCTCTCTTACCCGCTTGGGCGTATCTTTTTTCCGTGCTGGAAGAAAAAAAAATGCGGCCGCCCTCTGCCAGGAGCCGAGCTGCCCAATCCTCTTGCAGCCTGCTGAATTGCAGTGTCGGGGAAAATGGTTCTTTCGTTCTCCCGCGCGCACGGGCACCTCTGGACCCCTCCCTACAAGCCCTGCCCGGTGCGGGGCGGGCCGCCAGGGCTCCGAGCCCCACTTGAGGGTCGTGGCGCTCACCCAGGCGCTGCGGGCGGAGCGGGTTCTCCCAGGGCTCCCGCCCCAGTCCGGTCACCCTTCATCCCTCGCCCTCCACCGGCGGCACAGGGCGCGCGCCTGGGGCGTTGCGGGGTCCGCAGACCGAACCCTCGACACTGCCTGGCAGCCCCATCCCCCAACCTCTCTTTGTTCGCCTCTCCGGACACTGAGTTGGAGGTGGCAGGAAAAAAATAATTAGATGGAAATCAAAGATTAGACGGGGTGCGCTGGCGGCCTGGGCCAAGGCGGCCCGACACTCCGCCGCCGCCTCATAAATCTTTTTCGCAGGCCTGACAAAAGCTGCGTCTTCCACTTCCCTGGGAATTCAGAAACTTCCCGATCTGCTCCTGCCGGACCCTAGACACCCCTCTTCCGGAGCGAGGGCGGAGAGCCCTTGGTGACCCCTACTTTTGGCCAGGTCCAAGCCCCGAATTAATTTTCAGAAACGGACGAAGGTATGGGAAGGAGAGGGGGAGACCAGCACAGCGAGGGGCCCAACCCCCCCATCGGAGGCAGAGCAGCAAACGTCTCCACCTTCTTTGTAAAACCAAATGAATATTAGGGTGCCTGTTTCTCCCACTCCAGACTACGTGAGGAGGGTGTGGTGGGCAGTTCGGAGAAGGGCGAGGGGCGGATTAACCCCTCGCTGGCGACTCCTTTGTCTGGCCTGGCCGCTGCTCATCCCAGCGGGGCGCCCTCCGGCTGGAGGCCGGGGCGCGCCCGAGCCGGCTCCCAGGCGCCTGTCCCGCAGGTATGCGGCGGCTGGGTGCTGGTCCCCGCCGGTGTCCGAGATCTGCAGAGCCCACGTGCGATCCACCCGGGACTGCACCCAGTACCTCCCGCGGCGCAGCGGGAGAGAACTTGAAGTCTTGCAGCGTTCCAATTTTTTAAAAACTGGAATTAATTGGGAAAACAGTAGGGCTCTTCCCATCGCAGATTTGAGGTGGGGGTGCCTTCTTTTCTTTTTAATTGTATCTCCCTGTTGTGGCAGTTGTTTCTGACCTCTCTTACTATTAAAAGAAATGTTGCCACATTTAATTTTTGTTGCCATGAGATATGGAGGGGTAGCCCAACATTTTGCAGTAATTTGATAAGCCTTCAAGTAGCAAACCCGAAAGGGAGGCTGGCGGCCCAGGTACAGTTTCTTTATAACCTGAATTTACAATGAAAGCATTCTCCTTTATGGATATAATAGATTAGATTTCACAACTTAATTCTCCGCAATGGCTCAGTTTAAGGGAGCTCCGGCTGATTTTATTACGCCAAGCCAAATTGGATGTTTGTGGTCTTAACGAAAAGCGATTGTGACATAAAATATGTAATTTTTAAAGTAAAAAACAACGGGTTCGACCCGTCTCCTCCCCCTCTCCGTCCTTCCTGCTAGCCCCCAATCCCCTGGTTTGGGAAATGCCAAGAACTACTGGTGTTCGTCGGTTTCTGCCAGGGACGCAGCCCAGGCGGTGGGGGCTGGGAGGCCTGGCCGGCCGTGCGCACGCGGAACCGCTCTGATCGCCCCGAACGTCGGCGTCCCAGCGCTGGCCCCGGGTCCCCGTCCACTCCGGCGACCGCGTGGGTTTCCCTGGCCGGAGCGCGGGGCCGAGGAGGCGCGCTCACCGGGAGGCTCCGTGCCTGCAGCGACTACAGCACTCGCCGCAAGAAGTGGCCCCAGCACCCACCGCGGGCCGCACCCCAGCCGCTCGGGACTGCCCTGCGGCCCTGGGGAGTGGGCGTTGGCGCGAGGAACTTTCCAGGCCCAGCCGCCCGCTTCTGAGTGCCGGGCGCCCGCATTCCCAAGCCTCCACCTGACAAGGACAAGGGTCTGAGCGCCCCGCCCGGGCCTGGCCATCACTTCTGATTAAGGTCGGCCCTGTTCCCCAGACAGCCTCCCTCCCCCGTTTTGGGGTGCTTTATTGGGGACTGATTTTGCCCCCCAGAAACTGAGGGCCGAAAGCAGCATGAGCACAGTCCACCCCTGGCCATTCAGACCAGGCCTGAGACCCCTGCCACGACGTTGGGAGCCAGGCCCGGGGTCCCTGGACCTCCAGGTTGCAGGGACAGCCCGGAGTCCCGCTCCGGGAGGGCGCGTGCGAGCCCGTGCGTGGCCGCGGGCTGCGGGGGAGCGCCTTAAATTAAATCTTCACAGCGCCTGACCTTGTTTTTTCCTCGGGCGGATAACGGCAGCAGCTGTTTTTTCCAGAATTCCTGCTGCTGGGGGAGGGGCCTTATTTTTTGGTTGTCGCAGGCTCCTGGAAGCCCTCCCTGGCCTCAGAAAGTCTAACAATGGCCCGCGGATTTCAGGAGGAAGCCCTGTCCCCTGCTTTCTCCAGGGACTCTGCCTTCGGGCTGCAGCGGGGGCTTCTCCCCTGCGGGCCCAGCGTCGGCCACCGAGTTCTGAGGGCCCCTGTGCCTGCGGAGCCTGGCCCTGGGCTCTCCTGGGTCACGACTCTGAACTGGGGAGATGGAGAGAAGTTGGTGTCGTCCAGCATTCGTAGGGGCTGGGGTGGCAGTGCCCTGTCCCAAGCCCACTCCAGGTGACCCCTCACAGGGCCCCCTCTAAGGCACTCTCCCCTGCTCCACCCCTGCTCAGTGTCTGGGAGAGATGCCTCCCCAGGAAGCCTGCCCCTGCTTGCTTCAGGGGTCAGCACTAGCCCAGAGGCAGCTGAAGATTACGGAGGAGGGGGCCTGCAGAGGACTCTGGCAGGCTTTTGTTCCCTTCCTGCTGGACCCCTCACTGGGCCATTGCTGGCCTCTGCACACAGCTCCCCAGTTCAGCAGTGCTGCCACTTCCCCCAGCTGGAGGGCTGGGCAGTGGGTTCAAGAGGGGGACAGCCACTGGCTCTTGTCAGTGGAGGAGAGTTGGCAGCCCTGGTGCTAACCACAGACTTGAGTGACCCCCAATTCTGGTTGATGCACCCCTGAGGACACCAGCTCATCCATCTTGTGGAAGGAGCAGCTGGCCTTCCTGGCGGCTCCCCCAGGGGGACAGGAGCCCCAAAAAGTGACTATCCTGAAGGTGCCCTGGGAAGCCGGTTGGCCAGCTGGTCTTGCGCTGTGTGGCTGGTCTGGGCCTCCTGGATAGCAGGTGGGGTACGTGTGTGTTGGGGGTTGCCAGGGAGCCCAGGCCCACATCTCTGTCCCACATGCATGGGTGCTTGGTCAGGAAGGGGAGGCTGGTGGTCTCAGCCACCATCTTTCCTCCCCTGTGGGAGAGGCCTGGAGGGGCTTCTTTGTGTCCAAGCGTCCCCAGGACCCTCTGACCTGTCAGCGCCAGAAGCAGCTCTGAACTTGAGCCTTCGGGACATGCCCTGCAGGGGTCTGCTGGCTGGGCCCTCTCCCTGCCTGTAAATGTATTCACGCTGTCATGCCAGGCCCATGGATGTGACATGGACATGCCCGGCCCCCATGGAGGGCAGGAATTGAACCTCAGTCGCCAGGCCACTATGGCAGCAGGGTCTATACTTCGTTAATGGTCATTACACACACACACACACACACACACACACACACACACACACAAATGTGGCCCCTACTTGTGATTTTTAAAATGCAGTTTAGATTCACACTTCTAAGTACTTCTGGAGCTTGATAGAGGCTATTGGGGGGGGGGCAAAGCCCCTTCCTTTGGAGAGACCAGAGATAAGATGAACCTGGGTAGAAGAGACTGAAGACCCTGGCCTAGGGCTGGCAGGAGGTGACGGCTATGGGTTGCCTTTTTAAAAAGCAGAGAAAGACCACTCAGTGGCCTTGTCCTCTGGGCCTGGCGGCTGCTGAGTAAGCTGAGGGAAACATTCCTGAAACACAACCGGAAGCCAGCTGGGCAGGACTGTCCCCAGGGACCCCCAGACCTTGGGTACAGTGGGTTGCCTCCCCCTGTGGGCTGCTGGGCAAGTTCCTTAGGTCAGGAAGCAGCTGGAGACCCCCCACCCCCACCCCAATCAGGAGCTCTCGCTTGATCTGGCCCCAGAGGAGGCAGCCCCTCGTGCCTGGCCTTGCGAGCCTCCTCTCGCATGGATTGATTCTGGGTTTTTTCCAGCCTCCAGAGAGTGCTGGGTGCCATATGCAGAACCAGGGCCCAAGGGCCCAGACAGCCTCTGCGGGTGCCTCTTCTGTCTCTGCACCTGGTGTCTGCCTCCCTGCGTCCTCCAGCTGCACACCTACTGTGCCCAGGCCACTGCCCAGATGCCTTAGCAGGGAGAAGCACCACCCTTGGCCCCTTCCCCAGCTGCACAGACTTGGTGCAGCAAGAACCAGATCTTGACAGCATTTCAGCCCCAGCCTGCCCGAGCAGACTCATGCTGGGTACAAGACAGGGAGACACCGCCTGGGAGAGTCCAGAGGGCACCTGAGGAGGAGGCCTGGCTTTGCACAGAAGAACAGGGGAAGTTAAGGGTGGGTTGGGCTCAGTGGTGGGGCGCTGGCCTGGCCTGGGCCCCATCCCAAGCACTGCCAAGCAGGCACAGGAGAGGAGAGTGTGGGGCCCCTTGTGCCTGTGGACCCCGGACTGCCGGATGGAACATCCTGAAGACCCTGGAAACAACCTGGCCGTGGGATCACAGCATCTGCAGTCCCCTGGCTGCAGACCCAGCTGGAGCCTTGCCTTGGGTGTGCGCACACGGGTACACACGCTCACCATCAGGGCGGGGGGGGGGGGGCACCCGCATCCTGGAGAACCAGGACCAAGGCAAGGTGGCCTTGCCCCTCATGCCGCTCAGCAGGGCCACCTCCAAACTCCTCTTCTGGTCACTGCCAGCCAGTGGCCTTGGCCCTGTCTGACCCTGGAGCTCCTGAGGGTGTATTCTCCGTTGCCACCCTCCCCGCAGGACCATCCTGGGCCTCCGCCTCCCTTTCCCTCTTATTCTGGGAGCCTCATCCTGCTGAGTTAATTGGCAAACTTTCCCAGAAGTAAACTTGAGGGATGGAAATTAATAATTTTCCTGGTGTTGCACTCACTGCTAATCAGGACAGCTGGGAGGAGGAGGCCTGGGCGCATCACGGGACCCTGGAGAAGCCATTAGCATGAACAAGATCTGCCAGGGGCCAGGGGTCCCCCATGCAACTCAGCAGCTCTGTAGCCCCAGTGCCAGGGACAGCGACATTGGGGTGGGTCACTCAGGAAAGGTTTAAGCCGTCCTCACACCCCTCGTCCCCAGGCCAGGCAGCCCGTTCCTGTGGCCACGTAGCCTGGGCCCAGTCGGCCCTCTAAGGCACTTCCAATCAGGCCCTGTCACTGACCCAGGAAGACCCCTCAGAGGAGGGGAAACCCTGATGGAATGCTCCAGGCTGGGCCAGCGGGCCTGGGAGAGGGGACTGGGAGGAGGGGTGAGAGGTGGCCACTGCCTGTCCCCTCCTCCCAGAGACAAATGGCCTCAGTCCTCCTGGTCCTGTGGGTCAGAGGGTGCATGGTGTTGCCCCAGGACTCTGTCCTACAAGGAGGTGCTGCCTCAGGTCCCCAGGGTTCTGGAGCTCTGTCCTCATCACAGGCCTCCCTCAGTGCAGGTGGCAGGAAATGGGTGCCGGGCGGAGGACAAGGGCGGCTGACCTCTGTCCCTGGGAGTGACAGCTGAGTCCCTGACAGGCCCTTGCCACGTGGCTGCCGTGCCAGCTCCTGGCCTTCAGAGCCTTTGAGATGGGTTCTCAGAGGTCCTGGAGGAAAATCCAGAAGCTGGGTCCTCCCAGAGTCCAGCCTGGGAGGTGGGCATGGCCACCAGGGACCTCAGATGGCTCTGACTGGTGGTCCACCATCCATCCCAAACACCTGGGCTGGGCTTCCCAGTGGCCCTGGGGGAGGGTGGCCCTGCTTGGGGGGCGTTGGGCTAGTGGAGGGTGGCTGGATCCGCCACCCTTTCCAAAGTGTCCCTTGGCCTGTTGATAGGGCTCACTGCCCATTTCAGCAAAGCTGACCCCACCTGGAAGCTTCCCTGGGAGCCAGAGATGGGGGAAAGCCCAGAAGGGGGACAGAAGAGGGGTAGAGAGGGACCCCGGCTTCCCCTGGCGATAGCGCAGGCAGCACCCGTGGGTGGGCCTGGCTGCAGCGCCCCCACTGGGAACTGGAGGGGCCAGGGCTCGCTCAGGGGCAGGGCCGAGATGGCACAGGGTGGTTGGGGTGGGTGTGGCCTCTGCAAGGGGCTCCAGGTCAGTGTCACAGCTGGCAGGTGCATGGGCTGCCACCGCAGACCCTTGGCCAGGCCCTGTCCTCCTGAGCAGCGCTGACCCCTCCCAGAGCCTGGTGGCTGTCAAACTGCTTTGTCCCTCAGCCACAGGGACATAGGGTAGGGTGGAGGGGAAAACTGTCGCTGGCAATGCCTGAACTTGGTATGTTCGTAACAATAGCGCTCGGGGCCCATGGCTGTGCCGCCATGGAAAGAACAGTGCATGATGTGGATCTGTGTTTAAACGAATTTTATTTGCATGATTTCATGTTAAACCTCAAATAAATGCTTCCTTTGGTGGAAGGAAGGAAGGAAGGAAGGAAGGAAGGAAGGAAGGAAGGAAGGGAGGAAGGAAGGAAGGAAGGCCACAAATGAAATATGAAGCACAGAGAGGGTCAGTAATATGCCCAAGGCTACACAGCAGAATTTGATCCCGATCTATCTGGGACACACCTTGTCTAAGTGTTTTGTAGATTTATTATAAGTCATCATCCCAACTGACAGGGCCCGTCTCCTGCCCAGGACAGTGCCTGTGGGTCTTGGGTGGGCAGCTGACCTGGCTTCCTAGGTTAGACAGGCTGGAGAGGCAGCTTCTGGGGGCCAGGCACTCACACCTCACCCACAGTTGTGGGGCTGGCTCTGCTCAGATGTCACTAGGAAGGAGCATGTCCTGAGCACTCCCCTCCTGCCTGGCTGTGCCAGTGCCCTGGTCAGATCCACACGGGACCTCCCCGTCCAATGGTGCCCTTGTGGCATGAGCTGAGGACCTGGGGGACTTCCGGCTGCTCCTCTCTGAGCCATGGGTGGTGACAGACTTCTGCACAGGTCTGGACGCCATCCCTGCCTCAGGAGAGCCTGGAGGACACTTCTGGGTGACACAGGCATCCCAGTGAGGCTCCTGGGGCCCGAGGACACCTGGGCCTTATGGAGACTTGGGGCCAGGACACACAGGACACAGGGATAGCCGGGCGCGGTGGCGCACACCTATAATCCCAGCACTTGGGAGGCTGAGGCAGGAGGATCTCGAGTTCAAAGCCAGCCTCAGCAACTTAGCGAGGCCCTAAGCAACTCAGTGAGACCCTGTCTCTAAATAAAATACAAAATAGGGCTGGGGATGTGGCTCAGTGGCCAAGCGCCCCTGAGTTCAATCCCAGTTCCAAAAAAAAAAACAAAAAAAAAAACCAGAGGGCACAGGGACCAGCTCTCTGGAGTCGGGACCTGTCCGCTTCACCCCTACCCCAGCCTCCAGTCCTGCCCACATCGCAAGGTCACCTGGTCCCTCGTGCCTCCTGGCTCCCGCCCCATCCTGGCCAAAGCTTCTCCCCAGAGTCTTCCTCCATTTCAGATCCACGCTGTCAGAGAATCCAGAGGGCCCCAAGCTGTTCCTGAACTGGGCATGAGCTGTCCTCTTGCCATCCTGCCCCACCCAGGCCTGGGCATGGTTTTCCCAGTCCACATCCCTGGGGACATTCAGAAGGGCAATGCCACTGTGGGGAGACCCAGGAGCTGAGGTGAACAGGGGAAGCCAGGTCCGTCCTTGCCTGCTCCCCACGCCTCCAGGTCAGGGTGCTCTCTTCTCCCCGCCTGCCCCGACTAGCTCAGGGGTAAAACCAAAGGCAGGTGCCCCGCCAGGAGCCTCTGTGAGGGACAGCTGGCTCTGGCTCGGGAGCCCGGCTGCACAGGCCTCGGGTGGGAGCAGAGCCAGCTCCCTGAGCCAGCTGTGGGAAGAGTGTCCTTCCACATTCCGGCGGGGGCTTCCCCCAGGTGGCCCACAGTGTCACTGTGTGGTGCGTGTTCCAGGGTCACGCTGGAACATCAAGGAAATGAACTGGAGAGTCACTGGGCACAACGGTGCTCTGGACGCTTAGCAAGGTCCGCGTAACGGGGGCGGAGGGCCAGGTGCGAGCCCAAGGCCCGCCTGGGCGACTTCTCAAGGCCTGTCTCAGAAAATATAAAGGGCTGGGGGTGCGACTCAGTGGGTCCAATCAGTGTTCAAGAGTGGGGGCACTGCTCTCCATGAGAGGAGGCTAATGAGATGTGACATCTAGTCACAACAGGAGCCCCTCTATGGGGATCCTGGCCCTGAAGGATTGGAGGTGGAATGGAACCCCATGGGCAGGCGGTGTGGCCCCAGACAGGACTGTCCAGACGTCTCCTCTGCATCTAGGGTGGAGTCCCATGGTATCAGCAACTGCTCACGAGAGGTGGCAGTGGCTGGGTTTGGTGGCTACGCCTGGGAGCTCTTTGCTCCCAGTGGCTCCAGAGGCTGAGGCAGGAGAATCACAAGTTCAAGGTCAGCCTCAGCAGTTTCCCCGAAGTCCTAAGCAATTGAGCAACATCCTATCTCTAAAAAAATGAAAGAACTTGGGGTGTGGCTCAGTGGTGGGGCACCCTGGGATTCAAGCCCCAGGCCCAAAAGCCAGCAAATTTGATTGGTTCCTGGTGCTGCAGTTGGAAACCAGGGCCTCTCACTTGCTAGGCAAGCGCAGTACCCCTGAGTTACAGCCCCAACCCCAGCGATTTTAAATAAAAGGGGAGAAAGAGATAAGAGAAAAAGGGCAAATGTGGCAGAAATCAATAGGCAGAGTACATTTCATTTGAAGAGAATTATAAAAATATTCCTTGACCGTAAGTGGCAGAAGTGGACCCCAGCCATGAGCAGGTATGTGGGGTTTTCAGTGAGGAGGGTACTGGCCCAGTCTCCATGGCAACAGCCCCAGGGTAGACCCCAGATGATCTCCCAGGTGAGACAGTCAAATTCCAGGAAAGGAGGCCCATGATCCTGTTGTGTCCCGTGGCAGGCCCCCCAAAATGCACCTGTCCCCGGCCACGTGATCTTCCCACATGCAGGGCCGTGGAACCTGGGCCGCCGGCAGGTGCCCCTCCATATGCTGTGGGCCTCCGCCCAACAAGCCCCTCACACGCGGGGTGCGGTCAGTGGTCAGCACACCTACGGAACCTTCAGCTCCACCCAGTACACTGCAGAACCTCAGCTGCGTCCCTGGTGACCGCGCAGCTGACTGGCAGTGGGGCTGGCCGCCACAACCCAGCATCTCCAGGACCCAAGACCTATCCGGGACCCGAGGTCAAAAGTCAAAGCACAGTTTCCATTGGAGGCACGTCACTTTCGCAGCCCGTGAGGTTGGAAATCACTAACGGAACCATTGTGACCCGGGTCCGTCTTATTCCTATTTCAGTCGAGAAAGTGGGGGCCTCACAGATGTAAGGCCTGTGCCCAGGCCCACCCAGACAGGGTAGGGGCCAGTCCTGGCTCTGTCCACAGCCCCAAGGAGGCAGTGGGCGGGATTCCCAGGCTCAGAGTGCAGACCGCACACGGATGTGCCTTCTGCCGCTGCTCTGTAGTCGCCGCCCGGCCGGCCTGGACGGGGCCCTGCCCCTGAGGTTCCGTCAGCCTGCAGAAGACCCCAGCTCCCCAACCCCAGGAGGCCCTGCTCGCCCGGGTTTGCCTTCTCCCCTGCTTTGGTTTGCTTCTCAGTACATGACAGAAGCTCCACCCAGGCAGAGAGCGACTCGGCCTTGGGGGGCACAGGGTCCACGTCCAGCTCCGGTCTTCTTTGTGGCCTTGGCCTCCCCTGAGGTCCAGGCACTAAACCCAGGGCAGGTGGGGTGCCCTGCTCCCCTGAGCTCCAGGCTGGTGCTGCCCCAGGCCTGATTCTGCCCCCACGGCCCTGCTGGCCTCCCCTCTTGGGTGTCTTCCTGGTCCACTCTTGGGCACACGCACCCACAGCACAAGGCCCTGGGCAGTCCCCCAAGCCAGCAGGCACCCCGTCATCTATGTGTCCATGGGCAGTGGCCAGCGGGCCCAGGACAAGAGCTTGTGTTCTTCTGGAAATGATGGCTGGGCTGGAGCCCAGGATTGTTGAACCTGCCAGACCAGAAGAGGCACAGGAATCCTGGCTTGGGGGGCTCCGTCCTGCACCTGCGGTGGGGTCTCAGCAGCCTTTGTGTGCCCCAGGGCGTGGAAATGTCTGACTCTGCTCCCCGTTACCTGGGCCTCGCCTTCCCCGCATCAGGGCCAGTAACCCCTCGGCACTAGGTGCCCAGAGAGGAGGAGCTGGGCTTGCCTGGGAGGGAGCCTGCGGGCACCCTTGGCACGGGATGCCGGCCGGCTGACGCCCTGCCCCTTCACGCGGTGGCCTCATGCCCTGGCCGGGGGGCCTTTGCCCTTTTCTCTGCCAGAATTCATTCCTGGTCCTCCCGCTCTTCCCTGCGAGGCCCGCTGGTTCCCGGACGCTGGCTGTCCTGGTCTGAGCGCTCCTGGGCAGGTCCTCCCCACTGCTGCCCGACCCTGCCCCCAGCTCCCCGAGGTCATCTGGGGTGAACGTGGGAGGAGGCAGTCAGGGCAGCAGTGACCACCATGCGTGCCCCACACTGGACTCCAGAGGAGGGGTCCCCCAGGGCAGGGAACCCCCTCTCCTGAGAGTGTTCCTGGCCCCTCTGGCCGGGAGGCCAAGAGAGAACTGTGGCCTGATTCCTGGCCCAGAACACCTGCCCCTCTGCTCCAGGTAAGGCAGGAGGATGGAGCCAGGTCTTGGGAGCCCACTGCAGCTGTGGACGGTGTGGATGGACATCCAGAGGCAGGAAGCCCAGACAGCTGGTGCAAGAGCCGGAAGCCACACAGCCAACAGCAGAGCAGGCGGCAGCCAGGATCCTCCGCCCCTCAGGTGCGCCCGCCCGCGGGAGGCGGAGCCCAAGAGGAGCACCTGAATTCCAGGTGCCGCCCGGGAGAGGCCCTGCTGCTTCAGAGCCAGGGACAGCGCCAAAGGGCCCTGACAGTGGGCCGAGGCCGGTGTGGGTGTGGGAGGGGGCTGCCCCCCGGACACACCTGCCCCCTCAGGCCTGGGCGGGGCTTCCCACCCCTGTTCTCATTCTCCTGGGGCAGGGTGCACGGTAGATGGGCCCGGCCAGGTGAGTCACCCAGCCTGCCCACCCGACAAACAGGAAGAACGGGTGGGAAAGACCAGGAGGATCTCTGCGGGCCTGGGAGAGCTCCCTCCCCTGAGCCGGGTCAGACCCCGCGCCTGCCCCCTCCTCTAGGCAGGCACCTGCATGGCGGGAAATAGCGGGGACATTCCAAACCTCACCCTGTCCAGGCCCGAAGTCTGCAAGCCCACTTAGTACCCTCCCGACAGCCCCTGTGACTCCGTGGGGTTTTAACCTGTTCTTGCCCACAGGCTGGCGTTGGGTTTTGCTTTTCCTATTGCACGCAGCATAAATCTTGTGTTCTAAGGTTCCTTGGGGCCATCTGAGGACCTTGTCAGGGCGCCCCCGTCCTTGGACAGGCTGGACCCTCGAAGGAGTCCTGCCAGGCAGTCTGGGGTCTCTCTGCCCTGGTGGCAGTGAGCAGGACAGGCCCCAGCCCACACCCACCACACAGACACATCCCCCGTCTCCGAGCCCCCTCCTCCATTTCAAGCCCCTCCCAGCCCAGGTGGTGGCCCAGGGGTGACCTTGAACAGCCTTCTGCTCTCTGCCTGGACCTGCTCCTTCTGGGTGCCTTCCAGCTGCAGAGCCATCTTGAGCTCTCCTGGCTCTCAGGCCCCTTCAGATGGAGCGTCCAGCATGGCCATGTGGCCAGTCTCGTTCCTTGTCCCAGGCTCTGCAAGCCACGGGGGACACACACCTTGGCTCTGAGCCAGGTGTCCATCAGGAAAGGCTACAGCAGCCTGGGGGGGTAAATGGAGACCCAGCCCAGACTGCTGCCCAGCTGCCCACCCCATCACAGTAGAACGGAACCCCAGCTGATGCACCCTGGGCCTGGGAGCATGTCCTCTTACCACATGCCTCCTTCAGGTGGCTGCTTCCTTCTTCCCCCGGGGCTGTGTCCTCTCCCTGGCTTTGCCCCTGCCCTGGGGACACTGGGGTCCCTAACAAGGAGAGAATCCACTGGGGAAAGGGCTGAGGCTCAGCCAGGTCCCGTGAGGTGGGCTTGGGCCCGCCCCTTACCTGAGCCAGGCTGGGTGGCGAGGACAGAGGTTTGCTGAGGGCTCCTCAGTGCTGGCCCTCACCTGCCTCCTAGCTCACACCTCCTGAGAGGTAGACTGTTCTGTGCCCAGTGGACAGAGGAGGAGATTGAGGCTCAGAGTGAAGGGGACGTCAGTTCAGGCCCTGCAGTTGGTGAGGGTGGAGCTGAGACTCAGGTGCAGCCTGGCCCAGACTCTCAAAGCACCCCTGCCACCGCTTCCTGAGTGGAGGAGAGGGGACAGACCACAGTCTCTTTCTTTGCAAAATGGTGACCCAGCCATGCCGCTCCTGAGCACACTCAGAAGATTGCAAACTGGGGCCTCGATGCCTGCACACCAGTGTCCTTTGCAGCATTGTCCCTAGAGCCCAGTGGTGGCAGCACCGAGTGCCCACCCCGGGTGACTGCATGAACAAGGGAGGTGTGCCACTGCCACATGACGGAGTATCAGCCTCCAAAAGCACAGAAGTTTGACACATGTCACAACACAGGAGCTCTTCGAGGACCTGTGCTAAGTGGGAGAATCCAGGCCAAACTGGACAGGTGTGATTCCGCTCGTTTCTAGAACAGGAAAACTCATCCTGACAGAAGTGGATTAGCGGTTCCTGGGCTGGGCCGGGAGAGCCATTGCTCAGTGGGGCAGGGCTTCTGGAGCCCTGGAGGTGGACAGGGGTGTTGGCCGTGAGCACTGCGACTGCTCCGTGTCACCTACCTGCACAAACACGGCTCAGAGCCGCCAGGCACGGTGGAGCACACATGTGATCCCAGCAGCTCAGGAGGCTGAGGCAGGAGGATCGCAAGTTCAAGGCCAGCCTCAGCAACTTTGTGAAACCCTGTCTCAAAATTGAATAAAATTTTTAAAATGGGGCCTGGGAATATAGCTCAGTGGGTAGAGAGCTTGCCTTGTAAGCACAAGCCCCTGAGTTCAATCCCCAGCACCACAAAAAAAAAAAAAAAAAAAAAAAAAAATTTTAAAAGGGGAGGGGGGTGGGGCTCAATGGCGAGGTGCCCCTGGGCTCAATCCCCAGCACCCAAAAAAATTTTCACTCGAAGGGATAGTTTGACGTTGAGTATGATCTACTGCCATAAAAAGGAGGGGCGACCTGCAGGGCCAGCAGCTCCTGGCTGCTCCTCGGCCGCCCGCCAGGCTGCGCTGCTTCAGCAGACCAACCCGATTCTGCCCACCTGCCTCTCACCCAGGCTGGACGGGCCAGGGAGAGCCGTGGTGCAAGCAGGCTGGGTCACCGCAGTTGCCCATGTTCCTCCCTGGGCCCCACCCAGGGCACAGTGACCGCCTGGCCTTGACCTGCTTCCAGGGCTGCCCCACTGCCCAGTGGCATTGCCTCCGTCACCCTGCTGCAGGGCAGCGCTTGGCCTCCTGCGGGAGCGACCTCGGAGGGGCATCTTCAACATAGCCAGAACGGCCTGAGCACCTCCGCGGTCGTGGCCCGCTGTGTGGTGCTGGGCCACACCGCCACCTTCCTGGGCCCCAGAGTCCGTGGTCAGAACCACTCCCCAGATGTGGACATGAGGCACAGGGGCTTCTCCCTGCCAGGCACCTCGTGCCTGTGTTTTCCACGCCAGCTGTCACAGGGGCCCCCTTACCCCGCAGGCTTCATTCTCCAGCAGAGCAAGTCCCCCAGGGAGCCAGCCATCTCCCAGCTGTGCCGCCCTGGGTCAGGTTGCTAACATCTCTGAGCCTCACTTAAGGAACTCGACTTGAGGTCATCCTGGATTAGTGAGGCCTAACTCCAACCCCAAGTGTCCTCAGAGAGAAAACAAAGACAGAAGGCAAATGTGGGGAGGAGGGCCGTGGGGAGACGGAGGCAGGGATTGGAGATGTAATGCTCCAAGAATGGCCAGCAACCACCAGGGTTGGGATGGGCAGAACCGGGCCTTCCCCAGGAGCCCAGAAGAGCCGGCCCCGCCACACCTCGGTGCTGGTCTTCTGCCCCCACAACCGGAGAGAACAAGTGTCTACACCTTAAGCTACTGGCTCTTGTCGGTTGCCGTGGCCCCAGGTCCCTTGCACGGCTATCTCTGTTGGCACCAGCCCTGACCACAGCTCAGACCAGGGACTCAGGGCCACCAGAGGCTGCGAGTGGAGGCCATGCACCCTTGAGGTCTGGGGCTCTGGCTTCCTGCATGGTGGGTAGCCAGTGCTGCCCACCCTAGGTGGCTAGGTGCCAGGCCTTGAACGGCCTTGCCCCCTCAGCTGCCAGGGCTCCTTCCTGGGGGCCCCAGGCACTGCAAGATGCTAGGCCGTCCCTGAAACCCAGTGAGGGCCGACTCCCGATCGCACCTGAGACCTTCAGAGGTGGCGCCCATTGTTAGCCCTCTTTCCTGCCCCTGGACACAGTGCTGGACTTCCAGGACAACTTCCAGGGTTGCTGCTGGGCCTCCCCAACTCCAGGGGTCAGGGCCACCTGCTACTCCAGCTGTCCACACTACCCTGCTGTCCCTGCCCTGCAGCCAGCACTATGGGCTCCCTCTGAGCCTGTGCCCAACCCAACAGGCCTTCCCTGCCCAGGTGCCAGGCAGGGACCCCTGCATTGGGGCCGTAGCATCTGGGGTCCTCTGTGAGCCTTGGTTTCCTCTTTGGCTGAGCGGGGAACGTCCTTAGCTCACTGGAGTGCTGGGGGAGCCACTCTGGTGGCTTCCAAACCCGTCTTGCTGCTGCTGTGGCGGACGTGACAATATCCCACAAAGGGCTCAAGCCCCTCAGCAGCACAATGATGGGATGGGGTAGTCAGGGTGGGGGGAACAGAGGGGACCTCGCCCCCCGCCAACTCTCCGGGCCTGGCCACTGTGACAGAGGCGGTGGCCTCCTGCTCTGGCGATGCAGCAGCGGGTCGCAGAGGGCCTTGCCCTTCCTCTGTGCCTCCTCTTAATCCTGCGGTTCTTGCCCCAACAGGAAACAGGCCCCGGTGGCGGCAGCCTGGCCTCGGCCGCCCGGGCGCCCGGTTCGCGCAGGGCTGCCTGGCCCCGGGGTGTGGAACCGATTTATTCGGTAGCTTTGTGCTGATTAGTTGCAGGTGAGTGGATGCCACGTGGTTTGTGTTGTAACAATATTTTGGGACAATTAGATTGAAACCACATTGCTGGCGGCCTGCTGGCGGCTGGCCGCTCCCTGCCCTCCCCCTGCCCTCTGCGGCTCCTGGCTGGCCCGGCCACCCCACCCCAGGGCCCCGGGCTGCCAGGCCAGGGCCCCATCCTCACACCCCAGCCCCTCCCCTGGCCTCCTGCTGACCCGGCCTCCAGTTGCTGGGAGAACAGCTGCAGGGAGAGTTCCCAGGGCAGGTGGGGAGGGCCTGGCGCTCAGGGGCTCCAGGGCTGGAGGTCACCCCAGCATTCTCTAGCTTGTCTCCGTTTCTACTCCAGAAGAGTCCTTGAGCCCCCTCCCCAGCAACAGCCCCTGCCCGTCCACCGCCTCCTCCAGGAGAGTCTGTACCCAGCGACCTGGGAGGGGCAGGCAGCCCAGGTGCCTGGGCCGGGCTGCCCTCTCCTGTCCGCTCCCCCAGCTCAGCACATACTGTGGGCAGAGTGGCCTGGGGGTGGCCTGATCCCCCACCCTGTGGGGTAGATTGGGGCCTGTGAGGGAGGAGGCCCTGGAGCCAGGCCCAGCTCTGGAAGGAATGTGCAGGGATTGGGTAGCTCAGGGGACTTGAGCACAGGGGCAGGGAACAGGGACCTGTCCTCAGTGCCCAGTGGCAGCCTGGGCAGGAGTCCATGAGCCCACTCTGAGTCTGTGGCCCTGTGTGGGGCAGGTTGGAGGAGGGGACTGGAATGGAGGGGGTGCTGAGGTGGATTCGGAGGGTGAGGGGCAGGGGTTCTGGGGTTCTGGGGAGGCACACCCCTCCTTTCCCTTCCAGAGGCTCAGGTCACTGAAAGCCGCAGCCCTGGACAGGCCGATCTGGGACAGGCCCTGGTGGGGTGAGGCCAGGCTCCTGTGGGGAGGCCCGGGCTGGGGTCCCGGCTGCTCTAGGCTCTACTTCTTGGTCCCCCGTGGCCTTCAAGGGCGTCCTGAGAGCTGACTCCCTCACCAGCCAGATCCCTTCCCCAGGCATCCAGGACCCCTGGGGCCCTGCCAGGGAGGACGCCTGACACCTGGGGACATGGTGCATGAGGACGGCCTCTGCGCGGGCTCCAGTGCCGCTCCGTTTCCAGCTTGATTCCGGGGTGCCCCTTGGCCACCGCTGTCTCTGGTGCCGCCTGAGCACTCGGGCAGACCTCAGACTCTTCCTGGAGCCCTGCTCACAGGCCCTGGTCCGGCCGCTGTCCCTCCCCTGGTCCCTGGTCCGGCTGGCTGTCCCCTCCCCTGGTTGGCAGCTCTCTGCCCTGCCTTCCATGCCAGCTGGGCCAGCCTCCTCTTGTTCCCAATGCCTCCCCAGAGGCCTGGCAGGTCCAGGGGCTGAGTCTCAGCGTGGAAGGACGTCGGGCAGGGCTGGGGCACCAGGAGGGCCTGTGGGCTCCCCGGCCCACTGGACCTGGCACAGCAAGCCCAGCACCCTCCCTCATGCCCCCTTGGCTGCCTCCTGCCTAGGAGCCCCCAACTCCATCTTGGCTTCAGGGACAAGGCTTGGGCCATGGAGGCCACTCTGCCCTCGGGCCTCTCCTCTCAGTGACAAGGAAGGCTGGGAGAGCTCTGTCCTGACTCCAGGAGAGAAGGGTGGCAGGGAATCCCCTCTGATCCTGTCCTGGCTGAGGAGGGGACTCAAGCCTCCCTCCCTGAGGCACCTCACCCCGTCTGGAAGATTTGGGGACATGGCTGATGGCCAAGGGCCTGTGTCCAGCCCACTGCAGGCCCTCCCCTGCCCACTGGCCCAAGATCCAAGCCTTCTTCAAGGTGAGGACGTGAAGCCCGGGCAGATGGACCTGGACCAGAACCCCACTGGCAAGACTCGGGGACTGGGTGAGGGTGCTGTGCCCAGCAGCTGGAGGCCCTGGCTGGTTCTGAGGCTGACCTGTCCCTGGGGAGCCCTGGGGACAGGTGTGCTGCGGGGGCCCAGGAGACATTCATGTAAGGTACAACAAGGTCCCACGAGCGGTGCCAGGCTCACTGACCTCGGGTGAGGAGGCCGGGTCTAACCAGGACGCCCCTTTTCTGGGCCTTTGGGAGGGTGGGGTCTCTGAGGCCCCTGAGGCTCCAGAGCTTCCCCACGGCCCCACAGCCTTGCCAGGCAGAAGGGGCTGTTTGCAGGGGCCCTTCTGACTGATGGGGGGACTGGGCCAGGAGGCAGGTCCTTAGGACTGTCCACCTCCGTTTCCGGGGCTCACCTCGGGCTCCTGGGTGTAACCGGATGAGGCGGACACAGCCTGTGACTCTCTGCCTGGCAATGGGACAGCAGGAGTCCAGGTGGCTCAGACTTGGTGACTTCCCACTGGCCCAGCCCCATGGATGGCCTGCCCGGCGCACCTGGCAGTGTGCCTGCCCAGCCAAGAGGCCAGGGCCAGTCCCCAAAGGAGAGTGCACAGCAAGCATGCCCAGGTTCCCAGGAGCAGCACCTGCAGCCCAGGTGTCCCCGGCCTTGTGACGGCCGCCTAAGGGCGCGCTCCCACCTGAAGCTTCCGGGCGGGTACAGCGCTCGTTACTCTCCGACTCGACTCCCGTAGGAGCTGAGTGTTGGTCACACTGTCCCCAGGCAAGCAGCACCCTGGGTGCCCAGGTGGCCCCCGCTCTCCAGGGAGAACGGGGAAGCAGGAGAGGTGGTGGCCTTCTGGCTCAGCCGCAGGGGCCTCCTGGGACCCAGGCCCCCTTGCCCTGGGCTTGCCTGGGACGGAGGTCCTCCCCCCACCCTGGCCGGGGCTCCCCTTTGCTGCCAGTTGCAGCCCCTCTACAGGGGAACGGAGGCGGGAGAGGGCAGAAGGCTCCCGCGTCACTTCGTCACTTCGAAGGGGCTGAGGGCACAAGGCTCCCTGGGATCCAACACACGCCCAGTGGGACCCTCCTCAGCCCTCTCCTGGTCGGGCTGCCCATCACGGGGCCTCCTGCCAGCAGGGGTGGGCGCACAGCCTGGGTGGCCAATCAGAGCAGCCTGTGCTTCAGGCACGTGACTGGGTCTGAGCCTGCAGGCTGGGCCCCTCAGCCTTCTTAGCCAGGACTTCAGCGGCCCCCAGGGGACACTGGCCACCTCTGTGGGTCTGGGGGCAGCCAGTACAAGACCCAGAGACCCTTGGGGAGAGCCTAGCAGTAAAACCCCCTTTGCCCGAGTGCGGCCTTCCATTTCTGCACAAGGGGTCCCTGGGGTTCTGGGAGTCGTGCCCAGAGAGACCCCCAGCACAGGCAAGGAGAGGATGTGGGCCAGGTCACTGTGGTTGCCATGGGGGACTCCTCTGGACAGGGCTGCGCCTGCCACTGGCCTTGGGTTTTCTGACACTTCTCAAGGTGGGACCACTGGGGGTGACATGTGGGACTCCCTAAAGTGGGGGACAGGGAGGGTTCTTCCAAGAATCGGGTCAAGAACCAGGACCACACCCTGCCTACCGTAAAACAGAACAGACAGGGCTGGGGGATGAGAGCGGTCACCGAGAGCCCCCTGGGCAGCCCTGGTCCTGGCGGATGCTAACTGCAGGGTCCAGGAGCCGTGTTGGGGTGCAGCGGCACTGTAGGTGGTGGGTGACCCTCACGCTGAGCCCTGGTTCCTGCCTGCAAACAGGCCTGACACTGGCCTCGCTGGCAGGCTGCCCAGAGGACTGAGCGAGGCACACATGCCGAGTGCGCCTGGCTGACCCGGCGCTAAGGGCTGTGCTATGGGGGAGACCGTGGCCCCTGAGGATTGGGCTCGGGGGTTTGAGGAAAGAGCAGACTGTACTTCAGACCTGGGGGCTTCCTCCCAGATGTGCCCAGAGGATCTGAGGATGTGGTTCTGCCTGGGGCTAAAGAAGAAGGTGCCCTAATCTCCTTTGCTAAGACCTGGCTCACTCTTACAGTCTGCCCCGAGTCCTTCCTGCTGCCCTTGTCTCCAGGCCTCTTCTGGATGGGAAGGTGCTATCTGAATGTCCTTTCAGTGTAGTAACTGTGGGTTTCCCTGAGCCAGCACATCCCCATCACGGGGGGAGGACAGGTTTGGGGTGGAGGAGGGGAAGGTGAGTAGGGGCTGGGAGCTGGAGAGGGCCGGGAGTCGCCCCATCCACAGCTCACCACCCAGGTCACCACCTTGGTCAGCAGAGCCCCACCACGGTCACTGGGCACTTGGAACATGTCCTCTGCAGGCTGTGCTCCCAGGACTCTGCCTCCCGCAGGAACTGGACCTTTGGCTGGTTTTGGTTCAGCCCTAAACACTGAGAGCTTGTCCTCCCCACAGAAATCCCCCAGCTCGGGCACTCGTCTCCTCTGCTCCTGGCCACCCCTTCCTGGTCGTCCGCGCCCACAGGGAGCACCCGGCACCCCTGGCGTGGGCTGGGGTTGGTGGCCGCGGGTCTAAGTGTGGATTTCCAGTTTGAGGCATGGAGGAGCAGTGGGCAGTGGGCAGGGAGCAGTGAATGCCCGGCTGGGCTGGGCTCAGTGGTGGAGCGCTTGCCTGGCACCTGAGAGGCACTGGGTTCCGTCCTCAACACCACGTGCAAATAGAAGGACAAAATAAAAGTACTGTGTCCTTCTACAACTAAAAAAAGTTTTTTAAAAAGTGAGTGGCCAGAAGAGGTGACTGGAGGTGGTGTGGAGGGACAGGGCAGGGAGGCCAGGGTGGGCCTCTTGGTGGGGCATCTGGGAGACAGGAGGTCTTGGCAGGGGTGCTGGGCAAGGATGCAGGGCCCTGGGTGCTTTGGCTCCACCCATCCACACAGGTCTGCCGGACCCCGTAGCGGCCACTTCCATGCCCTGTGGAAGCACTGACGTCACACTGCTCCCAGGGGCCTTGGCCGCAGAGTGGAAGCACACTTCACTCTCAAGGGCCTGAGGCCCAGAGCCGGTTCCAAGCTGGCCCTTGGCCTGGGGGCCACGGGCAGCTGTGGGGGATGGTCTCCACTGTCCTGAGTGCTGTCGCCTTACGCTCTGCTCCTCTGCTCAGGCTGCGCCCCAGCCTGGAAGGGGCGGGTAGAGAGGCCTGGACTCCAGGAATGGACTTGAGACCTCCCACAGGCCAGGGCACAGCTCGGGCAGCATGGGGACTTGCCTCTTGGATAACAGCCCAAGCCAGGGGGACTCTGCTGCTGTCTCTCCCCCAGAGAACAGGCAGGGGAGTGGGGTGGCCTCCCCAGCTGGCTCCACTGTCCCCTTCCCGCCCTGTTAGCTCACACTCCTGGGCATATGGTCACTGTGGCCAACGGGCAGGGGGAAGCATATGGTCACTGTGGCCAACGGGGGCCTTAGTTATGTGTGGAAGAAAGGGACAGATCTGGGGACAGGCCGCTTGGGCTACCTGATCCACTGGGACCTCGCTGGGTCCCCCCATATCTGAGCCCCCACTTCTGGTGCTGCTTGCCCTCTGGCTTGTGTTTGGACCTTCCCAGACTCTGGACCTGGGAGCCCTGCAAGGACAGACCCCGCTGCCCACGCAGCATGAGGGGTGGCTGGTGCTGCACTCCTCTCCTGAGGTCTCCTGAGGGTGGAGACCCTGGCAAGGGCAAGACTGGCCAGGCACGGCATTGGCCCACGTGGACAGTGACGTCCACCTCCACACAACCTCCACAAGCCCTGGAGACAGCCTCGGGCCTGGAGAGTGGGGCTGACACCATCCTGACCCAGGGGTAAAACGCAGTGTGTGAGGCCCCGGGTTCCATCCCCAGGAAGAGAAGGGAAAGGGAGCTGAGCCACCTGGCGCAGGACGCAGCGTTCCACACGCAACAGCTCAGACGTTAGCAGCCCAAACTGAACAGCCGGAAGGTCCACCAGAGCGAGTGCTGTACCAGCAGGACAGCCCCGCCACGGGGTACAGCAGCATGAGAGGACAGAGGGCGGACACACAGAGCAGCCGCTGAGCTCCAGGACCATCTCAGAGCCAGAGGAGGCGGACTGTTCCCCACCATCCAATCTGTGTGAAAGGAAGGCAGACCCTTGGCTGCCTGGGTAGAGACTGAGCAGAGGGGAGCCTCAGGGGCCTTGCAGGCTGGACACACCGTGTCTCACTGAGCAGCACCCAGCCCTGCACACATTTGTCAGAACATCCCACTGAGCAGCTAAAATGGGTGCATTTTCTCGTTTCTAAAGTATATCTCAATAAAGGGATCAAAATGAAAAAACAAGAAGGTCCTATGTGTCACCTATCAGATGACAAAAATCAAAATGATTGATCATAACCAGCTTTGCCAAGGAGGCAGGGAAGCAGATCCTCATCCTTGGGCTGGTGGATGTGTATTTTGGCATACTGCTGTGCAACTGGGGGGTATCAATCAGCACTTGCAATAGGCATACCTTTTAACCTGATGATTCCTCTTCTAGGAATGGCATCCTCCAGATACATTTGTATAAAAGCCCAGAGAAGCCGGGGCGGTGGCGCACGCCTGTAAGCCCAGCACCTGGGAGGTTGAGGCAGAAGGATTGTGAGTTCAAAGTCAGCCTCAGCAACTCAGTGAGGCCCTAAGCAACTCAGTGAGACTCTGTCGCTAAATAAAATACAAAATAGGGCTGGGGATGTGGCTCAGTGGCCGAGTGCCCCTGGATTCAATCCCTAGTACCAAAAAAATAAAATTAAATTAAAAATAAAGTAAAAGCCCAGAGATGCACTGGATGGGCTCGGGCAAGGCCCTGGGTTCAGCCCCTGCACCTTAATTAAAGACATGATACCGAGATGTTCTTTGCAACCATACTTGCTTTGTTGAAAAATTAGAAGCAACCTAATGTCCCAGTGAGACACTGGCTAAGGACGCATCAGCCCTCCGACTCTGACAAAATGCCTGAGATAATGGACTTGTAAAGAGGAAAGGTTCATTTGGCTCATGGTTTCAGAGGCTTCAGTTCATGGTCTCTGTTGCTTTGGGCCCGTCGCAGCACAGTACCTCTCGGCAGGCGTATGTGGTGGAGGAGGCTGCTCACCTCATGCTGGCTGGGCAGTGAAAGGGAGGGACAGGAAAGAACGGGCGTCCCAATATCTCCTTTGAGGGGCACAGCCCCGACCTAACTTCCTCCCGCCTCCTACCGACCCACCAGATCCACCACCTCCCAATGGCTCCACAGCCTGCTCTCCGGAGGGCGTTCTGGACCCAATCTAGAACACAGGCCATTGTCCCCGTTTGCTGGGGACTGTCTGCGCGGGCCTCAGCACTGAGCCCCGGGCGGCTCTGGGGCGCTCGTTTCCCCAGCCTCGGCCGCTGGCTGCTGAGCAGAGCGCGGCAGACGCGCCAGGGAGCACCAGGAAGTCAGGGCAGGTGCCAGGGCAGGTGCGGCAGGGGTCCCCGCACCCACTGCGGGCCGCGCAGCGTGCGTGGCGCATGCCCAGAGCCAGCACCTCCGGAGGCCAAGGCGGGAAGGTGGCGAGTTCGAGGCCAGCCTGAAAGAGCAAAATAAAAGATAAAGAGCTCTGCGACAGAGCGCCTGCCTCGCTGGCCCCAGGGAGGCCCTGGGGTCCCGGCCGGTACTGCTAAAATAAATAAATAAGAGGACAGGCGGCACTGGGGAAGGTGGACAGGGGACGCGAGGTGCCGGAAGACAGAGGGAGGCCGACCAGGGTGGGCGGGCGGAGCGGGCAGCGGTTTCAGGGCTTGGGGTGCCTGGGGGAGCGGGGTGGCCAGGCGGAGCTGCCTTCTGCTTCGCGTCCCTCTGTGCTCCCGGACTGGTCCACTCTGTGACCGTGGGCTTTATAATTACAAAAATGTTTTCTGAAGGAGGTGTGACCTTGATCTTCAGTCAAAGGCAGGAGGGTGGGGCCTCTGAATTGCAGCCTCCGCCAGGCCGGCTGGGGGCGGAGAGTCCGAGGCCGCGCCTCCAGCAAGCGAAGGCCAGGAGGGGGAGGGGTCCCAAGGTCAAGGTCGGCAAGACCCCTACGCTGGGCAGGTGCAAGTACGGGGTTTCTGGCGGCCTCCACTCTCGCTTTCTTCCCCTGGAGGTGGACCCTGGTCCAGGACCCACTTTCCGGAGGACGCGGGGCCCTCTTGCTGCAGGCGGCCGGCTCTACCCAAACACCGGCAGCCTGGGATTGTTAAGCAAATTGACTGGTGGGGCCCTGAGCCCAGCTAATTCCAGTGTCTTAATGAGCGGGGAGATGAGGTTTTATTCATCACTGGGGCTTTAAAAATTGCAGTAAAGTGGCCCACTTTATAAAGAAAAAATCAATCGCAAAAAGAAAACAGGAGTATGTAAATGGACAGGGTGACAAAAAGCGGACCAATTACCCCCAAAATGAGACACAGTTATGGCTCCATTAACTCAATTATATTTTCAAAAGGATTTCTTACGAGGCCCCCACCCCACCCCACCCGCACACGCCTGTAATTTTTACATCAACTTCAAACCATTAAGTTGCATTAAATTATTTTGTGGGAGAGAGAGGTATGTTTGGGAAGAGAACGCTCCAGGCATCCTTGTCCGGCCCCGCTAGGGAACAGTCAGGTGTGGGCAGGAGGGCCCATGGTCCGGTCCAGCGGCCAGGCTCCCTTGTCCAGTCCTGAGGGTCCCAGGTGCCTGGGTGAGGGACTGCAAGCTGCTGGGCGGGCCCTTCTGTCCCCATGCCACTGCTTACATCTATATCCCCAGATGGTCAGCTCTTCTGTCCCCCCAGTGGTTGGCCCTGCACATGCCGGCCCATGTCGGAGACCCCATGGGCTGGCTTCCTGAGTTCTTCCTTTTGTCTCCTTAGAATTAGAAAGCTTAGTTTTTTTGAGAAGTGGAAAAGTAAACATTTAAGATAAAAAACACCAAAATCGGGGACCAAATGGGATGCGCCCTCCATGCCTGTCTTCCTGCAGTCCTGAGCCCTGGAAACCCAGGGTCCTGAACACACTGGACACGCTGGCCCCTCAGTGCACTCCATGTGCCAGCAGGTCCTGAACTCAGTCCTGACCGGGCCTGCGGCTTGACGGCTGAGACCTGCTTTCCGGGTCAGCAGTTCGCTGGGAGGCAGAGGCCTGCCCTACATAAGCTGCGCCCGGGGCCCAGGGGAGCCGAGCCTAATGTCACGGAGCTCAGGCGGAGCCGAGGAAAACAAGGAGGAAAGGCTGGCACAGGTGGGAAGTGGGGGAGAAGGGGAACCGGCAGATGAAGAGCCCAGGGTTGCCAGCCAGAAGACATGAGCCCACTAGTGGTGGACAAATGGAGGGGCAGAGACTTGGGCCAGGCAGTGGGTTGGGGGTGACCCTGGGCACCAGCCAGGGCCGCCACAAGGGCTCAGTCTGGAGAACCAGGCCTGGCAGGCTGAAGGATTAGACCACAGACAGAGGAGAGAAAATGTGGAGGGACGTCCCAGAGGCAGCAAGAGGACCCATGCAGGATGGGCTGACGGAGAGGCTGATCTGGGGGGGGGGGGCTGGACTGGTTTTGGGAGAGCCTCTTGGCATCCAGAGGGTCCCTCCACTGGCCAGGGGCTGGGGGAGAGCAGAAATGCAAAGAAGAATCCAGCACCCAGCACTGTGTCTGTCCAGCACCCAGATGATGGCCTCCTCGCCTCCTGGCCCCGTGAGCACCTGGGCTGAGCCCAGGACCAGCTCCGGCCCAAACCCCGGCTTGAGAGCCTGGAGGGGCCTGGCAGGGGTGGATGAGGAGGACCTCAGGTGTGCACATGCGTGCAGGCGATCAGGTTCAGGGAGACCAGGATGCACAGCACCTCCCAGTGCCCACCCCCCAGGCCCAAGGAGCCTCCAGGTGGAAGGTGGCACTGCTGGGAATGGCGGTCACCCCTTGTAGGACATGGCTGCCAGCCTGGGCGTGGACAGCACCCCGGGGAGTCCTGGGGTAGGAGACTAGGTGCCATGTGGCTGGGCCACAGAAGGGCTGGGCCATCCCAGGAAGGTGACACTGAGCTGAGAGGGGGCAGTTTCCAGGAGACGGGGAGGGGGAGTCCAGGAAACCCAGGAGACCTGGGCACCTTCCAGGGCCCCAGAGGGCTCTGGGCAGGTGGGGTGAGCAGGCAGAGGTGGGGTCCCATCAGCCTGGCTGTCCACCGTAGGACCCTGGCCCTTCTCTGGAACTCCAGTCTCCCTTTCCTTGGCCACTAAATGGGCTGACAGAGAATAGTCGGGGTCCCAGTGGGATAGTCAGGGAGACAGCAGGCCCCGCTTTCCCTGGTGTCCCCCCACTGTCCTCAGGAGTGGGTTGCAGGAGGCCTCCTGCCCTTGGCCTACAGTGGGCTGCCTCAGGGGCCCCTTTGGGGTTTCCAGGCCCCCCTAGTGCTGGGGAGCTGCAGGGTCACCTTGGAGGAGGTGGCTCCTGGCCAGGGAGCCACAGCCTGCCTAGTGGACTGCTTCCCGCCCCCTCCCGCCCCTGCGGGCTGGCTCAGCGAGCACACAGCTCCTCAAGGTGGGGAGGGCGTCCTTGAAGGCTCTGGCGGCCCCACACCAAGGTCTGGGCACCAAGGTCACCGCCAGCTGGGGTGCTGCCCAGGAAGGGGGAGGGTGACGGGCTGTTACTGTCTGGAGGGAGGAGGAGGCAGAGGAGGGGAAATAAAAAGAGATTACATTTTTTAAAAGGTACTCTAGCTGTCAGCTGACACCATCCCTGGTCTCCATCCGTTTTATAGCCTGCTGGGATCAGGCAGCTGGCCCGGCTGTCGGGGCGTGTGTGTGGGGGTGAGGAGCCCAGCCCCCCAGGCGCCCTGGCCATCAGGCCGCCTTTCCCCTGCTTGGCTTCCCCAAGGGCTGCCCAGGCAGCAGGAGCCCAGCCCTGGGCAGGGCAGGTGCTCAGTGCAGGTGAGACCCAAGGGTGGAGGGGGAGCTGCCCCGGCGGGCGGCCACTGTCGCTGCCCATCTATCCCCCTGACAGGTCAATTTTCTCTCGTGTTTTACAGGGAGCTTTCAGGGCAGGAAATGTGATCGGGCAGCTGATTTATGTCCTCACCTGGTCTTTGTTCACAAGCTTTCGCTCCAGCCCCCAACCCTGCTGCAGGGCCAGAGGACATCTCCTGAGGGGGGTCTCGCCCTCATGCCTCCTCCTGCAGCTGGCGCTGACCACAGAGCTCTAGCTGGCCTGGCCGAGGTGGAGCTTCGAGTCCTGGGAGGCAGTGTCCCTGTGTTTTGTATGAAGGGGTGGCCGGGGCGGGTGAGTCTCTGGCTGCAAAGGCTTCACCTGAGCCTGAGGCCTGGGACCGAGGGCCCAGCCAGGGCCCAGCCACGCCTGAGGGGCAGCTGGGCCTGAGGAAGGAACTGATTCCCCAAGAGGACTTTTCTTTCTTGAGCTCAGAGTTCTTGCCTGATGCTAGAGCCAAGTCCTTTCCTTGCACCTGTGGACAAGGGTGGTGGGGTCACAGGGAGATCCTTGCACCCCCTTTCCTCTGGAGGAGGGAGTGGCCAGAGGCCTTTAGCCTCTACTCTGGGGGGGCCGCTTCCTAGGACAAGGATGGTCTCCGTAGCGGGTGGGCCCTAATCTTTTATGGAGTGACAAAGAACAGACATGCCTAGTGAGACAGCTCGGCCTCACGCTGCCGCCCCGTCTCCCCCCGCCACCTGCCAGGTGCTGCCTCCAACCCCTTTCAGACAGGATTCTGGGAACCTGGGATGTGGTCCCCCTGTGCCTCCCAGCAGGCTGAGGGCACTGTCACCGACTCAGGTGCTCACCAGGGTGCACTACTGCTGCCAGTCGGGAGAAACTCACCCAGGCCCACCCCAGCCCCCTGGGGCCTGGGCTCCCCTGAAGACGCTTGATTCTAGGTCAGAGGAGCGAATGTGCCACCACCCGGGGGCTGTGCCAGCAACCCCAGGAGGAGGGTGAGTCGGGCCCCCAGCAGGAGTCCCTCCAGGTGGGGATGCAGATGTGGTGTGCTGGGGCCTGCCAGGAGACCCCCTCTTGGGCACTGGGCTCTGCCTGGAGACGGGCAGGGGCCACACCTGATTTGGGCAGGAGGAGGGTTCCCACAGCTCTGTGACCTCTGCTGTCCAGAAGTGAAGCCAGAAGTGGGCTCCGTCTCCTGCAGCCAGGGTGCCGTGTGACCCAGACATCGGCCAGCAGACACTAGGTCCCCAGGTGATGGGTTGGAGGTATGGCTCTGGGGACTACTGGCTGGGCTGGGCCTCCAAAAACGCGATGGCTGATGCTCTTCAGCTGCTCACGTCTCTAAGGGTCCTTCTCCTGAGCTCCACCTTCAGTCACTGTCTCAACTCTGAGACCTCATGATCTTCCAACCTTTCCATTTTCTCGCTTTCTTCTTTTGGAGGAGCTGGGGATGGAACCCAGTGGAATCCTGGGCCTTGCATGCTAGGCAAGTTCTCTGCTAGTAAACGACACCCCAGGACCCAATCTCGATTTCTTTTTGTACCAGGAATTGAATTCGGGAAAGCTTAACCTCTGAGTCACATCCCCACCCCACCCCACCTCCTCTTTTTGATACAGGGTCTCGATAAATTACTGAGGCTGTCTTTGAACTTGCAATCCTCCTGCCTCAGCCTCCTGAGCTGCTGAGATTACAAGTATGGGACACCGTGCCCAACCCACTTATTTATTTATTTATTTATTTTGTGGTACTGGTGATTGAACCCAGGGCCCCGTGCACGCTTTGATCTTTTGGATGATGAGAGCAGGTTGCTTTCTGCTGTCGAAAACTTGCTGGATGGGGCTGGGGATATAGCTCAGTGGGTAGAGTGCTTGCTCTGCAAGCACAAGGCCCTGAGTTCGATCCCCAGCACCGCCGGAAGAAAAAACGAAAACTAAACAAAAAACCTCGCTGGAAGCCTGAGGTTGACGTGAGCTCCAGCAGAATTAAATGAACAGGGTTGGAACTTGAGGTTCCACCTAGAAAAGACCTCAGTCAACATCACACCCCAAACTTGCCCATTTATCTACCTGCCATCCCTCCACCACCACCCCTTCATGCACCCGTGCCTCTGTCCAGCTCCCTGCATCACCCCCCTCCCGCACCCCCCATACATACGTCTACGTACCTGCCCACTTACCCCCCAATGCACCCACCTGCACATCCCGTCCACCGACTCCCACCCTTGCATCCACCCCTCCATTCCTTCCTTTTTTTCACCTACCCATTCATCACCCACTTACCTATCCATCCTATCTATCCATGTACCTACTCACCCACCCAACTCATCCACCCACCCTTCCATCCATCATCCATCTGTCCTCTTCCATCATTCTACCCAACCATACACCCATCCATTCTTTGTTCACCCATCTGTCCATTCACAAACCTGTTCACTCACCCATTCACCTACCTGTCCATTCCCCTTTCTGTTCACCATCTACCTACCACCTGCCCACCTTCAGGGTGGGCAGTGGGGAGTACTGACAAGTGTCTAGGTGTGAAACTATACCTCGAGCTCACTAACCTCCTGCTGTCATGTAAATGCAAGGCCTCCGCAGCAAGTGGGCAGGGCAGGGCATGTGTGACCCAGTTAGGGGGACGAGAGGGCCAGGGAGTCTTCCAGGAGGGGTTGGGAGAGGGGTAAGAACGAGGAGCCTTTCGGGGAGAGGGTCAGGGTTAGGTTAGAGTGAAGGGAGGGGCTGGTTTCTTCAAGGTGCCAGGCTCCGGAGGGCCAGAGGACAGCCCTGGGCCTGCAGCCCAGCAGGAACTGGGCAGGGTGGTTGGCAGGCAGCTGGAGCTCATTCCCAGGTGGCGAGAAGGGAGAGGGGTGGTGGGGCTCATTGTGGGGGCTGTTGCTGCTTCACCAGGGGCAGGAGGGGTGGGAGGAGGTTGTGACGAAGAAGGGCAGGGCCAGCCAGTGTGGCATCCCTGACCCAGTGCCCTACAGGAGCCCAGCAGTTGTCCCTCCCTGACCCAGGCTTCTCCCAGCTGCTCTCCCAACACCTGAGCCACATCTGACATTTGTAGGTTGAATCCTTGCCAAGGAACAAGGCTGGCTTCTAGGGTGGTGCTCGTTACAGTTGCACAAGGTGCAGACTCGAAAGTGCCCGTGGTGTCAACGCTGCTTTGAAACTATTATGATTTTTTAAATATTTTCAGTTGTAGATGGACGCAATACCTTTATTTTATTTATTTTTTATTTTTTATTTTTTTGGTACTGGGGATTGAACCCAGGGGCACTGCACCACTGAGCCACATCCCCAGCCCTATTTTGTATTTTATTTAGAGACAGGGTCTCACTGAGTTGCTTAGGGCCTCACTAAGTTGCTGAGGCTGGCTTTGAACTCGCGATCCTCCTGCCTCAGCCTCCCAGGTGCTGGGATTACAGGCGTGCGCCACCACGCCCGGCTAATATCTTTATTTTATTTACTTGTTTTTTTTTTAATGTGGTGTTGAGAATGGAACCCAGTGCCTCACACCTGCGAGGCGAGCGCTGCACCCCTGAGCCCCAGCACAGCGCTGCTCTGAGATTCTCCACAGTCTCATCTGTGCACTTGCTTTGCCGCGTCCGGACGCTGGCACGGCCCTGAAGCAGAGCCACGATGCGCGTCACGGGTCCTTCGAGGCCACGTCTGCAGGCAGAGTCCTCAGTGCTGGTGAGCACAGAACCTAGTGGGCTCTGGACTTTGGGGACCAGCTGTGAGTGGTCACCATGCGAGGATGGGTCATCGAGGGCTGCAGGGGCCACACTTCCTGCCAGAAGTGGAAGTCGCCCAGTCACAGCACAAAGCATGGCGGGTGCCCTGAGTTCCTGTAGCAGCCAACTGACCAACGGCCACTTCCCTGCAGTGCTGGGAAGGAGCGAGGAGAGGCAGCCCAGCCCTTCCTGCCCTGCTCTGCTCCCCAGGAAGCGCCTGTGAGGAAGTGGAGTGAGGCAGTCCCCTGGGCTGGGTGTGGCTCAGGACCCCAGCCAGCAGAGCTCACCCTGGTTCCACCCCCAGCACCACAGGGACAGACACACAGACGGGCGGAGTTCCTCCGGCGCAGTCAGGAGACCGTGCCTCCGCCGACTCCAGCGGACCCGTGTGCTGCCAGGGCTCTGGCGCCCACAGTGCAGACGAACAGTGGGATGCGCGCTGAACATTCAAATGTCCCTGCCTCTGTTTTCCTGTGGTGCTGGAGATGGAACCCCCAGCCCCGTGCCTGCCGGGCAAGGCTCCGCCCTGAGCTGCACCCAGCCCTCCTTTACTTCAGCCTCCTTCTCCCGCCTTCTGAACACGGCACCTCAGTTCTCCTCTTGCACTGGCCCCACAGACGGTGCAGCGCAGGGGTCGGGGCAGGCTCATCCTCCCGCGGGCGTGCCTGCAGGGCTAGGGAAGCCAGGCCTGGCACCTCCTGGGTGACTCCTACACATGACCTTGAGCCGGCCAGGTTAGGACCCTGTCAGCTGAGAGGGACCTTGTAGCCCAGTTCCCAGGAGGGAGCTCACCATGCAAGAAGTCCCTTTCGAGACCCCCTATTGGGGCATCTCCTGAGGCTCTGTCCTTCCAGGAGTGGGGATGGGATGTGGCCAGGCCTTCCCACCTTCCCTGGGCCTCTGCTGCAGCTGAGCATGGATGTCCTTCGATGGGGAAAGAAGAGAACAGGGCCTGGGGCTGGACGGAGAGGCAGACAAACGGCAGGATGGTCACTGTGCTCCTGAAGCCCCTACCTGCCCGGCATGGAGGAGGAGAAGGCCATCTCTCTCCCCGCAGCAAGGCCAGCTGGCAGCATCAAGGGCAGCAGCCCTGGGGGCTCGGATGGAGGCTGTGATGTCAGAGGAGGCTGTTGGCGCCACTGCCCCCAGCCTTTGGCGGCAGCCTCCCTGTGTCCCCAGGCCTGTCTTTCTTGGGAGTGGCAGATCCTGTACACCTGGGGTCTCAACCACTTCCTGTGACCTGGAGGTCAGGCTCTGCATGTGGAGACCCCTCCTGGCCCAGCCTGACCCTAGAACTGGCCTCTCTTGGAGCCCACTGCCCATTGGCCACCCCCTGCCTCAGCCTTCTCTCCCTGCCGCCCGCTCTGCCCACGAAGAGCCTGCCTCCCTCCCCCATGCTCCCGGTGGCGGATGTCACTCCTCAGCTGTCAGAGGCCTTAATCACCAGGCTGCATCTGATCCGCCTGGGCCTCTGCACAGCTGGGCGGGCTCTCCGGAGCCTCGGCGCTACATACCTGCGCATCTCCCTGGGGCCACTGTGCTGCCCAGCTGCTGGGTAGCCGAGGGCACATGGACCCCAGGGGGCTGCAGCTGCTGGAAGGAGGATCTGGATGCAGCCCAACTGTGCCCCAGGACTCCCAGCTGTGTCCCTTTGATTCTCTACCCCCTCCCCACTGAAGCTTGTCCCAGGGCCCCACAGAGGGAAAACAGGGATTTTTCTCTCTGGCATCTGGGGCCCTCAGGAGCTCTGGGGTTCTAATCAGCAAAGGGGCCCAGGAATCTCCACACAAGGCAGGGCTCTCTGAGGTCCAGTCGCCTCTGACCCTGTGGGTCACAATCTTCCCTGGAGTCTGTGGGCCTCATGGCCTCCAGACAAGCCCCACCTGGGGTGCACCTTTTTGGGGAGACAGGTAGCTGGGAGTGCCAGCCCTTCTTTGGAATTGGTAGCTCCAGCCTCCACCTGCAGAGGACACAGGCGACAACCCCCAGGCCCTTTCCCAGTCACACCACAGGCTTCCTGAGCAAGACCAGTGTTCGGTAAGCGGGGGGTCAGGGGGCATTGCTGCCTCTCCCTTCCAGGGTGTGAAATTGCAGTTTCCCCTCTCTTGGAACCAAAGTCTTGGGGGTGTCTCGTGCTGGGCAGCTGGGGAGCACACATCCTACCCTCTACCTCTGCCTGTGATGAGGCCTGAGCAGCCCCCTGTCTCAGCCCTGGTCCTGGGGCACTGTGAGGCCTTGTGCCCCCCTCACTGGCCTTCCTGGGCAGAGGGTCCCTGGGCAGAGGAAAGGGCAGCAGAGAGTGCACTGGTCTCAGCCCGACTCTGCCGTACATGTGTAGGAGGAAGGCACTGCAGGCCTGGAGAGACTGAGGCCTGCATCCTGCAGAGACCCCGGGCCGCCTGGTGGTCAGGGCCAGCCTGGGAGGGGTCCGGTGACGCTAGGCTCTGGTGCAAGGACACCAGGAGAAGGGAAGGAGAAGGAGGATGTGTTCAGAAACAACTGCTCCTGTTCTCGTGCCTTCTGCCCAAACAGAAAGAGCAGCCAGGTGCGGAGTTCCCAGGGCCTGCAGCAGGGAACATGCCAGCCAGGTCGGGCCTGTGAGCTCACGCGGTGTGCATCTCCCTGCATGCGCTCCACCTGTGTGTCCAGGCACACTCCCTCAGGTCTAGAGTTTTGAGAAAAGGTACAAAATTGTAGAGGAAAGCAGGTTCTCATCTTGTGCAATTCTCTACCACCCTGCTAATTACAGCATGATAATGGAAGGCTCAGGGGAAGCTCCCTCTGGGTGGCCAAGATGATAACCTGAAGCTCCTGTCTGACCAGGGGACATCTGTGAAGGTCACGCTGTCTGGCCAGCTCCCCTCCTCATACTGCTGCCTGGGGCTGGGTGGGCTCACCACTCTCAGATCCCACCCTGAAGGGCCTGGAGACACACACGTGCTGTGGGACCACCCCCCCATTACCCACCACCTGCTGGGCCTGGCAAGGCTTTATACCCTGAGACCTGGGCAAAGGGAGCCCTGGCATAGGGCCCAGCTGTGCTTCCTCTTGGAGGTCTGCAGAGGGTTGGTTCCAAGTTTAGCAGCCAGGCCAGACTAGAGGCGAATCTGGGGGGCTCAGTAGTATGTTCAGTGTGTCCTCTTTCCCTAAAGCACTTGGGGCTGAGCCACAACCCAGCCCCACCCAATCACATAGCCTGCCTTCCTCTGCCTGGCTGCCCTGTCTTCCCACCGTCTGGTGAAGTCTGGGGCAGTCATTGGGTCTCTCTGCAGATGCTCCCTTGAACCTCCTGGAAGGACCCTGCCCTGTCTTGCGATCACCCTGCACCTGTGCTCCTCGGCATCTCAGAGACCCCAAGAACAACCAAACAGAGCTCCGGTGTCCCGGGGCTTGCCTCAGCCAAGGGCCCCAGACTGGCTGGTGAACAGCTGGCACCAGCTCACTCTCTCTCAGTTCCAGGGGCCAGGAGTCCAATGACGAGTGTTCACAGGGCCATGCTCCCTCCAGTCTCTAGAGAGGGATTCTGCTGGGGATATAGCTCAGTTGGTAGAGTGCTTGCCTCAGGCCCTGGGTTCAATCCCCAGCACCGCCAAAAAAAAAAAACAATCACAAAAAAGAGAGAGGAGTTCTTCCTCTTCCTGGTTTTCCCATTTTCCGATGGCCCAGGTGCTCCTTGGTTGTGGCTGCATCCCTCCAGTCTCTGGCCACGCGGATTGCCTCTCCCTCGACATTTGGGATGATCTCACCTCCAGATCCTTACCTTAATTGCATCTGCAAATGAGGTACGATCGGAGGCTCCAGGTAGACCCATGCTTTGGGGGAGACTACTTGACCCCCTATACAGAGCCTCCAGACGCCGTTTCCTGCCTGTGACCCCCCTTTGCTGTACTCAGAAAGCCCCCCGTGTTTGTGTGAGCTCCAGAAGGCCCTTCCTGGCTTCCTGCTCCTGGCCTGTGCTGGGCCCTGGCTCAGCCCTGAGCCCAGGCAGCTCACCAGTTCCCTGCGCACCTGGCTCCCAGGGACACTTGCCCTTCCCCAGTGCTCAGCCTGGGTTCTGGCTGGAGCCACAGGGACCTGCGCCTCCCGAAGTGTGACTGGCCCTTGCACATCAGCTCCCAAACGAGGCTGGGCCAGATGACTGGTGACCCGGAGTAGGTAGAGTGGAGGATGCTGCTCACCTGCTCCTGCACTGAGGCTAAGGAGCTGGTGGGCCTCAGGCAGAAGGGCCAGAGACGGTACGTTCCCACGGTGGCAGCAGCATTCTCAGAATTGGGGAGCATCAGGGACTCCCTCCACCCTCAGGGACAGTGAGGTCAGTAAAGGTGAGGTGCCTGCCTGCAAGTCTCCCCAAGAATGGAAGCAAGCCTGGGGCCCCTGGGCTGGAGTGACCACCCAGCAAAGCAGACAGGAAGGGCGGAGGCTGGAGCGCGGAGCAGGCGGGCCTGGGGCTTCTCTGGCTGTGGTTCAGGCTCCATTTGCATGGCAGAGCTTCCTGCGGTTCTCCAGGGCCAGGGCTGCACATCAGGTGGTGCTGCGAACTTGCTCGGGGCTAGGTGTGGCTGGGGTGACCTCGGGGGTGACTGGGGTGGTGAGGGGGCACCGAGCCCTGGCAGGCAGTGGCATGGGCTGAGAAAAGCACCAGGGACACACGTGGGCTGGGTGGCCGAGCAGAGGCTGTGGCGGGTGCGGGGCTGTGGGCGGCCTACCTGCGTACCGGTGGCACTGGTGGGACTGGGTATGCCAGTGCACATGAGGCCTCATTGCATCTGCAAATGAGGTATGATCGGAGGCTCCAGGTAGACCCATGCTTTGGGGGAGACTACTTGACCCCCTATACAGAGGGGCCAGGGTCCTGGGGTGGCTGGCACAAAGGGTGAAGGACGGGGCTGACCCAACAGAAGTGGTCTCACGGCTCCTTAGGCAGGTGTCCAAGTTCAGGTGGGCTTCTCCTGAGCTGAGGGGACCCTGGCATTTGTTGGCCAGTAGAAGCGCAGCCTGCTCTCCGCCTTCATCTTCTCCAGGCTTGTCCCCACGTGTGCATCTCCAAATCTCCCCCTAGGAGGGCCCCAGTCATGTTGGGGTAGCACCCATCCTACCTACTCTAGAAGGACCTCAGCCTGACCAATGACATCTGTAAAGATCACATTCTGAGGTACCCAGGGCTGGGACTCTGAGGGGCGACTCCACTCTTGCAGTAGAGGTCCTGGGAGTTTCTCAGCAGGGCCTGCTCTGGGGAGCTGCAGGCCTCTGGAGCAGGTAGCTAGGGATGCGGTGGGACCTGGGGCCCGGGAGCAGGGAAGCCTGCTTAGACTTGGGCTCTGCTAGTGGCCATATCTGACTTCTGTGCTGAAAATACCCTTTGGCCTTTCCTATTCCCCCCAGACATTCTGGGTCTCTGCAGTGAGATTCCTGGGGATGGCAGGGTCTTTCTACCTTCTGGGAAAGGTAGAGGGTAGGCGGGGGCTGGAAAGGGCTTCCTGGGTGACTTTCTGGGGTCCTAGAGCCCCAGGGTTGGCCTCTAGGGAGGGTTGGTGGAAGCTGTCTGGCCTCTTGGGAGGACTGGGTGGGGGCAGCCTGGCCTCTTAGGAGGACTGTTAGAAGCAGGCTTCCCAGGGCTCCTGCCTTCCCTGTCTCCCTGAGCCCTAGGGTTGGGCATGCTGGAGGGCTGGCCCCCCATGCATTGTAGTAGGGACACTGCCAACTGAGGGTCTCATGGCTGCCTGGCCATAGGAGAGGCCTGTAGAGGTAGGACACCCAGCCAAGAAGGCATCCAGGCCTTCTAGACCCTGCTGACCCTAGTCCTCCAGGCCTGCTCCACCCCCGTGCCCAAACAGCTCCTTGCCTCCTCCCCTGTCAGGAAGGCAGCACACGGGGGCCCGCCTGCTCAGCACCCCTGGGCCTCAGATCCCCAGCCCTCCTCCCAAAAGGGGGGCCACCAGGGGCATGCAAAATGTCCTGGACTCCAAGAGAACCTCAGGTCCCAGCTGGGGCTCCCCAAACCTGGCCTACCTGACTACCCCACCCCATCCAGCCCCAGCTCTGCTCCCTGTCCCTTCCTTACACTTCATCCTACAACATCCAGGCAGGGCAGGACCAGGGAGAGGCTGAGCCATGCCCTTGTTCACCCTGGTTTTGGGGAGGCCCTGAAAGAGAAGGAGGAAGCCTGCTGGCCAAGCTGGGGCTGCCCTGAGCTTCTCCTTCCCTCCTGAAAAGGGCCAATAAATTGAACTGATGAGGCACTTCAAACAGCACCCCAGGGTGGTGAAAAGCACCAGCTGGATCTGACTCCTCACCCCTCATGAAGGCTGCCCTGTCCCCACCCAGAAAACCAAGGCCAGGTCAAGTGTGGGGACTGCAGGCTGAGGCTCCCCGAGCCTGTTCTTCCCAAGGCTGCCCCTGGGATGTGGCCCTTGGCATTGGGCCTGGTTGGCCCCAAAGACCCTCCATCTAGCAGGGTGGATTCTGACTCAGCACCCATGGAATAGCCCCAGCTGCTTCCCGCCCAGCCATGGCTTTAAGGGCTGCAGATGCTAAATTAGATCCATTCCTGCGTGCTGGACCTGTGGTCAGCTTTACGGCTCTAGGTTCATAGAAACAGGGAGGAAAGGCAGGCTGGACAGAAGCCACCAGGCCTGGGATCCCCCTTCCTTCAGATGCCACCCTCTGTTGGGAGACCTCAGAGTTCTGCAGGGGCACAGAAGACTGGAAGGGAAGGAGGATTCCTAGAGGAAGGGCAGGACCTGAGTTTCTGCACGGTCCAGCACCTGAGCCGGGTGAGCTCCTGACCCCTGCTTGTTGGGGATGAAACCCAGGCCCAGCACAAGGCTCCTGGACCCCACAGCACCCAGCCCACAGGCCATCCTGGCCTCTGAGCATGGCTCCAGCTTGGACTGTGGAGACAGATGGAGAGGTGAAGGATGGCCCACAGGGAGGACCACTCTCACTGGACTTCACAGCAAGCTTCAGGGAGCAAGAAAGGTCTCAGCTGTCCAGGTAACCTGGCCCAGGCCCTGTCCACGACTGGTTCTTTCTTCCTGAGGCGGCCCACGGTTCCTTTGTGGACTTAACTGCAGGACGGACCTTGCATTTCTTTGGTGGGGGTGCTTAAGAACTACGGTCACCCTGGGGATTGCACTCTTGTGAGACAATCAAGGATGGAGGCGCGTGGGTGGAGAAGGGCCTGGCATGTCCTTACCCTGTCCTTCCTTAAACTGTGCCTTAAGTGTTCAGGCCGAGCAGGGCCCTGGGAGTACCTGAGTGGCAAGGGAGGAATGTGTTGGGGATGGGCCACCCAGATCAGGTCTAGGTGGGAGGGAAGTGGAGTACCCCACTGTGTGAGTCATGAACATGGGTGTGGAGAAGGTTGGCTGGCTGCACCTGAGGTCTGGGCCTCCAGAGGTGCTTGGAGGTGTTAGTGTGGACTGTGTCTCAGTGCAGGTGGCTGACACAGGAAGGAATCGGGACAGGGATGTGCAGTGTGGCCGCCCAGCACATGTGGGCACACACACATCTTTTTTTTTTTTTGAACCAGGGATTGAACTCAGGGACACTTGGCCACTGAGCCACATCCCCAGCCCTATTTTGTATTTTATTTAGAGACAGGGTCTCACTGAGTTGCTTAGGGCCTTGCTAAGTTGCTGAGGCTGGCTTTGAACTCGCGATCCTCCTGCCTCAGCCTCCCAAGTCACTTGGATTACAGGCGTGCGCCACCACGCCCGGCTCCTACACACATCTTTTCTAGCTATATCTGCAGAGAAACCTGGGAGCAGCAGCTTGGCAAAGGCAGCAGACACCTCACGGCCAAGTCTGGCCTCTAACACTGTCCTCCACTGAGAGGAACCAGAGGTCCAGGGAGACATGGCTGATTCCAGACAGGGGCAGGAAAGGCACAAGCAGCCAGGAGCACCCACGGAGCCAGAAAGCAAGGAGGTGCTCAAAGAATGGGGGATGGAAGAACATAGGAGCCACAGAAGGGCTCCTCAAGCCAAATCGGTATGAATCAAGCATCGAAAGCGAGTTAGTATCCTCACATGCTTGAGGCCCTGGGTTTGAGGCCCAGCACTGCAAAAAAGTCAGCCACGAATTATAACCCATTGAAAGTCAGGAACCACGAGCTGATATAGTTAGATAAATTAATTGAAAGCTTGGTAAGAACCAAGATATGTCATTTCAAAGTATCTCCCCAGAAACCACTCATTACTTCTAGAGGAGAAAGAGGTAGGTTTGCAGAGAAAGCTCAGGTGATTAAAGCAGACCTCATCAGTGACGGGATGCGTCACCTGCCAGGACCGTGAAACAGCACCACCTCATAACCCAGATCTTATCATGAGGGGGGTCGGCAGACTCATGTCCCCCAAAGATGTGCACCTCTTAATCCTGGGGAGGATGTGACCTCATGTGGCAAAAGGGACTTTGTAGGTGTGATTAAGGTTACAGGCCTTGAGATAGGAGATTATCCCAGATTATCTGATGGACCCGATTTAATCACATGAATCCTTAAAATCGCAAAGCTTTCTCCTGCTGGGTCAGAGATGCAGCAGGAAGGGGACTTGACTTTCCTCCCAGCGTTACTGGCTTTGAAGATGGAGGAAGTGGGCTACCAGCCAGGGACAGCAGCAGCCCTTGGAAGGTGGAAGGGCCCCTAGTTTACAGCTGGCAAGAAACAGGGGCTTTGGTCCCGCAACCAAAGGATCCAAGTTCTGCCACTCACCAAAGAAGCAGGAAACAGAGTCACCCCTTGAGCTTCCTGAGAGGAAGGTGGCCTGCTGATACCTGAACTCAGTCCAGTGAGGTCTGAGCTGGATCCTGAACCCCAGAGCTAAGAAATAACAAATGGGTGTCAAGCTGCTGGATTTGCGGTAATTGTTATAACCACGATGAAAAATCAGACAGACATCAACAAACCCAAGTTAAGGGTAACAGGGTTGCTTATCAAGTACATAGAAAGAATGCCTCAAAATTCATAAAAACAAACAGCTAAAAAGAAAAATAAGGGGGCTGGGGTTGTAGCTCAGTGGGAGAGCGCTTGCCTAGCACATGTGAGGCACTGGGTTCCATCATCAGCACCACGTAAAAGTAAATAAATAAAATAAAGGTATTGTGTCCACAACCAAAAAAAAAAAAAAAAAGTAAAAAGCAGGCAGAAACGAACATGCCTTTCACAGAAGAAACATGAACAGACAAAACTATGAAGATGATTAATCTCATTTGTAATTAGGAAGGAGAAATTAAAGCCTCAATAAGATTACATTTTATTTACCAGATTGGCCAAATTGGTGATACCAAACATTGGGGACAACACAGAGCAGGGGGTTCATAATCTGCAGCCTTTAGGTCAAACTGGGCTAGCTGCAGCTTTGGTAAACAAAGTTTTATTGGAACAGACACACCTACTTGCTATTACTGTCCAGGACTGCTTCAGTGCTCCAGGGGCAGAACTGAGTAGACACAGCAAGGCCAGGGAAGCGGCAACCATCTACCAGTGGACATCTTTTTTTTTTGGTACCAGGGATTGAACCCAGGGGTCTCAACCACTGAGCCATATCCCCAGCCCTTTTAAAAATATTTTATTAGAGGCAGGGTCTTGCTGAGTTGCATAGGGCCTTGCTAGGTTGCTGAGCCTGGCTTTGAACCTGCAATCCTTCTGCCTCAGCCTTCTGCGTCACTGATTACAGGTATGAACCAGTGCACCCAGCTCCATCTGACTTTTTTTTTTTTAAATTTTGGTTGTAGGTAGGCACAATACCTTTATTTATTTATTTCTTTATTTTTGGAACCAGGGATTGAACTCAGGGACACTCGGCCACTGAGCCACATCCCCAGCCCTATTTTGTATTTTATTTAGAGCCAGGGTCTCACTGAGTTGCTTAGGGCCTCGCTAAGTTGCTGAGGCTGGCTTTGAACGCGCGATCCTCCTGACTCAGCCTCCCAAGTTGTTTGGATTACAGGCGTGCGCCACCGCGCCCAGCACAATACCTTTATTTTATTCATGTTTATGTGGTGCTGAGGATTGAACCCAGTGCCTCATAAATGTGAGGCAAGTGCTCTACCACTGAGCCACAAATCCAGCCTCCAACTAACTCTTTTTTTTTGCGGTGATGGGGATTGAACCCAGGGCCTTGTGCTTGCCACACACTCTACCTACCGAGCTATATCCCCAGCCCTCCAACTAACTCTTGACAGGAAGTTTGCCAACCTCTGAGGTAAACCAGGAAAAACTTTTACAGCTACTTTGAAGAGTAATTTGGCAATTACTAGTAAAGATATAGGTATGCATGGGTTTGAATCTGCAATTCAATTTCTGGGCATTTACCCTAGAGAAAATCTAACATGCAGACATCAAGGAGGCAAGCACAATAATGCTCGGCACATCACTGTTTATGGTGGCAAACAACTGGAAACCACCCAGGTGCCCTCGGCAGGAGGACGGATACACGTTCTGGGCTACTTAAACAATGGCATTTCATAGAGCAGAAAGAAAGAATGACTCACACCCTGCATATACAGTGTGATGGTGAATCTAATAAACAATGTTGAGTGAGATAGTTGCAGAATATATACAATATAATTCCCTTAGTACAAAAAATGCAAAAATGCTCTATCCCAATGTACTCTTGAATTAATTAGGTTATAGCTTTGGCTTCATGAAACAGAACTAAAAATAACAGCAGCCTAAACCAGATGGTCTGTCTACCCTATGGAGCAGTCTGGAGAAAATGGTCAGGGGCAGGTATGATGGCTCTGCACCATGGTGTCCAGGGACCCAGGCTCCTCCTAGCTCCACCCTGCCAGTCTTATCCTGGCCCCCGTGGTCTGTGTTCCAAACAGCACATGAAGGAAGGGACAAATCCCTCCTTCTAAAGGTTGACCTAGAAGCTGCAGCTGTTATTTTTGCTGACTTCCTGTTGGCTGGAAGGTAGTCACATGGCCACCCTAACTTGCAA
>JAJEJO010001939.1:157533-192963 GCA_020662805.1 Glaucomys volans
GGAGGCTGGGAACTGCTTTATCTGGGCAGCCACAGGCGTAGGCCAAATCCCTACTAAATTGGAAGATGGAATAAATGGCAATGAAAACACAAGCAATATTCTTTCCCATAATTGTTCAGTGATATATCTATACGTGGTAAACTTTAAAGAAAAGTAATGATAAAATCTGGATAATGACGATCCCAGGGTGGTAGGGTAAAGGGAACCGGGGAGGAACTCAAAGGGAGCATTTGAGTTTCTGGTAACACCCTGCTCTCAAAGCTGAAGACCCATGGGTATTTATTGTTATTCATTACAACTTATGTTAAGTTTCACATCTTATCTTGTACACAAAATTTCATAAAAATTATGTAATTAATCAAATGCAGTTTATAGACTGTGACATTTGCATAAAATAAATGAGTGCAGACATTTATTATTTTGGTTTTGTAATCAGTTACTCTTTACCCTGGCACCTCCTGCACTTCCTCTCCTAGGTGGGACAGGGCATTACTTAGTGGCTGCACTGCCAGGTGCCTGAAGAGCCTCTCATCTAAGACATAAGACCTTGCATTTGCCTGCAAACGTGGCCTTAGAGCTTCCCCAGCAACCTGCAATTCGCATGCAAAATTCCAGCTCAGCAGACTGGAGAGCATTGCCAGGTACCAGGATTTGCTGTGTGTCAAGGCCCTCTTCTCTTCTCTCACCTCCCCAACATCCATTTCTACAGGGACAATTTTCACTTGTCCGAGTCCCAGCCTAGAGGCCACCTGCTCTGGAAGCTCTCCTAGATTTCTCTGGTCACGTCGGTCTCTCCATCTCTTCCTCTCACATTTCCTTTGCTTCTTTCATATTGGGCCGTTAGATTCCTCCCGCAGCTCCGGGGGCGGTTTCCAGACTCCACGCCCCGCTAGTGTCTTAGCTGTCTTGTGCCCTTAGCGGAGTGGACGAACCCCTTGGTGCCTCGGCACCTCCTTTGTAAAAGGCAGGTGCTACTTGTCCGAACAAGCTGTTTTCAGGTAAGACTCGCGCCCCCCGCGTTCGGAGTACCACGCACACGACAGTCCTAGGGGCCAAGCGCTGACAATAAACCCCAGAAACCCCGCTCCTCTTCAGAAGGCGCAGCGGCCACCTTTCTCCCCAGCCCCGACGGCCCTTCCGGATGAAGGTCTCACGGGACGAATCCCGAGCCCTCCGGCCCCATCAGTACCGGGTGGAGAAGCCCACCCCGCTGTAGGGGAGCCCACCCGGCTAGCGCCTGCCAAGTACCGGGAGGGACAGCGGCCGCTAGCGCGCCCGGCCCCGCCCCCCGACACGCTTGCCTCTCATTGGCGCACATCACTCCTAATCCCGCCCCGTCATGGCAGGACGCCCCGCCCCATCCCGCTGAACTTTCGGGAACCGCCCCTCATTGGCTCGCGTCCCGCCGTGCCCCGCCTCCGCTATAGTCACTTCCGGGCAGGGAGGGCGGGGAAGGCGGAAGTGTGTGTGTGCTGGAGCCGGCGAAGCGGAGCTGAGGTGTTGCTCCGGCGCCTCTGGCTCTTCCGGGTCGGGGCCGCGAGTGCGAGCGCAGGACCATGGCCGGGAGGCGGCCGCGCGGCCTGGCGGGGTCCGGAGGCTGAGCCGCGCGCCCACGCCCCGGCAGTCAGGATGACGGCGGCCGCCGCCTCCAACTGGGGGCTGGTGACGAACGTGGTGAACAGCATCGTGGGCGTCAGCGTGCTCACCATGCCCTTCTGCTTCAAGCAGGTGAGCCCGCCCGCGCAGCCCCGCCGCGCGCCGGAGAGGCCAGGGCGCGGAAAGGCGGTGTCACCGTGGCAGTGACTGCCACGTGGAAGAGAGGCCGCGTCTGCATGGGCTCTGCTCGCACGGCGTGCTGGCCCGCGGGCGGCACCCGGGAGGCCGCGCCCTCCGTGCGGCCGGTCCACCAGCGCTGGGCCGCGTCCCGCTGTCGGAGGCCCTGGCCGCGGGACGCGGCACACACAGAACCCTGCAGTCTTCGTGAGTGAAAATGTACTTTGGATTCCTGTGTGGGTTGTTAGTCTGACTTTGTTGGCCAGTGTAGGCGGGAGGACAGACCTCGGTGTCCCTAGAGCCCCTGGGGCACCCAGCGCTCTGCCTGTTACCCCTGTATGCTTCCGGAATATCTACGTCTCCCAGTGTGGCAGCGATTTCCCTGGCAGCAGAACTCTCCGGGAATGTTGCGTGGTGGCTGTGAAATGCCCCCGTAGTTTCGGCAAGGGCCCAGGTGATGCAGGTGTCCCCAGATTTGGAACACCTGCTGTGTGTTGGGTAGTAGGCTCCTGCCAGAGCTTGCGAAGGTGAGGTCTGCAGAGACCTGCCTGGGAAGAGCTTGAAGTTTAGCAGGGGAGCTTGTGTCCTAGCAGAGGACTATAAACAGTCCCGCGTGTCCTGAGTGCCTGCCAGCTGCTTCCTCTGGATTTATCATCTCCTTCAGCAGAAGCTTCTTTGGTGGGAGCCCAGTCTGAAGCCAGCTTGTTTGGAGAGGTGTGTGTTTAGTGTTTGGCAGCCATGTCATTAGGAAATTTGCTTTAGTGTTTTTTTCCCTCCAGTAATTCTGGCACTTAAAAAAATGTGTATATGTATATATATATGTATATATATATATGTACATATACATATACACACACATATACGTACATACATACACACATATACATGCATACATACAAACGTTTAACACGTAGAAAACCGTATACACTTCAGGTATACTCAGTGCATTTTTATAAAGTGAGCAAACACAAGTAATTCACTTTGCATTGAAGAGTGCCACAGTACCAGCACCCCTGCCACTCACTCCTGCCCACGACACAGGCCGCCACCACCTCTGCTGTCATAGGCTGCCACCACCACCTCTGCTGTCGTAGGTACTATTGCCTGATTTTAATTGTCAGTAGATGGAATCAGGGTTTATATTTCAGTGTCTGGCTGGTATTCCGTCCTATAGAAATTGCACAGTTTGTCCTACCTTTGCGAGGTATCTGTGGTGTTTCCTGTTTGGAGTTCTTAGGACTAGTTACCCAGGCTCCATTAGTGTCTGATAGCATTTCTTTTGGGTGTGTGCCTGAGTAGAACGTCAAGGTCATGAGGTGTGGGTACACAGTTCTAGGGGATGCTGCCCAGAGTTTCCAGGGCAGATGTTCCAATATTCACTCCTGCCAGCAGGTGTCTGAGGCCCAAGTGCTCCACACTCTTCTACAGTATTTGATATCCTCTTTTCCACTTAAGCCATTCTGATGACAGTGTGGTGACATCACATTGTGTGTAGGTTTATTTATTTATTTTTTGTGGTGCTGATGATTGGACCTAGGGCCTTGCACATACTGGGCAAGTGCTGTACCACTGCTCAAAGAGTTCCCAGCTTTTAAAAATTCTGACATGGAGTCTTGCTAAGTTGCCCAAAATGGTCTGGGACTTGCCATCCTCCTGTCTCTCCAGTAGAGAGACAGCTGGGATTACAGGCTTGTGCCACCATGCCTGGTTCATTTGTGTGTTTTTAGGAATTGATAGACTTTATATTTTTGAGAAGTTTTAGGTTTTTGACCAACTGAGTGGGAAGTACAGTGAGTTCCTATAGCCCTTTCTTCATCCTCCTCTCCCCTCGGTTAACAAGCCTTCTCTGTGGAGGTACTGATGTTTTAAATGTTCATTGTTAAGGGATAGTTTACATGCAGTGCGACTTCCCTGTTTTAGGGTGTAGTCCCTTGGGTTTTGATGTTTGTGTGCGGTCCTGTAGCCATACAACATACAGTAGTTCCATTGCCTCAAAAAGTTACCTCTGTCCCTCTGCTGTCCACACTCTCCCATCCTGAACCCCAGTGACCTGTTCTCTGGCCCAAGTTTTGCCTTTCTTGAATTTCCTATAAATGGCACCACAGTTCTAGCCAGGAATGGTGGCACATGCCTGTAATCCCAGCACTTGCGAGGGTGAGGCAGGAGGATCGTGAGTTCAAAGCCAGCCTCAGCAACTTAGCGAGGCCCTAAGCAACTCAGTGAGACCCTGTCTCTAAATAAAATACAAAATAGGGCTGGGGATGTGGCTCAGTGGCCGAGTGCCCCTGGGTTCAATCCCTGGGAGCACCAAAAAAAAAAAAAAAAAAAAAAAAATGGTACCACAGTTGCCTTCAGGTCCAGCACTGACCCCATATGACAGTATGCATCCATGTTGTATGGGGTCAGTGGTTCCTTTTTTACTGCTGAATAATGTTCCTTTGCATGGATGGACCACAATTTCTTTATCATTGTTGAAGGCCACACGGGTTGCTTTCCAGTTTTGGGATTATGGTTACAACTGCTGTAAAGATATAGGTTTGTTCATGGACATGTTTTCATTTCTTTGGGGAAATTACCTAGGAGTGTAATTACAGGGTCATATGGTAAGTGTTTAACTTATAAGAAAGGCACACATGTCATTTCTAATCTCCCAGAAGGTGTTTACTGCTTACATCTCTTGATCCAAGTAGCTAAAGGGTGGTGAATGTGAGGTATGTGCAGAGAAATGGGGAAGCCAGCTAGCTGTTGGCAGTACCCAGATGTCCAGTAGGACTTGAGGCAGGGTAAAGTCCACATGCAGGATTCCCACCCCTTCTCCAGGGGAATAGCCTTCTCAGCACTAGAGGTATCAGCATAAGAGGAGACTACAGTGTGTCGTCCATGCGGGCAGAGAGTGCTGCGGGAACCCTGATGCTGGGTGCGAGGTGGAGGTGCCGGGAGGATCTGTTATGTGATGTCTCTTTGTCTCCATCCTCCAGTGTGGCATTGTCCTGGGTGCCCTGCTCTTGGTCTTCTGCTCCTGGATGACACATCAGTCATGTATGTTCTTGGTGAAGTCTGCCAGCCTGAGCAAACGGAGAACCTACGCCGGCCTCGGTGAGAACTGGCTGCTGGAGTGGTTGGTTGTGGGCTCTTAAGCCCTGCCTCAAGAAGCATGGTGTTCTAGCTCTGGGGCTGTGGGGTCTTATTCCTGTGATGTGGTTGTTGTTCTTCCTCCCCAGCCCTATTTTGTATTTTATTTAGAGACAGGGTCTCACTTAGTTGCTTAGGGCCTCGCTAAGTTGCTGAAGCTGGCTTTGAACTTGGTATCCTCCTGCCTCAGCCTCCGAGTCGCTGGGATTACAGGCGTGCATCACCGCACCCGGCTCCTTTCTTTCTTTTTTTTCCTTTGGTACTGGGGATTGAACTCAGGGGCACCCGACCACTGCCACATCCCCAGCCCTATTTTGTATTTTATTTAGAGACAGGGTGTCACTGAGTTTCAGCGTCTCACCATTGCTGAATCTGGCTTTGAACTCAGGATCCTCCTCTCTCAGCTTCCTGAGCCACTGGGATTATAGATGTGCGCCATTGCACCCAGCTTCACTTTATTTCTTAAATTAATTATCATTATGTTTTGCAGTACTGGAGGTTAAACCAGGGGTGCTCTACCACTGAGCTACCCCCTAGCCCTTCTTTATTTTTTATTTTGAGACAGATGCTTAGTTGTCTAGGCTGTCCTTGAACCTGCAATCCTCCTGCCTTTACCTCCTGACTGTGGGGAATACGGGTGCGCACCACCATGTTTGGCTCTACTTTATTCTTAAAAAGTTTCTTGGACAGCAGTGTTCTTTCTTATTTTAAGATTTAAGGCAATTAAAAAATGTTAATCGAATCCACCTGCTTCAGAATTGAAGTGATAAAGGTATGAGGTGTCAAGTCTCCCTCTTGTCCTCCTGCACCCCCATTCTGAGCAGCTAATGCATGTAGTCTCTCTTCCAAGTCTGGTAGAGAGCTGTGCTCACCCTCTTGAAGGCTCCCTGTACCCGGAAGTCCTCCTGGAGCTGTCAAAAGGGATTCTGCTGAACTCCCCACCTGAAAGTCCATGGAGGATCTGGTCTTGATGCTCAGGCTGTGTCTGGGATTAGATGGGACAAAGACCACAAGCTTTGTCTGTCTCCTGGTTCCCTTGGCTGCAGTTTGGTTTCCTTTAGTTCTTTCTTCCTTTAATGTGACTTTAGCCAGAAGGAGGAAGGCTGCACTTTCCACTTCATTTTGGTTTGGACTCTTTCTTAGTATTTGGCTTTGAGGACATCGCCCTTATTTTCATGTCTGCCTGCCTCAGGCTGGTGTGTTAAGTCAGGACAGTGTATGTTCTGTTCTCTCCAGGTTTCTGCCTGCCTCTGCTTCCTCCTCTCGGCTCTCATGGCAGAGGGAGGAGACATGTGAGAGGAAATGGGGTGCAGAGTTACAGGGCCAAAGAAAATGTGGACTCTGGACATGTGCAGTGAACTTGGGCACAGCCTCTCGTTTCCTCCCCGTCTGCCTTGTGCTGGCCCTGGGACACTGGTATTGGTTTCTGACCTCAGAACCAGGGGATGCCTTCCTTCTCTTTTGCTCTTGAGGACAGTGGTGCTCAGTCTTTTGCTGTCATTGAGGAAGTATAAGTTATCAGTTAAACTTGACCCATACTAAGATGACCTCACTGCTAAGGATGAAGTAGGCCCCTTCCTGGTCTGCAGACCTGTGCCCTGGTGTGTGTCCCCACTGAGGTTTCTCCCTGCATTTTGTAGCAGAGACTGCAGCTCAGTTACTGAAGTACTCACGTACTCACACTGTACCCTGAAGGTTGTGGGGCCCTTGGCTGGGGAGGCCATGGCTTCTGATAACTGACTGGCTGATTATTCTTAGAAAGTTCCTGAGAAGTCAAACCGGTTTGGCTAGATGTGAAAGAATGAAAGAGAATTGCCCAATGAACAACCCTTATGCTGACCACCTGGGGCTCCAGTCTTAAAGGAATGGAGTGACTGCTGGAAAGAGAAAAGATTCCTGGACACCAGTGGTCTCAGGTTATGTATTTGATCCCAGACAAGATGGCTGAATTGTGTGGGTTCCCAAGAGGAATTGCCCTCTCAGATGGAGTCTCCTAGGCCAGCTGCTCAGCATCAGCTTCCCTTTGTGTCCAGAGGTGGAGAGACCCACCATGTGGGCTGGTCCCCAGTGTTGGGCCTCTCCTGTGGCTTGACGCAGACACCTTCCTGAGACGGCCTTTCTCTTGTCCTCTGTCCCCTTCCTGTGCAAGGGTGCCTGACAAGAGTGAGCCTGGAAGAAGAGCCCCTGACCGCATCACTTGTAGCAGGGCCACGTGTGAGAGTTCCTCCTTGGCTGGGTCATGAGCATTGGGCAGCTGTTAGGGTAGATGGGCAGGTGGCTGTTGCTCAGACATAGAGACTGTGGGGAAGGTGTGGGAATCCCTGCAGGGGGAGCTGTCACTCCAGCAAGCCTGTTTACCTGGGCGAGGTCCTTGGGTTGGCTGGCACCTGATGTCTGCTCTGCCTGCTCTGTTTGCCTTTGTGACGTTTTGTAGTGTGGCAAGCTGTGGAAGCGATCTCTCCTACCTGGCCTGCCCTCCCCTCCAGGCCTTGGAGAGCGACCTTTGCCGTGGGTTCTGTTAGTGGGTTTGTGCACGTGTTCGTTGTGTTTGCTTTTGCTGTCTTGGTGGTTTTGTGTTTTTGTAAACTTCTTACATCTCACTTCTCTGCCCAGCTTGTCCCACTCCACATGTCCTTCAAACCTCATTTCATTTCAGAAGATGTACAGATGTATATATCAGAGTCAGTTGCTTTAGACGCCATGGCCCCTGTGAAACTTTCCGAGCCCTGGAGTTACGGTGCGAACCCTGAGGTGTGTGGTCTGGGCTGGAAGCCGCCTCCACGCAGCAGGAACCTTTGGGGCATGTGTCCGACCTCCGAGTTCTTGGTTGTGAGCAACAGGTGTTGCTGGTGCTGGTGCTGGTCCATGGCCCTTGGGCTTCCTGGGCCTGAGGTGGCATCTGCAGGGGGGGATGCAGAATGAATTTCCTCTCTGCTTGTCCTTGGGAGCATGTGTGACCTGTGTGCGTGCTGTGTGTGGCTTGGGAAACAGGGCTATGAAACTGAACTTTTAGGCACCAGACTCTTTCCCACGCTTGCTTTCTCCTGCCCTGTGCTGCTGGCCCTGTGTCCCATGCAGCAGTGGGGTCCCCAATGTCATTCCTCCCCTGGTTCCAGGAGGAACTGGGTTGAAGTCAGTGGCTGACCTTCTCTGCCTTGTGTGTATTGTCCTGTCTTGAATAGAACCCCTTCTCTGCCCTGTATGTGCCCCCGTCTTGCACAGAACCTCCTGCTCTGCTGGGCAGCCTGTGGTGCTGGGGAGGAAAAGCTGGCCCTGTTTCTCAGGGCCCAGTGAAGGCAGGAGGCAGGCAGGTGCAAAGCCTGGGTCCCTCCTGATCCCAGAGCCAGCTGGCCTCCTTATTCCCATGCAACCTGCCCTGGATGGAGAAGGACGGCCCAGGAGTGTGGGAAATGGTGTGCCTACCCACACCAAGGTTGTTCCTGGACACCTGCAGACACTTGGGATGGGTGACCCAGGGGAAAAGAAGAGGGAAAAGGGGAGGCTGCAGTGAAGGGCCTGGTTTTGGCATGGCCGCTACTTAAGGTAGTGTTCTAGGAGCTGGAAGAGAGAGCCACCTCTCACTTGTTCTCTGATTTCTTGTCTGCCTTTCACTTTCGCATGTCTGGCATGCAGGCTTGTTCTGAAACTTTTCTCCAGCAGGGCATTCCAGTGTGGGAAGCATGCTGTAGACTGATGAACTTCCTTTGGAGAAGAAGAACTGGGGATGGGCAGGTACCCTAACCCCATGTGGGACTGGCGCTCCTGTGTCCTCACAGCTGGTACTTAGATCTTGATCAGCATTCTGGATTCTGTGTAGGGATCAGGCTCAGGTTTTGGTTTTGTTAGATGCACTCAAAGGGTGCCAACTGAGTTTGGGAAAGGCCAGAGTGACCCCTGGAGGTGGAAGCCCTCTCTGCTGTCAGTCTGGGCCCAAGCTAAGGCCAGCTCTCCAGCTCTTGTCAACACAGTGCCTTTCCCAAGTAAATTAAAAATGACAAGGATCATTCAAACCCAACAGACTCCATGTTTCCTGCTTTCAGACCTCATCAGAGGGCCTCCGATGCCATGTGAAGGAAATGAGCAGGAAACTGGGGCTCCTGACGAGGATGAAGCCATCCTGTCACATGCACCCACTTTGGGCTGCTCTTTGGAGACCAGAACTTCCCTTTCCCCTCATCTGAGTGGACTGTGGGGAAATTGATGGTGACCAGATCACCATCAGGGTCCTGGGAGGGACCTTGCCAGGTCAGCATTTAATTTCTCATCACTAGAAATGGTTCTGGGCTCAGGAGGGAAGGGCAGGCTCTGTGCATGTTAGGCTGCCCTGTGCTATGGCGGTGCCCACTGTTCCTTAGGGCAGCGGCCTGACTCCCACTTGGGCCCTGGCAAGCCCAAGAGCTCTCCTCCCTCCCCAAAGTGCCCTGCTTCCAAGGTTGTGTTTCCTTCTACCAATCACAACTGGAGGGTGAGGACAAAAGCCCTCCTGCCCTGTGCTGCAGGCTTGGAGATTGGCCTTCTGGCCAAGGGTTGAACCCCTGGGTGCCTCCAAGCCCCCGAAATTTCTTGCCTCTGCCCCCTGTATTGGCACTGTTCAGGCGGGCCTCCTGTGGTTGCCACGTACAGGGAACTGCTCCTTCATGGGGACTTTTCTTGGTCTCTCTTTTTAAAAATACTGTCGTGTGAAAAACACAATGTGCCTTGTGTCTCCCGTGCTTTCTTGTCTCATGTGGTCTTGGTTATGGAGGGTGGAACCCCAAAAAGCCTGGAGACCAGGATTTGAAAGTATCCTCCCTATACCTGCGACACGTGAGACAGTGGGTTTTGTCACATGGTTCTTCACTTCACTCAGTGACCTTTCCCTGCCCTATTGCTGTTGGATTGAGCACTTTTCTCCTCTTTTGTGCTAGCATTCCACGCCTATGGAAAAGCTGGGAAGATGCTGGTGGAGACCAGGTAAGCCTTGCGGCCGCGCTCACTCCTCTCTTCTTCCTCATCACCTGCAGCTGCAGATGCTGCGGGCTGTAGGAGGCGAACGACGTGTCACCTGTGGATTGGTTTATAACATTTGGTTGAAAGTCCAATTTATTGTATCCTGAAAGTGATTGTTGTCAGTGTTGAAAGCCTTATGTGAGTCTTACTAAGAAGTACATAAAAATGGAAAACTTTGAACACAACAGAACAGCTCTCCCTCCACTGTAATTAATCTCCCAGTGCTGTTCCCTCAACTGCAACCCCAGCACTGCTGCAGAAAGGTGGATTAAACTAAAAATGGCATGGTTTTCCTCATTGGGAATAAAATTATATGAGATGAAAATTTGCTGGGAAATGGCAATTTTATTAATTATTTTTTTTGGTACCTGGGGAATAGTACTTTGAACTTTCTACGTTAGGAAATTGTAAACTTGGGGAGCAGGTCGTTGTTCTTTTAACTTGTCTAACATCATGATGCATTTCTACACACCTGAAAGAACTTTGAGAGGCTCCTGTGGAGAGAAAAATTCAGTACCACACAGAGAGGCTCACTGTTGTTCAGTCTTTACTCCAAGTACAAAGCGCACGCACACGTGCCTGAGTCCTGTGAATGTGGACATATGAAATTGCACTCTCATTCCATCAGCCTGTTCGGTCATGGGTCAGCACAGCCCCAGGAACAAGGTTCCTGGCCTTTGGTGCCCTGAGGACTTGCAGGCACCTGCTCCCTGCTTCATTCAAGACAAGACCGCACACTCCTTCACAATACTGTTTCCTTCTTCGCAGCATGATTGGGCTGATGCTGGGAACATGCATTGCCTTCTATGTGGTGATTGGTGACCTGGGGTCTAACTTCTTCGCTCGGCTCTTCGGGTTTCAGGTAAGGGTGTCTCCATCTCTTCTGGGCTGTTGGCCTGCTTGTGGTTGTCTTTCTGGCAGCTTTGTGTCACTCGCATTAGCCAGCTAAGACCAGTGTGCTTGGCTGGGAGAAGCTTCCTGGGCTGGAGCTCAGGGGCCTTGTGGGTAGCATCTGTGGAAGTGGCTGGAGAGGGAGGATGAGCAGCTGCAGTGCTGCCCGTGGTATGGGTGGCGTGGGTGGGAGGAGGGGCAGTGGACTCCTCATACCATTGCGCAGCTCAGAGAAGATGAAGCAGCCAGGCCCTCTTTGGCCATTGGCTCAGGTTTTGGTTAGAGTGGCTGCACTGGGAGCTTGGTCTTCACCCTGCTGAGGTGGGCATGAGGGCACTGTTGCCAGGGCTGTTGGACTTGTGCTTTGTGCAGCCTTGGGCCTATCTGTGTGGCATCCTCCAAGCTTTGTGTTCCTGCCCCTGAGGAGTCCCGCCTGTGAACTGGGCCCCACACCTCTTTGCTCCCGTTGGGGAGCAGAGTAGTAGCCTGGGGCTGGCTAGGATGAGGACATGAAGTCGCACATAGAGGGTCTTCTCTATGAAGAGTCCTTCATATTTGGATGCCAGTGGGGCAGAAAGGATTTCAGTTTGCCAAGATTGTAGCTGCAGGGAGTGGTCCTCTTCATGAGTAGAATGTGCCAGACTTCCACATTGCCAGAGAACATTCCAGTGAGTGAGCATGGCCCAGGTCTGTGCCCTGAGCATGTCTTCCCACTTGATTTTCTACTTCCCAAGCCTCATCATGGACTCTGTAGAGGCAGTTCTGCCCATAGGACACAAGGGACCGTTCTTGTACTACCAGCTGTGCCCCAGGTCCAGACACCTCACTGGTCCTGTGGGACCTGCAGAAGAGACAGTGGTGGCTGCTGCTCCCTGGCAGTGCTTCCCAGCAGGCCAGTGCATGCAGTTCCTGTCTTCTCCTCCCCCTTGGTGTGTTGTCAAGGTCTCCCTGCACGTGTGACACTCCTGTGCTGGGAGGCCTGGGGCTGGGTAAGTACACAGGTGTTTGGAGCTGGGGCGCATGCTGAGGGATGTTTTCAGAGAGTCTTGGCAGAGTCTGCACCACCCCTGGCTGGCTGCCGGCGGCTCTGAACCAGAAGCTGGGTAAGCATGTGTTGGCTGCAGCCAAGTGACACGTCAGGTACCCTTGACCCTTACATGTTCTGCTAAAGTAAACACCCAGTCTGGAGTTTTGCCCTTGGTTTTCTGGATCAGTATTTCAAGACTTCTATCCTCTTTGATTAGGACTGACTACGAGTTGCCTGGGGAAGCACCTGTGTTTGGTTCTTTGGGTTTCTGCCCTGTTAGTGCTGGGCTCTACCACTTTTCTTCCCTGTGTGAAGGGGTAACAGTTGTCTTTTTCTTTCTCTTTTTTTTCTTTGCTCTGGCTGGTCTCATTCTGGGGTGGACTGGATCCCACAGTGTTCAGAAATGGTTGGTACACTGAGCCACGCTGCACAGTGACCTTGAGGGCCACTTCTGGAGCCTCACCACCTTCTGCTCTAGATGCTGTTGGTCTCCTGGGCCTCATGGTGTTCCCCGTCCTTCCGCAATGCAGTACAGATGAGCCCTGCTAGTGGGTAAGCTCAGTGCTGCAGCCAGGGGACCCTGTTGATTCCCTCGTAGGTGACTGGCACCTTCCGTGTGTTTCTGCTCTTCGTGGTGTCCCTGTGCATTGTGCTCCCGCTCAGCCTGCAGAGGAACATGATGGCCTCCATTCAGTCCTTCAGTGCCATGGCCCTCATCTTCTACACTGTCTTCATGTTTGTGGTGAGTGCCATGTGTACCGTGGATGGTTCAGCCACAGGCCCAGATCTGGTTCATCTGCCAGCAGCTGCCTCTTAGGGGACAATGGGAAAGTGGATCCACGCCTGGGAGGTGTGTTAGAAAGATCAGAATGTGCCATGAAGCCCACCGGTCTCCTGGCCAGTGAGCACCGTGGGGCAGGGATGGCTCTGAGGCCTCCGGGGACACAGGTGTAGCATCTGCATGTTTTTTTCTTTTTCTTTTTCTTATGATACTAGGGGTAGAACCCAGGACTTTGCAGATGCTGGGCAATGCTCTGCCACTGAGCTGTCTCCAGCCCTGTGCCTGCATGTTTGTGGAAAGACCTTTCCTGTGGGATTTGTGATCCAGAGCATGGCAATTCAGTTTTTTGTCACATGGTGGCAAGTTATCGTTTTTCTAAATGAGTATTTTGGTGGACTAGGCTGGAAGATAAAGTGTGGAACTGACCCTTCGGAGGGGGAGGCCTCCCAGAGAGAGCCCTCGGGGCTCTGCCCACCCTGCCCTGTGAGTCCCTTTGGACCTGAGCTACTTGCAGCAAGATTGGAGGGCATCCTTCCTGAGGGAAGGGACCTGGCGTTTCTGCAGGAGGCTTGTGCGGGAGCTGGCTGCGGGTCGTTTGCTGGAGCTGCCATTCCTGGCATTTCACAGCTCTCTGAGGACCAGTCCAGCATGTTAAGTTCTTGCCCTTCAGATAGCTGCAGCCTCAGTGGGTTGAGCTCTTAAAAGATGTGTGTGCTCAGTATGAGCCAAGGCCGGGAAGGACCTGTCCATATTGAGGGAACTGTCCTCTGTAATTTGATGGGCACTGGGGCTGGGCATGGTGAGCAAGGTTGTGCTTCTGTCTGGGCCGGGTGGCCCCTGTAGACAGTGGCCCTGATGTGAGCAGGGAATGGGGATCCCATGCAGCTGGCTGCATCCTTTGGCAGTGTCCAGCTAGCCTGTGGCCTGGGCCAGCGTGCTCCAGGGCAGAAGGCAGAGAGCCTAGGAAGGCATGGAGTCCCCCAGCCGCAGAGTGGAGTGGGAAGAGCTGCATGGCCCCTGCCTCGGGAGGTGGGCCTAGGGAGGCTGCTCCTGACCTGTGCCCTGCTCTCCTTCCAGATCGTGTTGTCCTCCCTCAAGCACGGCCTCTTTGGTGGGCAGTGGCTGCGGCGCGTCAGCTATGTCCGTTGGGAGGGCGTCTTCCGCTGCATCCCCATCTTCGGCATGTCCTTCGCCTGCCAGTCGTAAGTACTGATGGGTGGTGGAGGGAGCAGATGCCGGCAGGAGTCCCCACTTCTTGTCTTTTTGTCAATCATAAGTAGTTGAGGCGTGCTGTTGTGTTCGAGGGTGACCTGTCCTGACCAGGCTGAGGCTGGGAGTTCTGTGTGACCCGGAGAGAAACTGGCTGGGACTGGCTGGCAGGAGCGCCTGCTTTGCCAGATCCCACGAGAGGAAAGCTGGCTGTGGGTGCGGCAGCAGCACAGCCATCTGATTGCACAGAGTCCCAAGTGTTTTGCCAGAATTTAGCTGTTCTGAGAATGTTGAGAGGAAATTGCACAAACACTGAGCTCAGGCTGCTGCTGGGACATCTCCGGTCCTATGTGTGTGCAGGCTCGCTCTGGCACTCAGGGCGCTGTGGATGCAGATCAGACTGCTCCACCATCGCCGCGGCAGTACCTTCTCCACCAGGGTGGCGAGAGCTAGTGATTCATGCCTGGACGGGAGTAGTAACCAGCTGAAAAGAGGCGTAAATCCGGTGCGGACGGGAAAAGACCATCAGTGCGCAGGGGGCTGGCAGAGTGGGCCCCCCCATAGCGGCAGTGGGCATGTATTGTGCCAATCATAAACTAATGTGACAGATAAAATTTGCTCACACTGCTGTGTTTACACCCACATAGAGATCCAAGTCGTCATTTCCCACTTACCGTCTCTCTCTTGGCAGCTCGGTTTCCGCCAGAACATGCTCCAGCCTTGCTGTTTAATGTCCCCATTATCATCGGTGACAGAAGTTACATTCTTGTACCATGTACCTAGTTACCAGTTGTCTGTGTGTTTGCTTTTTTTAAAAACTAAGCCTGTGGTCTGGCTGCTTTAGTGGTGGCCACGTAGCAGCCAATGCACATCTGTTGAGTTTGGTACTTAGAGCAAATTGTGGGTTGGGGAGGGTGGGATCACACAGCTAGCAAAGTGCAGGTTTTGTTCTCCTCCCAGGAGGGCGTGGGGCCACAGACTTGTCCACATCACCCATGCTGGACAGCCTGCTGCCCCTGGGCCTTAAACATTCAAATGTTTGCGAGGCACAGTAACAGGGGCTCTTCCCTCGCAGGGCATTCTGCAGCCAGGAGCCCGTCCCTTTGGTCTAGCTGTTGGCATTACTGTCTGGCCCTTCTGGCCTTACACCTTGAATGCTGGGTGATGCAGAACTGTCATCCTGTGCCCAGAGAAGTGACCGTGGTAGCCCTTAGACCAGGAGGCCTGGGCAGGGAAGGTCTCCCTGGAGATCTGGGTCCCAGTCCCAGTCCCAATCGTGGGGACAGCTGCAGGTTGTCGTGGAGGCCGCTCTGCCAAGTGGGTGGTCTGGGAATACCTCTGGGTGCCCGGCGTGGTGCTCAGGGCCATGTCCTCCAGGGCAGCATGGGAACTTTGTGGAGGTGGCTGGGAGGTCTGTGGCTCTGACCTTTCTTCTCTCCCAGGGACAATCCAGGGGATCCCTGGGAATGCAGGGTTAGAGGAGAGCCTGTGACTTAGCCTCTCTACCTGTCCATCCCCAGATGCCCAGACAATCCCTTCTCACAGCTCTGCAGTTTCCTCGAAATGGTTCTCACAGGCGTGTACTGGGGGCGGGGAGGGGCACACATGTGTCATGGGTCTCTGGCACTGATCCCTATAAGCTGGTCTTCTGGTGTGGTCTCGGCTGTGGCCCAATGGTCAGCACTGGGAAGCTGGTTATAGGACATAGTCTTCTTCAGAGGTTTGGGCTGGGGCTTGTGGTAACTTTTCTTGGGTTCTCTGCTGGGCTACCTGGGCATGTGACTGCCACATTCTGCCTATTCTGGCTGCTGTAGTGGCCTGTGTTGAGGGTGGCCTGAGGGACAGTGTGCAGTGAGCCTCAGTGAATAGCTTCACCTGGCTTGGCCTTCCCCCTTGTTCTCCTCTGCTCTTTGATCCAGTTTGGGTGTTCTTTTTTGTTTTTATTTCACTTTTAAAAGGCGATTTTGTTATTTGGCTCAACTGACCTTGTACTTGTCCACTTAATAGCTGCTGATTTCCTGCATCCTGACTTTCCCCTCCTGCCCAGCACTGACCTATGTCCTTTGTGCCTTGAGCCTGGGGTACCCTATAGGGTACCACTGGACTCCCTTTCTAGCCTCCTTCAACCCCTGTGCCCTTACTTGAGCTGTCCCAGCGTACCTCCCTCCTCCTCATGGCCCCCATCTCCTCCTTTCTGTCTTGTTCCTCACCCCTTGCAGGTGTCCTGGTCCCCTGAGCTTCCCTCAGCCTTCACCCCATGTCCTCAGCTGTACTGTTGCAGAGAACCTGCACGGGGCTGTCATACCCCTGGCACCCAGTGACTTGGGTCCCTCTCATCTGCCCAGTAGCACCATACTCCTGGTACCAGGTCTGAGATGCAGGCCAGAGGCTGTGAGTTGGGAAGTGCATCTGGGTTGTCTCCTTGTCTGTACCCACCCACTCACACTTGTCTGGGTGCTGGGGTGGGCTGCAACTGCCAGGCTTGTTCCAGTGGATTCTCCCTGCCCTGAGGCGGCATCTGAGCTACTGCCTTAACCCTCGTGCTGTGCCCCCTGTAGTGGGTGTGCCTGTGAATCCAGGGCACAGATGGCCTTGGCTTCGTATCACTTGTGGGATGTCCATGAGGAACGTTCTGGGGGCTGCTCTGGGGGCTATGGCAGTGCTGCCATTGCAGTGTCATGAGACCTTCTGGCCTCAGAGTGGCAAGTCAGTGCGTGATGAGTGCCATGTGAAGAGGTGCTAGTGGTCCGTTGGCCAGGCTGCAGAGAGGTCCTGGGAGCTGTCCACCAGGGTGGGCAAGACTCTGTGGAGCCTGCTTTGAGACTCTCTTGTCTCCACACAGCCAGGTCCTGCCCACCTATGACAGCCTGGATGAGCCGTCAGTGAAGACCATGAGTTCCATATTTGCCTCCTCCCTCAACGTGGTCACCACCTTCTACGTCATGGTAGGAACCTGTCTGTGCCCTCTCCTCTCCCGGGTTGCACCAGTGCGAGGTTCCAGCCCTTGAGACCCTTCGCTCTGCACAGCTGGTGCTCCCCCTTTCCCTTTCCAGCATCTGGAGGTGCACTGCATGCGCAGTGACTTAAGCAGGTCCTCTCCTCAACCCCAGTCGTTCCAGGCCACGTTGACATCTTTCAGTCTGAAGATCCCCAGCACCTCAGCAGCAGGGCTGCCCCAGACTTCTACAGCTGAGGGACTCTGCTTCCCCTCTCCCAGACCTTTGTTGATTTAGTACAGAGGTTGGGTGTGTCCATTAAAGAGAAGTGAGGAGGCATAAAACTGTAGGAGAGAGTACCCTCAGGTTCCAACCCGCAGATGCAACCAGCGTTGTGGTAGATTTTTCTTGCAGTCTTCTTACTGCTCCAATTTTTGTCTTTCAATAAGATTATAAGTAGGCTAAGGTTATGGCCTCTTTCCCTCGCCTTCATGCTTTCATTGTTTTTCTAGTTAATTATGAATGGTCCCTGGCAAGCATCACCCACTCCCACGTCTACTTCTATAAAGGCTTTGGTCCCTAGTTGCTTTGGAACCAGATTAAGAGTGGGCCCTCTGAAGGACTTGGGAGCACTCTGTGCCTGCCTTCCATCCAGCAGCTCTTTTTCTCCTCCCTGTGACCCTGTTGGGAAGCTGTGTGGGCTCCTCACCTTCAGTATTTTAAAAGGCCCTCTGCTTGTCAGAGCAGGATGCTTTGCATACTAGGCGCCAAGGGGCCCTTTTGTCCTTGGCAGGCCCTCTTGTACCAGCTTCCTTGGGAAGGGGCTTGAGGCCGTTCTCGGAGCAATCCCCCTTCCCACACCTCTGCCACATCGCTGTTTCCTCTGACAGGTGGGGTTTTTTGGTTACGTCAGCTTCACTGAGGCCACTGCAGGCAACGTGTTGATGCACTTCCCCTCCAACCTGGTGACAGAGATGATCCGAGTGGGCTTCGTGATGTCGGTGGCTGTGGGCTTCCCCATGATGATCCTGCCATGCAGGCAGGCCTTGAACACGCTGCTTTTTGAGCAGCAGGTATGGTTCTTGGGGTGTCTCCACTGCTTGTGCTCATCCTGTTTTCCTGGGTGTGGTAGGGGGGCTTTTCCTCGTTAGAAATAAGCAAGCTTTAGTGGAAACAGTCTTTCCACAGTGCTGGGGATGAACTGAGGGCTTTGCACATGCTAAGCACATGCTTAACCATTCCAGCCCCCAGTAGACAATTTTTAAGTCAACTTTGGAATAAAGATGGGCTTTGGGGTCAAGCCAGGTGTGCCAGAAGCTTAGATTGGCCTCTGATTTCCCAGCATTGATGGGAAATCAAAATTAGGAACAGAAACGCATTTTGCTTCTGAGCGGGCCTGGGGAAGGCTGGAGGAACAGATGATTGACCAGTGCTGACAAAGACTGGTGGCCTGGGCTGGGCTTGTTGTATTGTTCTTTTCACTTCTGTGTGATTTGGAAAATCTTAATTTAACAGAAGATTTCTGCACTGTTGTGTGTGTTCAAGATAGCTGCCTCATTTCTCATATAGGGTTGAAACAGAAAGACTCCCTTGGTTCCCTCTCTGCTGTTGCGCTAACAAAGATGTTCTTACGATACTTGGGTTCAAGTTATTTGGGCTCGAACCTCTCTTCAGAGTGTCAGCAGTGTCTGTACCACTTTGACTCCTCTCCTGCCTGTCCAGAGATGCCGTCCCTCCCCGCTGAGCCTAGCGAGATGGCCGGTGCCGACTGGAAGCTTCTCTGGGGCAGCATATTCTGCCCCAAGTCTTTGAGCTCCATCTGTCTTGTGGTGGCCAAGGACACAAGGTCACTTGAATTGCTTATGGCAAGGGGTTGTTTAATGGTCCCAGAGAGTCCAGGGGAGCGTCCAGCAGGCAGACTGGGAGGAGGTTGGCACAGGACTCCCCGCTGGTGAAGCCAGGGACATGGTGTGCAGAGCTGCAGCCCTCATCTGCTTCTTGTGGACTCTGGCATCAGCAGTGGCAGAGACATCGTCCCGGAGACCCAGTGCCCTGTGTGTGCTGGCTTTCCATCTACCTCTGCTAGCACTCAGCCGCCTGCCCACCAAGGCAGGCTCAGGACTCTGGCTCGCCCGCTCTGCCTCCACCTGTGGGTTGCCATTTGGTGGAAACATGCACTTTGTATTGCCATGGCATTTGTGCATTTGCATATTGCACGTTTTATGATTGGTAAAATTAAAAAATCAACAGCAGCATGAAAGGCAGTATCAGGGAAGAAGGTTCACCTGCAGCCCTCTGGGAGCTCCGTGTGGCGCTGCCCCGCCCTCCTGGGTCTGATTACAGAAGCACAGTGGCCTTGCTCTGGCTCTGCTCCCTCTGTCTTCTGTGGGTATGCAGGCAGCTTTTCTCAGATTCCTGAAAAACTGCAGTGCCTGCACCCTGTCATGAATGCCTGCTGATTGCCGACCTTTCCCCCTTGACCTCCTTGGGTGACTGGCTCATGAGGGTGCACACAGTTCCCTACTTCCCCTTCTCTTGGGGTATTTCTTGGTAAGCTTGTAATACTGGATTCCTGGGCTGTAGACCTAAAGCTTGGACAAACTGTTGTCCCAGAGTCAGAGATTGTGGCTCCAGCTCTCTCTCTCTCTCAATTCATTCTGTGTCAGTCTATTCTGAAAATTGGTGCTTGGAAATTCTAGTTCTGGAGTGTTCTGCAGTTGTTTCTAGACCAGAGATCATCACGGTCAGCCCTTCCTGTATGTTAACTCATTTGGTCCTCACTGCAGCTTGATGAGGGATGTTTCTCTTGGCGAGGGAAACTGAGGTGGGTCAGTGGCAGAGCTAGGATCTGGACCAAGTAGTCTGTCCAAGAGTCTGGGGCTCTTGGACAGGGCGATTCTAAGGCCAGTTGCCTCTGCCTATGCCACTCCACCTGGAAAGAGTGTTCTGTGTTTTTCATGTGGCATGCACCATGGTGGGTGCAAGGGACTCTGCCTCTTTATACCCCTCTCCTCTTTTTTCTTCTTCCTGGACTTTGAAATTGTTATGTGCTCATCACGCATCTTTTAGAGATGATGGTGACAGTGGGTGTGCGCGCGTGTGGTGAGGGGCCTCTGCCTGACGCCTGCACCTGGGAAATGCTGAGCTGTCTCCCTGTGGACTTGGTATTCTGTTGTCCATACTTGGTGTTTTTTTTAATAATCTCTCTGTGACTTTGCTCTAAAAGTGAAAAAGAGAATAGAAGGACTTGATACTAAGGTCTCTGGGCCACATTTTAGGATGGGTGGTTGATGCCTGGGTGGAGAGCTCTCCTGCCTTCTTCGTCCTGCAGCTCCCCCAAGGCAGCAGCCCAGTCCAGCCATGCTGCAGTGCTCACCTGCCAGGAGCTCCCTCTGCCAGGTGGAGCCTGGTGCATTGCTCATGAGAAGGGTGGTAAAGGAGATCAGTCCTTTCAGACTTTTTATTTTCTTCCCTATAGCAAAAAGATGGGACCTTTGCTGCTGGAGGCTACATGCCTCCTCTGCGGTTTAAAGCACTCACCCTCTCGGTCGTGTTTGGAACCATGGTTGGTGGCATCATGATCCCCAATGGTAGGTAAAGTGGGTGGCCCCTCCTTTCTCTCCTGTCTACTCTTTTCTGGACATTCCACACAAGGCCCAGGTGTCCCTGCCCTGTGTCTTGGCATTCAGCCAAGATTCCTGGCCATCCTCTGGTCTCCTAAAGAAGCCCAGAAATTCCCAGGCTATTTTTTCCCTTGGCTCACAGAGAAGTAAGGGATAGCATTGGCAGCCGGATGGAGCAGCACATGTGTGTTGACACCAGGCAGTTCAGCACCTGGGCAGAGACTGCAGAGCTGGGATGCGGGCCCAGTTGTTAAAGTGAACGACTGTAAAGCTGCTCCTTCCTTACTGTAACCGTTGACTCCTGAATTGTCAACATGGTATCCAGGGGAAGGTCAGAGGCCCAGAGTGGCACTTTCAGTGCCCAGTATGCACCCATTCCCTAGCAGACATGGTGGGTGGAGCTTGTCACCAGACAGGAACTTGCAGGTGCCCACCCCAGAGGCCACCTGTCCAACTCCGTGCTGATACTATACCTGGCCAGCACACTTCTGCCCTTGGCTTTTGTGTGTGTGCTAGGACTGGTCACTAGGTCACCTGTGAAATAGCAGGATTTTGATGGGAAATTCTGGATGACTGGACCTTTAAAGATTGGCAGCCAGAGAAATCACACTGGTAGCCACATCAGCTAGGTGAATCGAGCCTGGTTGGTGGAGCCCTCTGGGCACAGTGGCTGCCTTGCTCCTCACTGGCACAGCCTTCACATTAGTGCTGCTCCCTGCTCCCTGCGAGCTGGCATGCTCCTTCTGGCTCATCCTTGCTATTGTATCTGTTCCAGTGGAGACTATCTTGGGTCTCACGGGGGCGACGATGGGGAGCCTCATCTGCTTCATCTGCCCAGCTCTGATCTACAGGAAGGCCCACAAGAATGCCCTCTCCTCCCAGGTGAGTGTCTGGCCAGCCAGGCTGACTTTGGAGAGGAGGCGGTGGGGAAGAGCCCCTTCTCAGAGTTCAGATGGGCTCTGTTGACTGGTTTTGTTTCCTAGCACTCGAGGTACTTGGTTAAGGAGGTGTGCCAGATGGTGGTTCAGCCAGGCAGAGCAGTCTTTGCCCTTGGTGCCCATGATCATCGGGTGTTTTCCCAGAGCTTACCTTCCTGCTTGGTGCTGGGCGCTGCATGCCTGTCCTCCTATGTGGGTCCATGTTCTCAAGGCAGTGTGCACATACTTTTTTTTTTTTGCAGTGCTGGGGATTGAACCCACGGCCATGTGCTTGTGAGGCAAGCACTCTACCAACTGAGCTATATCCTCAGCCCCTACTTTTTTCTTTTGTGGTGCTAGAATCAAACCCAGAGCTCACACATGCTAGGCAAGTGCTCTACCACTAATCTGCACCCCAGCCCCCATTTTGCTTAAAACCCCTTACAGGCTGCTTGCTGCCCAGCTGTGCCTGTGAGCATCTAGAGCTGTGTTGCCATGAGGAACTGCTTCCTAGGCTTCCTTCTGGGAAGGCTCCATGGGCTGGTCTCCCAGGGAGCCTGTCTTCAGCCTTTGCTGCTGCAGCTCACCTGTCGTGGGCATTCCAATGTGTGTAAGAATGTGTCTGCAGGAAGCATTCTGGAATGGCCTCCCTGGGCCTTCTGCCCAAGTGCCTGGTGACCTCACGCCGCCACCTCCTCTTTCTCAGCTTCCTGGAGTGAACCTGAACATCTTTTTGTGGGTTTGGAAGCCATTGGCTTTTCTTTTCCTGTGGACTCATGCTTTTGCTCACTCCTAATGGAGTGTTTGCCCTTCTTACGGATGTGCATTGGTAAGGTATATAGCCGGGCCCACTTCTGCAAACTGTGCCCAGCCTCAGAACCCCTTCCAGGGCGGGTAGAGAACATTTTGGCACCCAAAGTTTCCCTCAGACGCCTCTTGGCCATCCACCCTCACAGACCAGAGGTTGCTGCTGTCTGTCTGCCTACATTTAATTTAATTTAATTAATTTATTTTTGAACCAAGGATTGAACTCAGGGACACTTGGCCACTGATCCACATCCCCAGCCCTATTTTGTGTTTTATTTAGAGATAGGGTCTCACTGAGTTGCTTAGGGCCTTGCTGAGTTGCTGAGGCTGGCTTTGAACTCACGATTCTCCTGCCTCAACCTCTGGAGTTGCTGAGATTACAGGCGTGCGCCACCACGCCCCGCTTGTCTGCTTACATTTTAGAATGATTTTGTCCTCAAGTTGACGTAGATGGAGCCTCAGGTATGTGTCCTTGGTTGTCGGCCCCTGCTGCGCCTCGGGTCTGAGCTCAGCCCTGGGCCTGCCAGAGGGGTCCCTTCTGTGCCGTCACTACTCTCCCCTCACTGGGCGGGACAGAGAGCTGCTTGCTTGGCTTTGTGTGCTGAGTGTAGGTGTGTGTGGCTTGTACACTTGGGAGGAGGCCCTGGGTGTGGCCATGGGCTTCAGTAGGTTCTGCCGAGTGGGCTCTGGTGCCCCTTTCTGAGAGCTGCCCTTCTGAAGGGCGGATGTGGGTGTGGAGCCCCTGGTTTGGGGGTTTGCAGCCCCTGCCTGACTGATGACCTCATGCGTGGGGGTCTTCTTTTGTGACTGCCTTTCAAGTCTTGTTTTCTTCCTACTTGGTTGTCTTTTTCTTACTGATTTGTAGGGATTTTTAAAAAATAAATTCTAGATGTAAGTCCTTTCTCAGAAATATGTGTCACCAAAAAAAAAAAAAAGAAAGAAATATGTATTACAAATGTTTTATCTTACTCTTAGCTACCCCTTTGCTTTTTTTTTAATAAATATTTTTAGTTGTAGATGGGCACAATACCATTATTTTATTTATGTATTTATTTTTATGTGGTGAGGATGGAAGCCAGTGCCTTACACATGCCAGGCAAGGGCTACTGCCGAGCCACAACCCCAGCCTCCTACCTTTTTGCTTTTTTAAGGACATCTTTTGATGAACAAAGACAGCTGTGCTGTGGAGGTTTTTAATTTTATCTTTCACATTTACATCTCTGCGCCACCTGGAATCAGTGGGTGTGGGGGCAGGGCTCCTGTGGCCCTCCCTCTGATCCTTTCCCTATGCCTGTCACCCTCAGCCCCCTACCTGCAATGAGGCCGTCGGGACCTCTGTCCTGTGCCAGCACTGCCCACTTCAGGCCTACAGCTTTGCAGGGTGTCCTGATGGCAGGCAGCTGGCACCCTCCCACTTTTTCCTCTTTACAATGTTCTTTCCTGTAGTTGACTCTTTGTGTGCCCGACTGAATCTTAGAATGGCTTATCAGCTTCCTTGAAAATAACCTGTTGAAGTGTCATTGGGGTTGCATTAAAGAGTAGATTGAAGAATCGAAATCATCCTTCAATTCACAGAATTTTCTGATTTCCATTGTGATTTCTTCTTTCACCCATGGTTTCTTTAGCTTTCCAAACTTCAGGATTTCCTTGTAATTTTTTTTCCCCCACCACTTTAAAGCTTCGTCCCAGTGTGGTTGGGTAGTACACAACAGAACACTAGTCCTTCCTGGTGAGGTGTGTGGCCTGGCAAGGTCGGTTCTGCAGCCTTCGGCGCCATGGCTCTGCATCTCCTGGCCGGGTGTGCCTGCGTTGCCGGGTTGGGGTTCTGAGCTCACGGTGTGCAGTGGGCCTGCCTGTGGTGGTTGTTGGAGTTGCTTCTCACTCAGGAAGGTGTGGTGCTCCTCTGAATGTGGTTGGTCTTATTTGTACTTGTTTGTACTTGTACTTTGTACTCCCGGTTGTTGCTTCTTAGTTTGTCATTGGAACACAGGGCTCTAGTTGGTCATGCCGTCTGTCGATGTGATGCTGCCCTTGTGAAGCTCCTGTTGTCTGTGGGGCTCTCGTGAGCCAGCCCTAGCCACGCTGAGAGTCCTTGCTAGTTCACTCTTTGCTGGTCTCTGTGCCCTCCTAAGTTGAAGGCGTGTCTCTTTTATTGGCAGGTTACGTACAGGGTTCTGTTTTGTTAACAGGAGTCTGTTAGTTGGAGTGTTTAAGATCGTTTACAGTTAATATGATTACTGATTTAGGGAAGAAACTTCTGTCTTACTCTTTGTTTTTTGTTTCATCTGATTATTTTCCCATTTTTTTCTTTTGATCAATCAAGCCTGTGAAGTGTTCACCCTTTCCCTCTTGTGGGTACATTTCTAACCTAGTGGTCACATTAGATACTGTGAATCCTTGACTTCATCATCTGTGAATTCCTTTTTTTAACCACTTTTCAGACAAGGTGAGTGTCCCATAGTAATTTCACCCCATTCGCCCTCCCTGGCCTTTGGTGCTGATGTTCCTAAGTATTAGGCTTTATTTATATTTAAAGCCCCACACATTGCCAGGCCTGGTGGTGCACGCCTATAATCCCAGCACTTGGGAGGCTGAGTCAGGAGCATCATGAGTTCAAAGCCAGCCTCAGCAACTTAGCGAGGCCCTAAGCAACTCAGTGAGACCCTGTCTCTAAATAAAATACAAAATAGGGCTGGGGATGTGGCTCACTGCTGGAGGGCCCCTGGGTTCAATCCCTGGTTCCAAAAAAAAAGAAAAAAAAAAAAATTAAAGCCCCACGCGTTACTATTGTTTCAAATGCAGACAGTTCTTAGGATGGCTCGGTTTAGAGTTCTTCACGGTATGGTGGTGTGAGATCTGCACACGTTTGGAAGAGACCGTGGTCACGTTTGGAGCTTGCTGTCCCCAAGGCTGGCGCTGCCTGGGTGTCGGTCCTGTGATGCGGGCAGCAGCCGTGGGGCTCGTGGTGAGCCCTGTGCTCAGCAGGCACTCGGGTGCTGTGCTGCGCTGCCCAGTGGGGTGCTACTCGGCCTGATGGACTTCCCACTGGTGGGCCTGGGAGAGTTTCAGCATGGCTTGGGTTTATCCAGATGTGGCCCACTGTGTGTGGAGGAGCACATGTGGTCAGTCTTAATGCTCTGGCTCCTCCTTGGTTTCCTGGTCTTTGCCTTTTGGCGCTGTCTTCTGGCGTGCTTGGTATTTTGCAGCCATCCAGGCCTGCAGAAGCTGAGGTGTCAGTGTCCATCCATCGGACAGCTGAGGCGGCCCTGTTCTGGTTGCCCCACCCCTAGGATCTTAACCACATGCTGGCCCTACAGGTTGCTGGGTTGTCCCCTCTGCTCTTACTCTCCTGGCATGTGCTCCTTGCTCAGTCCCTGTCTGATCGTCTGCACGGTTCATAGCCTCATGTGCCTCCAGGGGAGGGGCACACAGAGGTGGTGTGGCAGCACTCTCCCCGCCCTGTCCTCCTCCTTTGAGTCTGCCACTCCTGCCCTGCACTGTCCTCACTGTGGCAGCATCACCCTGAGTGCCGTGGGCAGTTAGCCTGGCCTCTCCAAGTGCTGTCCTGTCCCTGGGTCTCGGCCTTTCTGGTCTGAGCTGCTGCAGCCGTCCCCATTGCTTCAGCTGGGCAGCTCTGGGTTTTGTCTGGCTTCTGTGGCTAAGTGGGAATACCAGTTGAATACTAGTTCTTATGCCCAGACTTGAGCAGAAGTACCTGAGTGAGTTTGAAGAAGGGGGCCTGTTGCCTCTCCAATCGCAGATGTTGTCCCAGTTTGTCACGTCCTCCAGATTTTAAGTATATCAAGCTTTCTTTTCTCTCTTTTTTTTTTTGAAAAAAAATATAGTTACAAAGACCTTCCCCATGCCAAGATTATTTTTAAAAATTCCTCCACCATTTTGTTCAGTACTTTTTTTGTGTCTTCATTTTTTTTTCATTTAAATGTTTGATCCATCCGTGTTTTATTTTGGAGTGAGAAGCAAACTTTAGGTATCTTTTTTCTAGATGGTGCCTTGCTGTGGAACTTGGTTTCCCTGCATGAAATGCGAACCCTCTCAACATGAAGCCCTGTGCACGTGGGGCCTGGTGGGCTGGCCCGCCTTCCCTGTGTGGAGTGCGCAGCGCTCAGTGCATTCCCACCTGTGCACTCCAGACCTCGCCCCTCCTCCAGCTCTAACCCCTCCTCTTTGCTCTTCTTAATGAATTTCTGGATATTCTTGTTTGGTGTGTTGTCCTTAGGAATGTTTGACTCAGCTGATCTGATTAACAAAAATCAGTTCCACTGTTTGTTTTGGTCTAATTGGAATTCACTGAAGCTTTAGGTGAATTTAGGAGAATTAATGTCTTTATGCTTCATCTGATCTGCACTCTGTACCCAGGAGCTGCCCTCTTAACAGCTGGTGTGGGTCCAGGGTGCTCACCTGCCCTGCAGGGCCTCCCTCTGGTCTCCGCTCCTCTTGTCCTGTCTCCTGAGCTGGTGTCTCCTCCCCTCCTGGCTTGTCCTGTCTCCTGAGCTGGTGTCTCCTCCCCTCCTGGCTTGTCCTGTCTCCTGAGCTGGCGTCTCCTCCCCTCCTGGCTTTCCTAACCAGTCCTTTGTATGTAGGAAGCTGCAGATGTTCACCAACTCATTTTCACCTGTTCACCTTACTGAACTCTTGCCGGATCTCTTGGTCCTTTACCTGCAGCTGATGGTGATTTCATCTCCTCTCTCCCACTGTCCCGTGTCCTCACCTGCCCGTGCTGTGTGCCTCCTGGGAGGTGCTGGCAGAGTCAGCAGCCCCTCCCCCTCAGCAGGGGTGTCTTACAGCATGTCCTTGGCCCAGTGCTCTGCTTGGTGGCACAGGAACACATGCAGGTGGCCCCGGTCCATGTTCACATGAACGCCAGCACACGTGGTGTCGTGCCGGAGACACGTGCCCTGCCTGGTGTGCTGCATTTCTTAAACTCTAGAACATGTGCTAAATCACCTGAACTTTTTTTGGCCGAGCTGGGGAGACTGAGGTTCTCCTCTCCCTGGGAGCTGCCTGCCAGCCACCATTCCATCTGGAATGGGCCATTGGACCTGCTGACTGGGGTGTGTCAGGGTTTTTATGTTGAAGGATGCTCTCTGGGAATGTGGCTGGAGCCGGGACCCCCCGCAGGGCCAAACCCTCTCAAAAGCTCCAGCTGCTCCCACTAAGGGACAGGCCCAGAGCCAGTACCCGGCTCCCTCGAGCTCTCTCTGCCTTGGTGTTTATTCTCTGCACAGGTGTGAGCATTGTGGGCAGCTGACCAGTGTGCAAGGAGGGAGCATTCTGAGACTGTTCCAGAAGAGTGATTGGAAAGCACGAAAACAACCAAGTGAATCAAAAGAAACCCTGTCTGCCCCTATGAGTTCCATTTTTTTGTCTTAGAAAATCAAAGAGTTCTTTTCAATCTTAAGTGAGGGCAGCCCCCGTTCAGCTGGTAGATCTGACACCGGGCTGCCCTGAAGCCAGTGGGGTGGGGCAGGAGCTGGAGGGGATGCACTTAGGAGGACAGCCAGGGAGGCCGGAGGATCAGCCCTGGGGCAGGAAACCTTGCTCTTAGGTGCTAGTGCACATTGCCATGTGCAGAGAGGTGGCCACTGCGGCTGGGGCTGGACCCTGGCCAGATGGCCCTGGGTTCCAAATTGAGCCGCAGGGCTGCAGTGACCGGAACCCCGCCTCCGCGTGTCTGTTCTGTCACTGAAGGTAGATGTATGTGTGTTGTCCATACGGAAGTGAATGTTTTATCCCCATCCCTGGGGGTTGTCTGCACTGAGTCAGCTCCTCTCAGCCTGAGGCCGTGGTCACTCCTCGAGGGGAGGGGTGCTGCAGGACCCATGTAGACTGTGGCCCCAGTCAAGGCCCTGTATTTTCCAGGCCTGAGCAGAGACTTCCAGGATGGATTTGCACCTCTCCCAGCTGGCTCTGTGGCTGTGTAAAGATGTGTCGCTGCCAGAATCTCAGTCAGCAGGGTGCTCTGAGCTAGAGTCTGGCAGGCAGCATTCCGCTTATCCACTGGGTCCTCTGCTTCAGAAGTAGCTCTTCTGCCATGCTTGAAGCTGTACCTCTTGGCACAGTGCTGGAGGCTGGACTGGGGCCCCAGAGACCAGGCTGGGTTCCTCCCTGAGCCTGAGGCTGCACTCGGCCAGCTGCCCCTCCCCGGGTTCCCAGTGGTTCCATCCCAGCTGAGTGTTAGAGCTCAGAGCTGCATTCTCTTTTTTTCTCAGGACTCTCGAGGGAACCATGATGGCTCCTTTGCATGTGGTCAGCAGTTAGACCCCACATGTCTCAGAGTGAGGGCCTTGTGCCCTTGGTGGCCTTTGCCTGACATCTTTTTTTTTCGGTACTGGGAGTTGAACCCAGAGGCACTTAAGCACTGAGCTATATCCCCAGCACTTTTTATATTTTATTTTGAGGCAGGGTCTCACGGAGTTGCTGAGACTGGCTTTGAACTGTCGATCCCCCTGCCTCAGCTTCCCAAGCCATTGGGATTACCGGCGTGCACCACTGTACCCAGCTCTGACATGTCTGTGCTGTCAAGTAGAAGCTTGGCAGGGAGCCTTGAAAACAGAAGGCCCAGGGGCAGCCTTGATTTAGGACAGACCATGCAGGCAAGGTAGAGGTCATGGGCCTGCCATCTGATGACTTCAGTGCCATGCTGGTCTGGGTCACCCACTGGCAGCTGTTGATCACCTGAACTGTCGCCATGCCTCCCTGCAGGGAGCTGATGGTCTCAGGAGGTGGATGTTTCCTCCTCTCTATTATCCTAATAAGACCTTGCTCACTGTCAGACACCATCCTTGTCTGTAAATGTTTTTGCAGATATTCAGACAACAGCTGAATCTGGGTCTGCACATACTTTTAAGAAAACACTTTGGGCACAGTGGGGTCAGGAGCTCTTGATCTCTGTGCATGGTAGAGGTTCTGAGTTCTCAGTCCCAGGGACTCAGATTCCAGTGTCCCCCTTGTACTGGGGCAGCCCTGCTTTTGCCTGACAGGCTGGTGGGCTGCAGTTCCTGCCATGGGGCCTGGGGGCCAAGAGCCCTGCACCTGATGAAGCAGACTGGAACTGGTCCCTGCACTCTAGGGCATTTGTCAGTGTGGGAGCAGCTAAGGGTGTTAGGTGGTGGAGAAGCCAGTGGACTTTCCCTGAGGTCTTTCTTCTACTTAGTCATGACCGTCTTCAGAGCCGCCTTCCCTATGGGAATCTGCCTCTCACCATCGCTGAGCTGCTGTTTTATAGGCAGCCTACCTTTCAGAAGAGGATTTGGAGTCATGGCTCTGAGACCTCAGGCAGTTGATGAGTGAGTGTCCCTTCAGCTGGCAGGAAGTCCACTCTCAGGCCCTTCTTGCAGAACCACAAAACCAGGAGTTTATGCCCCCTGGAGGGCTGAGTGGACCAGGCCAGGTGAGAAGTAGCAGCACCCTCTGCCGAGGCGGTGCAGGTATGCGGGCAGACAGTTGGCCCAGCAGATGCACGTTTTAAAGTAGCCTGAGTTGCAGCAGAGTTGCAGTTACATGAGGAGGACTTTGTGAGCCTGCAGGCTGTATGATCGACCCTGGAGTCCTTCAGGAAGAGGCAAGGCCCCTTGAAAGTTGTTTATGCCTTGAGTGCAGCTCATGGGGACACCGATGGGTACACCACAGCACCAAGAGAGAAGGTGCTGTCTTTCCATGTCTGTCCTGGCAGGGTTTCCCACCTTGCCAGCTCGGGGCACGTCCAGCCTGCTGTTGGGCATCAGATGTGGGTGATGTTGGTGGATAGCGCACCCATACCTATGTGGCCTGTATCCTTGGCACAGGGCCCACTCTGTGGGGTTGTGCGGGAGTGTGCACCTTGAGGATGGTAGGTTTAAGAGATCCCTGAGTTGGGCAGGCACCCTGAGATTCTTACTCCTCTTCCATGGTGGTCAGGAGACCTGGCTCCCAGGAAGCTGGATCAAGGCTTGGGTCTCTGCTTCCGTAGCACATACAGCGCCCCTGCTCTCCTGAGGCTCCTCTCATGCTTGCAGCTCTCCAAAGATGTTCCCACTCCACCCCCATGGCTCAGTCCCTACATCCCTGTCAAGGCAGCTCCAGTAGGCATGGCCATTGACCCATCTGACAGGACCTGTGGGCACCCAGTCCACTTGGGTCAGTTAGGGAGCTGTGGTTTGTCAGAGTCCCATTACAGCCTCTAGTGTCGTTGATTTTCTGGCAGCCTGGCTGTCTCCCCTGGGTGTCACTGTCAGGCAGGACCAAGCATACATGTGCTCCCCTCTCGGAGGGCTGCTTCATACCTCTGTTCTCCCTCCTCCCGTCCCCCTTACTCCATCCCTGGGCTTCCATGCAAAAGGAAGTTTTCATAGCACTGAGCAGTGTGTGGGGACTGCCATAACTCTTCCTGTCTTGGGGTTTTTGATCCAGGTGGTGCTATGGGTCGGCCTGGGCGTCCTGGTGGTCAGTACACTGACCACCCTGTCGGTGAGCGAGGAGGCCCCTGTGGACTTGGCAAAGGAAGCTCCTGGTGCCCGGCGTGGGGAGGTCGAGGGAGCTAAGAAGGCGGAGGCAGCCCGGCTCTCAGGTATGCATCCAGGTACCAGCCCACTGAACCTTCTTTTGGACCCGTGGCCATTGCATCGCCTGGGGATCATGGGCTGCCTCTTGGCTCTGCCTGGAAGGTTTTACTCCTCCAGCAGTGACCTCCATCCAGTGGCTGATGGAGCTGGCAGGGGGCTCCTGCCTGGGGCTCACCAGCCTGGCCTGTGAAGGCCTTTCCACAGAGGCTGGCCAGAGTGCAGGGTCATAGGATGGTGCAGTGCCAGCCTGTGGCAGGCTGAGAGCCAGCGCCTGGCCCCTGGTGCACTGGCAGATGTGTAAATCCATGGTGGTGCTCGTGTCTGCTCATTTTGAGGTTGTAAATTTGAGCCACTTTTTTCTTCAGTAGAGTCAGCAATTATGTCTCAGCTTTGTTTCCTGTTTCCTGTTATTTATTGTTTATCGATCATTGATAGCATTGCATCCCACACTCCCTCATGCAGCTGCAGGTCCCCTCAGAGTCCTGGTGGTGCTGTCAACCCCTTCTGTGGCCAGATCACGTGGGGATGCAGGGGTGTTTTATTGTGGCTTCTGGGGTACTCACAAGTTTGTGTCTGGGGTAGTCTGTGTAATTACCCCCAGGCTTTCGTAGGCACAGGTAGGAAGGGTAATGCAGGGATGGCCTGCGGGCCATCAGACCCTCTGACCAGCCCCACAACTGCCCAGCAGCTCTTCAGATGGCATCAGGTGGTGTTAGCAGATGGGTGCTGTCTGTGCTGGGCTTCATCCTGGGGCTTCTGTCCCTGAGGCCATGTGCCAAACCAAGGGTGCATCTGTGCGTGGTCAGCCAAGAGACTTGGATCCAGATTCCCTAGGCATCCGTCCAGCCTCTGGCTCTGGGGCGGGCTTGCTGGGGGAGCAGTGCTGGCCTTGCTGGTGGGTTTCAGGTCATCATGAAGACGCCTGCCCTAGAGACACTTTCTTAATGGACAGAAGACACGGCCCCATATAGGGAGACCCTGAAACTTGGCACGCCTGCTGGCCTGCCCAGGCACTTGGCAACATAGCCCTGGCCCTAGATGGACTTCTGTCACCTCGTACAGACTGCCTTGCCCGCCACCCCAGGCTTTCTTCTGCCTTCCTGGGTTGGCAAGAACAGGTGAGGAGGGTTCTCCTGTCCAGTCCCTGTGGTCACGAGGCTGAGCAGCGGCAGGGCCTGCCAGGCAGGTGCGGGGCGCTGGGCCCTAGAGAAGCAGCGGAGTGCTCAGAAGCGGCAGGTGCTGCGGCCGCCTCGCTCAGCTGTGGCCACTGCACTGGGAGGAGGTGACTGGAGGAGGTGGCCAGTGCATGCCCACCCCAGCTGATGGCCTTGACTCACCCCCCTGGGGAAGACCAGTCTGAAGCTGTCTGAACCGCTGGGTACAAAGCAGGTGCTGATGCTGAGCTGCAGCAGGAGAGGGGGTTTGGTGGTGGGGGCATCCTGGCGAACAGAGCTGAATTCCAGTCTGTGGGGTCCCTGGAGAAACTGGATGCCACGCTGCTCCCGACAGTGGTCGGTCAGCGCTGGGCTCCTGTCTTGTGGTGCTGCGCAGCCTCTGGTCAGAGCCTGCATCTGCGTCCTGTCACGGATGCCATCTGTTCACCTGAGCCCTCCATGGCCACATCTGGTCTTCATTTCTTTCCTGAGACTAATGCATGGCCCCTCAGAGCCTCATGCTTGCAAGTCCCCCATCTTCTAGCCACCAGTCACCCCCAAATTGAGAGGCTGCCTCCTTGGGGTGGAGCTGGGGCCTGGAAACTTCACCAGCCTGTGCCCATGAGCTGCACCGTTAGCATGAACAGAGCGTCTGGCTCTCTGCTCTGGGAGACCACAGATGGAACCTGGCTGCTCTACTGGGAGCCCTTCTGTGGACTGAGTCCTGCCTTCACGTGGGGCACGTGTGACTGGCAGGCACAGCCCAGGCCCCACACATGGCCTTTGGGCCTTCCACAAGCATGGCTGTGTCCCCATGAAACTGTGTCACAGAGACAGTTATCCATTCAGAAAGGTCAGTGAGGCCATTTATCTCTGTCTGATAGCACCCTGAGGGCATCAGGTGGATTTGGATCCTGGAGTGTCACAGCTCTTCCTCAAAAGCCACCCTGTCCCCGTCTTGCTCCCTCCCAGCTTGGCCCTCCTGCTCATGCATGCTGGTGACAGTCTTGGCCCACACCCTGGGCACCCTGCTCTGTCCCCTCTCCCCAGCAGTGGGGAAGCTGTGCTGCTTGGTGGCAGGAGGAAGTGAGCCTGGCTGGAAGGTGGGCCTGGACTTGAGCGACATGGGGTGGAGCCTGTCGGGTAGCCACAGCTCCCTACCTGTGGGCGCTGGCACAGAGGTCATCTTGGGCCTGAGTGGCACACACATCCATGTGTCTTGCTGGTGGGATCTCTCTCACCCCATCATTGTTTGTTCCTGAGGACCTACCACGACCTCCACTGTACCCACACTGGCTGCTCTGCCATGCCTGGAGGAGGAAGAGGCTCTGAGCACCTTTGACAGAGTGCCAGGACACCGTGGGTGGGACCCTGCCGTCCATGCTCCTCCCCTCTCTCCCTAACTGGGCAGTGCTCCCTTGGACCCTGCTGGGCAGTTCTCAGAGCTCTAACCCTGAGCTCTAACCCTGGTCTAACCCTGTTTGGTGGTGTACACCTGCAATCCTTGCTACTTGTGAGTTTGGAGCAGGAGAATTGCAAGTTCAAAACCAGCCTGGGCAACTTAGTGAGATGCTTTCTCAACATAAAAAATAAAAAACACTGGTGATGTAGCTCAGTGTCAGGTCCTGACCTGTATTCAGCATGTGTGACCTGGGCCACCTTGCTGCCTCTGAGGAGTGACCCTCACCTGGCAGACACCCCTGAAAAGCATGAGGGTGCAGCATCACTTTGATTGCTAGCACCCCAACACTGCTCTACTGACCCTGGGCACCCAGCCTAGGCCTCTGGGCACCAGGAGTCAGCTATCTGACCTTGGGGGTCCCGACTTGCAACAATATTAGATAATGAGATCATCCAGCGGTCATGTCCAGAAGGTGGGGTTTTAAAATTAAGCCCTTAATGGGTATTAGGTTCATAAAATAACAGCGAGGAAGGGCGGAAATGGACTGCTGGGAAGGTTGTCTGGAGCAGGGGCTGGCTTTGACAAGAACCGACGGAGCCTTTCCCTGCTCCACAGAGAGGTGCTTGGGTTCTGAGTCTGAGTCCAGCTCTGGTGGGAGCTCATCTGTGGGCTGCAGGGACAGCTGCAGTATCACAGAGGGGATGCTTTAATCTGTACTGACCATAGGACACAGCAGTGGTGGGCAGTGGCAGTGATCAGTGGCACTGTCCCGAGACAGAACACTCCAGCACTGTGGAGCTTGCCCCAGTGACCAGGCAGGCTGTTTTGCTCACCTAAACGGGGTTTGTCTCCTACTAGAAAGCCACTTCTCAGGGGTGACTGTCCTGTGGACAGTGGGCTTCTCTTTGTTTCAGTGTCTCTCCTCCCAACCTCCTCATCAACCCTGCACTCTGCTGGAAGCCCCTCTTGATCTGTGTTTCTTTCTGTTCATGCACAGATCTGTCAGGGGGCTAATTGTGTGCTGGGGACTGGTGCATTGTCACCTACCTGCCTGAGTTTATCACCTGGTGGCACTGTAGAGCTGTGAGATGGTCCAGCATGGGAGTTGCCAGCCTCGTTTGTTAAGGACTCTTCTTAACCCCAATGGACAACACGTGGGTCAGGTGGGCCTGTGGGCCGCAGCACAGTGCCCAGGGCCCATGTCACACTTCTACCTCCCTTTCCTGAAAAATCTGGTTGGGGAGGGGGCACAGAGGTGACCTTGGGCCTCTGGGATGAAAGGATTCTGATTTCCAAGTTGTTTTTTCCCAGTTAGGCATTGGATTCTGCCATGCTTGCCTAAAACATAGCAAGTGGCCATTTTAGGGGAGGTAGTTCCTCCTGGACTCTGTTGGGCCCTCTCTGGGGCCCGCTGGCCCCTGTGCTGTGGCTGCATTGGGATGCAGCGCCAGGACAAGGCCCGACTTGCCTTGTTTTCGCCCTTTTGAAGTGAACTTCCCCCATCAGCAGTGAGATATTGACAGGACTGCAGATTAACACTCCTCATGTTTTCCGTGAAGGAAGGGTAGGGGAGTTTGGGCAGGTCACCCTGCAAAGGGGACCCTCTGGAGACGGCCCATTGATGGGTTCATGCTGCCACCTGGTGGTCATGGCTGAGCATTATGTGGAGTGGTCTGTTCCCAGTTAGGTGTAAATTGCATTTTGACATATTTTGTTATGAATATACATGAAAAATGACAGTTTTCTTTGCTATTTAACTGTTAATGATTGAGCATGAAAAAATGGCTGCCTAGGCTCTGCATTCGACTGGGCAATGTGATCATGGTCCTGGGGAATGGCCCTCTCCCTGTGCTGACTGACAGGCAGCTGTGTGGAAGGCTGGTTCAGCTGACTCTGCCATGCTTACAGTCCAGGACCCTGTGGTGAACATGGCTGAGGATGGTCGGGAGAAGCCAAAGCTGCCCGAGCAGAAAGAGGACCTGGAGCAGGCCCAGATTAAAGGCCCTGTGAATGTGCCTGGAGGTGAAGACGCCAAGGAGAAGCAAGAGGCCGCACAGCTTGATCGCCCTGGTCAAGGTGGGTGGTGCTGGCCACTCAAGAGGGACACTCAAGACTGTGTGTCGGGCTGGGGATGTAGCTCAGCTGGTAAAGTGCTTGCCTTGCAAGCACAGGGCCCTGGGTTCAATCCCCAGCACCGCAAAAAAAAAAAAAAAAAAAAAAAAAAAAAA
>JAJEJO010001939.1:193063-440240 GCA_020662805.1 Glaucomys volans
CCCTGGGAAGCAAAAGTGGGTAGCCCTTACTCAGCTGATCCCCCAACTCCCCTTTCCTTGCAGGCATTGCTGTCCCTATGGGTGAGGCCCACCGCCATGAGCCTCCTGTGCCTCATGACAAGGTGGTGGTGGACGAAGGTCAAGACCAAGAAGGGCCAGGAGAGAACAAGTCACCTTCCAGACGCATGGACGAAGGGGCTCCTGAGGGCAAGGGGCAGGTGGTGCTGCCTCTGCCTGAGTCAGAGAGAGAGAGGAGAGAGCCAGAGAGGGGAGAGGCAGGGAGAAGACCTGAAGAGGCCCAGGCCCTGGAGGAAGCAGGTGGTCTTCCTGAAAGTCCCCAAAAACTTGCAGAAGCAAATGACCAGCCAGTTATCCAGCCTGGGAAGGACGACCTCGGTCCAGGCAACAGAGCTCCACACCCTGGGCCCCAGGCTGCAGTCTCTGGGGAGCACAATGTCCTGGCTGCAGGTGGAGGGCAGCCTGCACTCGGTGCTGCTGGGAACACAGGGAAGCCTGCGGAGAGTGGCCCTGGTGGGTGTCCCCTGGGGGGCGCGCTAGGGACGGGGTGGGAGGGACTGATTACTCCTTCTTGTGTCCCTGTCTCTCTCATTTCATGAGATTAGCATGTGAATGTAGCAGCCCCTTTAGCAGCTGGTGGGGAAAGAAGAGTCTGGTGGCTTGACAGCTACTCTAATATCTGTCACACAGTTGTTTGCAGACCACTAAATGTCAGGTGCCACGCTGTTCTCGTGTGTCTGGGTGCACACCGGGGACGGCTCGGGAGCGCTTGACAGGTAACACATTGTTAAGTGCCCGTCTAAGAGCTAGTTAGGACGAGGCTTGCATTTTAATTGGCGAAGGTAGTTAACATTGGCTCACTGCCACAAGCCTATGAGATTGTTAAATATTTTTTTATTACTTCCCTGGTAATCATCAGGTTGAATATAAACTGCGCTGACGGTGGGGAGGGGGGCGATGACGGGGAGTCATTTTAGGAAACATCTGCTGCCTCCTTTGTCCCCCACCCCCTGAATTTTGCAAATCCTGAGCCTCCTGTATGTGCAGGTGGGAAGGCGCCCCTCCTGGCTCAGAGGCCTGCTCCCGGGGCTGGGCTGCAGCCGGAGCCTCGCGAGCAGAGGGATGCAGAACACCCAGGCGGAGACCAAGCTGGCAGCAAGCTGGAGGGTAAGGCCTGAGCCGCAGCCCTGGGGGCCCAGGGTGAGGTTGGGCTGGTCCTGGGAGCCCACCAGACCCCAACTTCTACTCGCCTCCCCTTCTCTAAGGAAGTGCCTTCAGCAGCCCTCTTCTGTTCCCACTAGGGGCTTTTCCCACAGCCCCTCTGTGAACAAATGCTTTTTTATCACCCCTTCCACCCTTCAAAAAGAATCTGCTGGGCACCACGTGGCCCTTAATTACCATCTTTATTTCACCCTAAAGCAGGTAGGTCGCTGCTTCTGGTACTCGGGGTTAAAGCCATCCAGGTGTGGGTCTTGGCGTACCCAGATGTGGAGACTTGCTTTAAGGCTGTGCCTTGCCTGGGGCCACCTTGTGAGGTTGTGGCCCTGCGGTCCTAGCAGGGTCCCCTGCCCCCTAAAGCCTGGCCATGCCTTTCCTGGCTTTGCACCCTGCAGACCTCCTCGTAAGTGCTCCCTGGCAGGGCAGGAGGCGGCAGCCCCCTAGTGGCCTGCGGGGATGGCTGCTCCGGCTGACTTTGGTGACCGACAGGTTTCTGTGCCATGTTGCCACCCAGCCCCATCCCACGTGCCACCATTCTCTCAGGACACAGCTCTTGTGCTTTGGTGCTGGGAGGTTGGCCCCACCGCTCTCAGGGATGGCAGGCAGCAGGTTGCTCAGCTCTCCTGGGCCAGGCTGGCACCAGCCTCAGTTGCCCTGGACGTGGTGCTGCCTCACGTGTTCCAGGGCCACCCTCAGGGTGGACGAGGCTGCCAGCGTTGCCCCCTGCTGAGGCACAGTAGATGGCAGAGCTGGGTGCAGGGTGGGTTTCTGGGGGTGAGGAGTTGCTCGGAAGACACTCCTATGCTTGTTTGGCTCTTGCCTCCCTGTTGGTCTGACTGCTTGTTGGTTCCAGTTTCTATAATCTGTCACCTAAACCTATTTGATGCTTTGGTTTTTTTCTTTCTGAAAAGAGACTTTTCACAGTTTCCTATTCTGCCTTTCTTCCGTATGCCTCTCAACGGGACGAACAGCTGAAATTAAAAAGATAGTAGCAGGTAGGATTTGAAGGAGTGTGTTGGAATGGAGAGCGTGCTCGTGGAGGGCCTGAAGGTGTGGGGACAGGGCCAGGGCCTGGTGAGGGCATTGTGGGTCCCATACCCCGTGCTCTCCCTTCCTCTCAGCCCTGAAGGGCTCTGCTGTCCTTAGAGGACTCCTGGATGGCTTCTGTGAGAGGAGGCGCTGAAGGCCACCCCCTGGAGATGGGTGTCCATGCACTCCACATGGGTTTCCACACATGGGCAGCCTGCGCCATCTGCTTGTCCCAGTGGTGCTGGCAGGCTCTGGCTGGGGTGATCATCCCTTCCAGTGTTCCACTGTGTCCCCTGGGACTTCCTGCAGCATATGGCGCCTCTTCTCTCCCTTACTGCCCCTCCCAGCAGCAGTCCAGGGCTGGTCCTCTAGGCATGTGGGAGGTGGGAAGCCTGTGCTCTTGGAGCCCCACCCTGGGGGCAGGTGTCAGCAGTATGTGGAACCTCATGTGATCATGAGTCCAGACAGCCAGGGTGAAGAGAGGCCTGTGGCTGAGGTGGCTGGCCTCTAACCCTGGGGTCGGCACCCTGGAGGGAGGTGTGGGAGCCACTCTGTACTACGTGGTCTTTCCCTCTGGACAGATGTCTGCACAGCCTGGGCTGGGCATTGGTAGGGAGAAGGGGTTCCCCCTCATCCTCAAGGTCAGCCCTGTCTTCCATGAAGGCAGCCTCAGCCTCCTCATCACTGGCCCACAGGAGATTGGGCACAGCCCAGGGCTGTGTCCAGGGAACTCCTGTTGCGTCTCCAGGATGCCTCCCTGAACTGCCCTGGTCAGTCATCTTGTCACTCTTGGGGAGTATGGCCTGCCATCAGTCTGCGGGCACACAGGGCTTTGCTGGGGTATGCAGTGCTACCATTTGCTGGGCGTTCTTCCTTCTGATTTGAGCTATTCTCCTGGCAACCCTAACCTGTCCTCTTCCAGAGATTCTTAGTTTTAATACTTGTGAAAACCTCATAAGCCTCAGGAGCCTGCCGTACACAACTCACCCAGTGCCGAGGGGTCTGCAGCAACGCAGCTCCCGCTGAGCCCGCGGGTGGCGGCTGCCGTAAGACCTGGCTGGTGTGCGCAGACAGGGCGCAGGTGCAAGTGGACGCTCAGGGCCTCCTCCCAGCCATACTGTCCCACGCTGGCCACCTCCCTGGGTGGGTGTGTGCTCCCCTACCTGCTGGGGCTGCTGGGTGTCCAGGACAGCTGTGTACCGGCCACTGGCCTGTGCCTCACCGTGTCCAACCCCCATGCTCTCCTTAAAGGAAAACTGTTTTCATTCTCACCTTGGAGGAAACTTTCCTAAAATACCAATACCAATATTCTTTTTCTGTTTTCAAGTAGCTTGTAGTTTTTATTTTCTTATATGATTGGCCTAGAACAACTGAATGTGTGAAAGGCGGAGAAATTACCCATCCCAAGTAACTGTGCTGATCTTCTGGCACATCCAGACTCACTTGGCTTTTCTCTGGACATGTTTTTCAGCAAGTACTGGGCAGGGAGCTGGGCTCTGCCGTTGTGGGATGCTAACTGGTCAGATGCCTTGGCCACCAGGGTGTGGCTGCAGCAGGAGCTGGCGCAGCCCAGCTAGTGGTGGGCGGGTTCCTAGACCTCCATGGAACCCTCGCTGCTCTCGTGCAGTTGCATGGAGGCACCGTGGCCCACATGGGTGCAGCCTCCACAGCAGCTCTGTGCCGTGAGATGCGTTGTGCTGGGAGGCCACCAGGCATCCAGCACCCAGTGTCCTGACTCTCTGTGTCCCCACCAGAAGCCGGCAGGGCAGAGATGCTGGACCATGCTGTCCTGCTGCAAGTGATCAAAGAGCAGCAGGTGCAGCAGAAGCGCCTGCTGGACCAGCAGGAGAAGCTGCTGGCCGTGATTGAGGAGCAGCACAAGGAGATCCACCAGCAGAGGCAGGAGGATGAGGACAAGTCCAGGCCAGGTAGGTTGGCCCTGGCAGGGGGAGGGCACCAGGTGCTAGGGGCCTGAATCTGAGGCTAGGTGGCCTGAAGTCCTCGAGGGCGAGTTTAATTCTTGATTTGTAATTCCTAACTTCTTGCAAGTTTGTTCTTTTTAGTCCCTGCATTAGCAGCTTGTATTCATTTCTATGGCCAAACTAACCACCAACTTCATTTGCAGAAGACTTGCAGCCAGAGCCTGGAGGGGGTGTGCCCAGAAGTCAGGATAAGGAGGCCCGAGACGAGCCTGCTGGGGAAATGGAGAATGCCCCTCCACAGCCCTTGAAACCGCTGGGAGCTCCAGGGGATCGCCTGGCTCCACCCCAGGAGCTGGGCCAGCACTCCCTAGCACCTGAGGGGGCAGTGGCCAGAGATCCAGCTGGTCCTCCTGGTGGAGGCTCTGACACAGAGCCGCAGGCAGCCCAGGCCGAGCTGAGAGAAGAACAGAAAGGCGCTGTGCCCGAGGTGGCCCAGGCCTTGAAAGACTCTGAGGTGGCCCAGGCTTTGAAAGACCCTGAGGTGGCCCAAGACATGAAGCCGGCACCTAGGCCACACCCTGCTGGGGCACCTGGGGGTCCAGAAAAGCATCTTGCTGACAAAGTACTCAAGCACAGCCAGGACATCTTTGGCGGAGGTTCCCAAGAAAGGAAGAAAACTGGACAGGAAGCGGCAGCCACTGGGGCTGACATGCAGAAGGAGGCTGACCGGCCCGTGGTAGGGGCAGTTGCAGAGGCTGGGGACCCTCATGTGAAGTCCAGGCAGTTGAGCCGAGACCTGGGACCTGCTGTGGACCCATCTGGCAGACCAGAAGGAGTTGACCTTCAGCCCCAAGCCGAGCTGGGTCAGAAGGAACCCCGAGCCATCTCTGATAGAGGCCAAGGTGGTCACCTGGAGGCAAGAAAAGAGCCCCCTGGCGGGGACCTTGCACCTGCTCCTCATGAGCAGCTGAGAGCTGGGGAAAACATTGCCGTCCAAGAGCCCAAGCAGAAGCCAGACCCTGAGCCCGGCCCCAGAATAGCTGCCCCTGGAGCTGAGAAGCCAGACAATGCCAAACACAACCGAGACCTGAAACTGCAAGCAGGCTCTGACCTTCGCAGGAGGCGACGGGATCTTGCCCCTCATCCCGAGGAGCCAGCCCCAAAGGATGGGGTCATCATCAGCTTTAACCCCCTCCCTGATGTCCAGGTGAATGATCTTCGCAGTGCCCTGGACACCCAGCTCCGCCAGGCGGCAGGGGGTGCACTGCAGGTGGTTCACAGCCGGCAGATTAAACAGCTGCCTGGGGCTCTGGAGGAGGCCCGAGCACCTGCTGACCCCAGTGGCAGCTAGTGTCTGGTCACATCCCCAATAAGCATGGAGGTCACACTTGTTTCTTCCCAGGTGTTCCTCTGAGGCCTTCGTGAGCCCGAGGCCTGAAGGTCGTGCTGTCTACGGCTTGGTCACCTCCCTGGCATTCCCCTGCTTACTCTGAGGGCCTGTGAGCTCCAGGTCCTCAAGAGGAAGAGGGTCTCCCCTGCAGCCCGCTGAGGCTCTGTGACCGTGGCACTGCCATGCTCAAACAAGCATCGTCCCCAAGGGGCAGGCACGCGGACATTGCCAGCACTGGTCAACTCAGCCTCCAAGACACCCTACTTTCCACCACAGCCCGGTGTTCCGGACTGTCCTGACACGTCCTCTGTAAGCACGCTGAGCCGAGTGCTTGGTGTGAGGCACGGGGTGGGGGAGCCTCAGTGAGTTGCAGGGTGTGCTGCCCCGAGCTTCCTGTCAGTTGTCCACACACTTCATGGTCTGTTCTTTGAAATTAATTAATAATGAGATTTTAAAAAAAATAAAACCACCAGTGATAACTGAAGAGTCGAGTTGGCACCGAGTAACCTGAAGGAAAACTCAGCCCAGATTTGATGGGACTGGAGGTCGTGGAGGGGGAGTACCCCACTCAACCATATCCTCAGAGATATGCAGATGGCCTGGTGCCTGTGGCCCAGACCCCAGTGCTGGGCTGGTGGCCCTGCAGGCCTGTGACCAGGGCAACCTAGCATACCTTGCCAACCCTGGGAGTGGCAGCAGCTTGCACCAGGTGCTATGCCTGCAGTGGGCCAGAGGGCAGAACTGCCTCAAGCCTTCCTCCCTGTCCCTCCTCTGGCCAGTGCAGCCCTCAGGGCCTTGCCCCTTGGAATTGAGGCAGGAAGGCGTGGATTTAGTTATGTCCCTTTAACCGAGAGGGTATTCTGTTTTGTCACCCCTGGCCTGGGGGAGGCACTTGAGGAATGCAGGCACAAGGAGCCTGGCTTGTCTTCAGGGAACACATGCGCGAGGCCCTTCCATGCAGGGTCATGGAAGCACCATGTTTGCACCTCCTCTTGGAAGCCTGGGTAGGGCTGTGGGGCGCTGCCTGCACTCTGGGGCGTGTCCTCCCTGCACCTGCTGAAAATTTTTTTTTTAAGGTGTAGATGGACACGGTACCTTTATTGTTATGTGGTGCTGAGGACCAAGCCCAGTACCTCACACGTGCCAGGCAAGAGCTCTACCACTGAGCTATAACACCAGCCCCATTCCTTGATTTTTTTCAATTGTAATTTTTAAACATGTCATCAGGCAGCCTGAAGGCTAGAAAATGAATAGGCGTGAAAGCTTCCGCAGGCCAGACTGGAGTTCCTGCTGAACCCCAGGAGCTAGGTGAGGCAGGGGCACTGCTCACACAGGAGGGGTGTGGATCCCAAGTCACCTCCCATCCTTCGTTCTTCATGACTAGCGTGGCTTGGTGGTGAAGCACCACCTGGGTGTTCCCCTGGGATTGGAGCGCCACTCAGATCGCTAGGCACGAGTTTTGTCTAGGCTTTCCCTGAACACCTCACCTTGACCCAGTTTTCTTTCCCTTCATGGATGTCATCCCACCCTCCTCCCTGTTCTGCCTCCTTAGGAGTCAGGGCCACCCACCCCAATAGATAAGCACCATGACTGGCCATGCCGCAGCCGCTGCCGCCCTCACCTGCCCCCTCAACACTTCCCTCCCGGTTAGCAGCCCTCCACAGGTGTGGACAGGAACTTCTTCCCAAAGAGGTCACAGACCTCTGGGTGGAGGTCATTGCCAGAACTGCCCCAGGGGCCAGACCAGGGCTGACCCCTCAGCACCCACACCTCTTTGGGTCACGTGACTGCTGAGTGCGGCAGCCAGTAGTCCTGGCCAGTATTCTCGAACTGGGCCATCAGTGAGCCGCCATCCAAGTCAGTTGCTGCCCGTGGAGATAGGGCCAGGTCCACCCCAATGCAGACCACAGGGGAGGGGTCCCTTCCAGAATGGGGACAGTGTTGCCTGGTCACACGTGCCCGTCCCTGAGCCAGGGCAGGAACACAGAGGCACTCCCTCAAACTTTACAGAACTCCAGCTCTCGCTTGGGAACGAAGACATCTGCCAGGGCGTAAAGCGAGTCTGCTGAGAGGACAGAAGTGGGCCTCCAAGATGGGTTTGGGCCGCAAGCCATCCCCATGGCAGTGCCACCCGCCAGGAGGTGCAACAAGAGGGCCCTCACCAGACACCACTGACACCGGACCTCCAGCCCCCAGACTGAGAAATGCGTTTTCTATAAACTGCTCAGTCTGAGGCATTTTGCTACGGCAGCCACACACAGCACACCTGAAACAGTGCAAGCCAGGGCGGGCTGACATAGCTACAGCAGAGCAGAGACCGTCCCTACTGCATCCTGACACCAGCAGTGTGGCACTATCAGCCCAGGAGAAGAGAGCAGGAACAAAGGGGAGGGCAGGATCAGAAGAATTTGGGGGAGGGAGGCCCAAAAGGAGCAGGGCCCTGTAAGCCTGAGCTGCAGGGAGTGAACATGGCCAGACAGGCCTCAGGGCCTGACCAGGTAGGGCCCAGATCGGTGAGCTGGGGAGGACTTAGGGTGTGGCACTTTGGGCAAAAAGAAGTCTTTTCAATGAGGCTCCATCCTGTGTGGGGAACTCAGGAAGAGTCTGAGAAAGGAGCAGAGAAGTTAGTGCTTGAGATGGGTGGCTGCCTCCTGTCTCGTCACCCCAGCAGCAGGAGGAGCAGGGTCATGCCAGCACATTCTGGTCCTGTGAGGTCTGATGCTGCCCCACCCGAGGACAAGATCCAGCCTCTCTGGAGCCTTGGCGCAGTGGCCACTGCACCCTCCAGGGGTTTTAGGACTTAGAGCTTTGAAATAGCATTTAGATAGAAGGCAGAGGCACAGACTCGAGCTCACAGGGTGCAGTGCCTAGGGGCCCCACCCTAGCTCTGCTCTGCCCCAGGGCCCTGAGGCCAGTACAGGCTGTGACAAGGGAAGCATGACCTCCATGCCCAGCAGGAGGGGAACTGAATGGTCCCCCACAGTGCCCAGCAGGTGGCGCTTGGTCCATGTCCATGATCTCCCTGTGGCCACAGAGGTGCCTGCGCCCTGCTTTTGAAAGGCCCCCAGGAGATGGGACCTCTCGGGCTGGGATGAGGGGTAGAAAAGACTATGTGCTCAAGGGCACCTTTCTGGTGGCTCAGGTACTTGGCAGCTGTGGTCAGAACAGCCCCCTTCCCAATCCAGTCATCTGTATGGTGGGTCCCCTCATGGTGCCTCTGGACTGCTGTCTGGTGTGTCCTGTGCACTGGCTATCAGGGGCTTCATTCACCACTAAGGTTAAGTGTATCTGCTGAGAATGTTCTTAAGTGGTGACCTAGTGGCAGAGTTCCATGGCCCAGACCTGCCAGCTTCTGGGGGGAGGCTCTGATCCACTGTCTCTGGGAGAGGCCAGGCCCACATGCCACTCTGTACAATAAGAAGCTGAGGTTGCAGGATTTAATAGTCTCTGTCACTGGCTTGATTACATCTTAATCTAACCCAGATCCTTACATATAATAAATTCCTGCCCACCCAAGGTTCAACCTGTTGAGAAAACACACTCTGACACCCAAGAACTTTGCTGCTCCCACCCCTCCCAGCCCGCAAAGTGTTTGCTGTGTGCCATCAGGCGGTGGTGGCGGCGAGGCCAGAGCACAGGGTCTTTCCTAGGAACTTCCCTTGAGGGTTCTCTTGGCCTGAAAGAAAAAAATATTTTGTCTGAATGGCTTATTTCCAAACTAGATATGGCTCAAAAGTAAGAAACTCACCACAATAAGCACCATATTTTATCAAAGACCTTACAAAAAACTTGGGTCCTGGGGGTGAGACAGGGCTTGGCTGGAGCTCACTGTGGGGCTCCAGTTCAGCATCCACAGTGACCCTGATGGCCAGCATAGACCTCACTGAACCTACCCTTGAGCACCACCTGGACCAGACCTCACACGTGCCCAGGCACATCTGTCACACACACAGCAACTGCAGCAGGAAACCATTGTCACTAGGTTCAGAGAGGGTGAAGGATGGAGCAGCAATGTGAGCCCAATGCCCCTTCTACCTCCTCACATAGTACGCCCTAAGAGTACCTTGGGTCACAGGGAAGAGGCCAAAACAGGCTCATCGGCAAGTTTCCTCACTCTGAGAAACAACTGGGGCTTCAGCCTGAGTCTGGTCATAAGTGAGTGGAGGTTTGTGCAGGCGCCATGCAGACTACTGTGGGGAAGCCTTATTGGACCTAGATAAAGGAGTGTGGGGGTCACAAGTGGCCAGATAACCTAAAGGTTAACTCTTTTTTTTTGGTACTGGGGATTGAACCCAGGGGCACTCGACCACTGAGCCACATCCCCAGCCCTATTTTGTATTTTATTTAGAGACAGGGTCTCACTGAGTTGCTTAGGGCCTTGCTGAGTTGCTGAGGCTGGCTTTGAACTCGAGATCCTCCTGCCTCAGCCTCCCAAGTGCTGGGATTACAGGCATGAGCTAAAGGTTAACTCTTTTAAAATTTTTTTTTATAGTTGTTGATGGACCTTTATTTATTTATATGCCTCACACAAGTAAGCAAGCTCCACCGCTGAGCCACACCCCAACCCAAGTTTAACTCTTGACCAGCCACAGAAACCTATGAAGAGCAGGAGCCATTCCTCAACTCACAAACACTGCTATGAAGCTACAAAATGCAAACCATAAAGAGCACTGGCTGCCCTTCCCCTCCTGGAGGGTTGTGAGGCTGGGAAGCTGCCAGAAGAACACAGGGCAACTTATGTTGAGTGACCAGCCTCTGGATGGAAAGCTAGTTATGGGGCCACATGGGTGGGGCTGAGCCATAAGAACTAAAAGGAAGGAGAGTTCTCTAAGCCTTTCAAAAAGGAGACCATCAACCAAAGACACTCCACACACACTGCAATTCTGCCTAGGGCAATCCAGAAACATCAAGAAGCTGATAGAGACTCATGGAATCCTGCCGAGTTCTCATTCAGCTGTTTTCTTTGGTCCAATTCCCTGCATTAGTAGCTTCCAGTAAACCAGTGATCACTGGCATCATGACTCACCTCAGACCCCAGACTGAATTAGGGGCACCCAAGGTAGATGCAACCCCAGAATGATGATGGCACAAGACCCTTGTGGTTAAAGCCCCACTGGGCTAGGTGTGGTGGTAGCGCGCACATGTAATCCCAGCAGCCAGGGAGATTGAGGCAGGAGGATCACGAGTGTAAAGCCAGCCTCAGTAACTTAGCAAGGCCCTAAGCAACTCAGCAAGACCCTGTCTCTAAAATAAAAAATGCAAAAAAGGTCTGGGATGTGGCTACGTGGTTAAGAGCCCCTGGGTTCAATTCCCAGTACAAAACATTTAAAATAAATAATAAAGCCCCATTAGCAGGTGACAGCTCCCCAGTCCTGTTCTGGAACATTCACTGTGGCCCTCCACCAGCCTCCGTGAACCCCACTTTCTCCAGGGCCTAGGTCTTTCCCCTTAAAGCATGTAGCTATTTGCGCACGGCTTTCGCAGAATAAAAACCGGTCACGCGGACCAGATGCTGAGGCCACGAAACAAAGGACCTAGGTGGAGAGGTCAATGGCAGGCCAGCCCCGGGCCAGGAACCGACCAGGAATCCTTGTGGACCGATCAGCGAAGATTCGCGGCTTTCCTCCCCGCCCTGTGAAGGGGGCGCGGGCAGCGGCCGCTAGCGCGAGCTGCGGTCCCTTAGGGCAGGGCGGCCCTGGGCCACGGCGCCTTCCACCGGTCAGCACGGTTCCTCCCCGCGGCCGGAGACGGAGCCCGACCCCGGGGCGGACTGGGGCCAGGGTCCCGACCACCTACCGCGGCGGCAAAGCAGCTCCGCAGGGCTTCGAACTCCCGCGCGCAGACGTCCTTGCTCAGGCGGCCGCCGGGGGCCGTGGAGGCCTGAACGCACCTGCCGTACGCCGCGGCCTGCGGAGGGAGGGCGCGGTGGGCGACCTCACCTCGGCCACCGCCCCCGCGGCCCTTCCTGCCCCGCAGGCACGGCCCCACCCTCGGTTCCTTACCTCGGCCCCGCAGGCCGCCAGGCGCTCGGGGAAGGCGCGGAGGCGGTTCCGCACGCGCCCCCACACCGCTCCGTTTGCCGACATGAGCGGCTCTTCCGGACACCGGCGGGCGCCGCCATCTTAAGCCCGTCCTCTTCCGGCGCCCAGCGCTTAATCGGTCGGCGCTTCGGTCCTTAGCTTTCCTGCTCTTCCTGGTTGGAGGCCTCGAGCGCCTGCAGTTGGCTCTGGTCCTTGTCTGTCTGTGGTCTGGGACTTCGGGTTGGTTCAGACTCAAATTGCTCACGAAGCCGACCTCAGGGCCCGCCTCCCGCAAGCGATTGGCCAGCGGAGCCACAGCCGCGCGGTGATTGGAGGGCCCGGGCCTGGCGGAAGCGGGGCAGGCCGGGAGGTGACCTAGACCATGGCGGCCGCGCCGCCGCTGCGGGATCGCCTGAGCTTCCTGCACCGCGTGAGTGAGGCTAGCTCGCCCCGCCGACGCCGGGCGCCCGGGGACCTTCCTGGAGCGGCGGGAAAGGACTGCTGAACAGCAGCAGAGCTCTTCTCGATCGTGGAGGATGAGGGGGCAGCGGGCGGGCGACCTCCCGCACCCGGTGACCGCGGCGCTCCGGATGGCACCTTGAGAAGGGGGCTTCAGGTCCTGGAGACGCCGCGTGCCGGAGATGCAGACATCTCCAGGCGACAGAGGGGAACCTGGACGCCCGTGTAGTAGATGCTCCGGGAGAGGCCAGGGGCCTCTGTGACCAGCCATTGGCCGGAACGCTGCTATTTTTTTTGACGGCCCTGAGCCCAGTAGCAACGGGTAGTCTGGGGACGTGCGCCTCGGGCTGCTAGAAGCCGTGCTAGAGGCTTCTAGAGGAGGGTCAGCTCTCCCGTGCAGAGCCTTGGAAGGCGCGCTTAAGTGCGAGGTCTCCCGTGGTCCTGCAGACCCCTCCCTCCAGGTCCCCTTCAGGGCGTGGTGGGCAAACAGCGTGGTGTGGCTGTGTGTGTATGTGTGTGCTCACGGCCTGCCCTAACGCTCATGGTGCACGATTTTACGTGTAGTCATGACACATGGCTGCCTTTCGGGTCACAGCCTGTGTTTGGCACCAGTCATGGTTCCAGTGCTTATCATTTAAAATATCCCCCAATTTTTCTATTTTGTGTGGATACTGGATAACATGACAAACTATTTCTGGTTTTCAACAGCATACGGTTGTGATTACAAGTCAGCACATGATAAGCAAACATGTCTGCTGATAAAGCGTAAGACCTACAACTGCAGCTAGTTGTCCTCAGGAATGTGGAGCCAGTCAGGACGAGTGCTTCTGAATCTGTGCTCAGGAGACTTGGCACCTTTCACACTCTATGTAGAATGTCCTGAGCATTTTGCTCTTGCTTTGTCAATAAGTGGGGTATTATTTCAAACCATCTCACGTGTCAATAAGGCCAGGGGCTGTGCCTCATCTTGACCATCATTCATTTCCTCCCTGTGGGTCATTTCTGGTGCCTCTTAGCTGGAGTGAGGCCTGTTCCCAACACCTTTGGTGGCTGTGGGCCCATCTGGGTGAAATGGAAATGTGTTATGGCCCTTGTTCCCTTTCAGCTCCCGATTCTCCTGAAGGGCACCTCAGATGATGATGTCCCGTGTCCAGGCTATCTGTTTGAAGAGATTGCTAGTATCCTTCCTCCATGTCCCTGGTGTCGGGGAGAGTGGATGGCAGGGGCCTTTGTGGCTTATGAGGTTACTGGGGGTTCTGCTCTCCCAGGGGTATCCACAGCTCCATCACCATAGGATCCAGGAGTGGCAGGGTCTGAAAGCTGTGGTCAGGAGACTCTGGTAGCCCCAACAGTCCTGACACCAGGGCTGCAGTTGGTGCTTGCAGGAAGCATGCCCTGAGAAGGCATTGGTGGTAGGAGGGTGGGTTTCCTTCCTCACCAGTGCATCCTGGTGCAGCCTTTGTCAGTGTGCTCCTTTCCTAAGCTGAACACATTCCAGAAATCTCCCACGAGTCACTGGGCAGCAGCCAGTGCCTGCTGGAATACCTCCTGAACCGCCTGGACAGCAGCTCTGGCCACGTGAAGCTCAAAGTGAGTCCTTGAGTGGCAGCAGTCAGGCCCCAGTTTCCACTATGGGTGGCAAAGCTGGAGGGGAGGGTACAGCCAATGTGGCGAGTGGCTGGGCGCTGCCCTGAGCATCCCATGCCAGAACCCTCAGCACTCTGTACCTGCTGACTCCCCAGGTGCTGAAGATCTTGCTCTACTTGTGCGGTCACGGCTCCTCCTCCTTTCTGCTGATCCTCAAACGTAACTCTGCCCTCATCCAGGAAGCCACAGGTACGTGGGGCCAGCACAGGTCTGCTGGGGGAAGCCAGGGTGGGATGGCAGGGAGGAGGATTGTCGATTGATTGACTGTGAAGGGTGAAAAGGGAAATTTGTGTTGGAGGCACTGGCTGAGGGAGTCTCCAGGGAGCGTCTGTAAGCCCTCATAGGATGAGGTCAAGTAGGCCTGGGGGTGCTGTCTTGCTCTGAGGCAGGAGAGCTTGGGGATGACTGAATGTGGTTTTCCAGGACTGAGGCTTCTTCTCGCAGAGGGAGCCTGGCACAGCCCAAGGCTGGGCATGAGCAGGGCTGAACCAAGCAGGGCCTTTCAGGCTATGATACAGACCTGGGTCGTGCTGTCCAGCCTCTGCAAGGCCTCCTGTGTTGCATCTGGGTGGAGGGGACTGGGCTGAGGCAGCAGTGGGGGTGTGAAGCACTGATGGCAGGAGAGGGGAGGGCATGGGGTGGCCTGGGGAGACAGCAACCACAGTGGGTGAGGAGGGTCCAAGGGTCTGCTTCAGTGTGACCTACATAGGGTCCCGAAGGAGGGGTCCCTGCTGGCCATGTGGGCAGGGATGGGGGTGTCTGAAGCATGCAGCCTGTGGGGAGTGGGCCTTACAAGCCTTGCTTTACAGTGGTGAGCAGTGCCCAGGCTCAGCCTGTCCCCTTTTCGGCTTCTTGCCTTGTAGTTTTTGCAGGGCCCCCAGATCCTCTCCATGGGAACAGCTTGTACCAGAAGGTGCGGGCAGCTGCCCAGGTAAGTTCAGGATCAGGTCCCACTCTGGGGCCTGCAAGGCAACAGGACTTGTACCAGAGTGCCCAGGGTTGTTTGCTGTTCTCCCACCACGGGGACCCCAGGCTGTGCTCCGTGCTGCCCGCCCACAGCCTCTGTGTCTAGCTGGGCAGCTCAGGGGGAGCATCTGAGATGGAGCAGAGCTGACAGGAATGGGGGGCCAGAACAGCAGGCCCAAGTGGACACTGAGCGCCCTGCCCCCTCCTTCAGGACCTGGGCAGCACCTTGTTCTCTGATGCCATGTTGCCACTGCCTCCCTCCCAGCCTCCCCGCGTCTCTGCTCCAGCAGGTACGGGACCTGGGGATCACGTGCAGCCTGTCACTGGGTCTCCTCTTCTGGAGTGTTCTGGGCGTGGTTGCTGTGTGTGGGGGGTTAGGGTGGGGTTAGGGTGGGGTTTGGGGGGGCTGGCTGGTCTGACTCGGGTCCTCCCACAGGCATGGGCTCCCAGTCCAGGCCTCAGGGCACCCTCCAGGGTTTTGGCTACAGCAAGGAGCAAGCCCAGGCAGGTATGGGGGTGTAGCTGTGTGAGGGCCAACACGTGGGGGTGCAGGGAACAGGAGGGCAGTGGGAGTGGGCCCCTCTGCTTCCCCGGCTACCACCACAACCCCAGCCCCACCTGCGTGGCCACAAAGAGGGCAGTAGGGGTGGAGCCACACTGGCTTTGTGGGCAGGTGAGAGAAGCCAGGCTGGGAGGTTGGGGCTCAGTCCCCTGAAGGGACTGAGCGCCAAGGGCAGCGGCCAGTGGAATGGGAAGGTAGAGCCATCACCAGTGCGAGCGGTGCAGGGAGCGGCGCCTGCTGCGCTCAGGATGGTGAGGCTTGCGGCTGGCGCGCGGCCTGCAGCTGGCCCAGCTCCGCAGCTGGCCCCTGGTGCTGGCTTCCCGTGGCGTCCAGATGTTTGCTGCTCAACTCCTGCTGACCATCCTGGTGGAGCCCGGGGCCCTGCCGAGGCTTCGTGTGGATGTGGCCTGCACAGGTGCTGGGGAGGGACCTCGCTGGCCCCAGGGGCCTTAGGGACCTTAGGGGCAGGCGGGCCACCAAAGCACACCGCCTCGGAGGAGTGGGCCTTAAAGCCACATTCTGTGGGCATTTTTTTATTTAGTCCAGGAGGCAGAGCTGCCCTGGTACCTGGGCCCCTGGCACCAGGCCTAGCGCCCCTCAAGCAAGGGCCAAAGACATTTTTCCTTCTCCGGACAAGCTCCTGGGACGTCCCTTGCCCCAAGCTGCTGTAAACTGAGGGTGTCCAGGACCATGGTCCTGGAAGCTGCTGAAGTGGAAGATGCTGGAAGCTTCCAGAGGGCTGGGGTCCCACCAGGAACCTCTGCTCTTACCTGCAGCGCATATCCTGACCTCCCCAGCCCTGAGCAGGGAGCATCCCTGGCACGTCCTTGCTGAGAACCTGGGGACCAGGGGGCAGACCGGGGCTCACGTGGCTCCCTTCTGTGGGCACAGGTTCTGCCAGCGGGGCCCTGCTCTCCACCATCCAGAGGGCTGCGGAGGTCGTGGCCAATGCTGTGCGCTCTGGAGGCCAGAGGCCCCCACCATGGGGAGACACCTACCAGCCTGCAGCGACTCCTCCGGTCGGCCAGGGCCGGCCCACCCTTGGGAACCAGCTCTCCGGAGCCGTCCCCAGCGTCCGAGGTACTGAGGCCAGGGCTCTGCTCTCAGGAGTCGGGTCACTCCTTCCTGTGTGCTGGGGCCAGGGGCTTTAGGGGCGTGGAGGCAGATGGCAGTGCTTCCTCACACGGGGCAGGGGGTGAGTAGGGAGCAGAGCTGCCCTGGTACCTGGAATCAGCCTCTGAAGGTCACAACTGCCATCCTTCTCTTCCAGCCACCAGACACCAGCCGGGGCAGGCTGGAGGGGGTTGGGACGAGCTGGACAGCAGCCCCAGCTCCCAGAACTCCTCCCAGAACAGCGACCTGAGCAGGGCCTCAGACCTGGGCAGTCGGTCTGGTAGTGACAGCCACTCAGGGGCCAGCCGGGAACCAGGTGACCTGACAGAAAGGTGAGCAGGATCTGCTGGGGCCTCCACTCCCACGGGGGTCTTCCCAGGGCTCCCTGCCATCCAGGCCTAGCCCAGCACAGGGAGGGGAAGGGCTGTCCCCCTTCAGCAGGGCTGGAGCTGCCCGAGTGCCTGCCCTCCCCAGGGTGGAGGCTGTGGCCCCGAGCGACTGCCAGCAGGAGCTGAGCCTGGTGAGGACCTTGGTGCAGGGGCCACGCACGTTCCTGAGCCGCGAGGAGGCCCAGCACTTCATCAAACAGTGAGTTGCTCCCATGCCCTCCCAGCTCCAGCAGGCCTGCCTGGGGTGAGCGCGGCCTCGCCAGCCCGTCCTCCGTCCTCCGCACACAGGTGCTCGCTGCTCAACTGCGAGGCTGTGCTCGAGCTGCTCCTCCTCCGCCTGGGCGGGACCTGTGAGCGCGAGCAGATGGTGAGCCGGGCGCCGGGGCGGGGCAGGGGCTTAGCCTGGGGTAGGACTGTTGGGTGCTGACCCCACCTCCCGCTCCCAGAGGGCCCTGAGCGCCATCGCCTCCCTCAGCTGTGCTGACCTCCTTCCCCTGGAGCACATCCTCCTCCTCTCCCGGGCACGGCTGCAGGAGCTCAGCAGGGGCAGCCCTGGACCTGTGACCAGCAAGGCCACCAAGGTGGGCAGAGGTCTCTGTCGGACTCAGGGTTTACCCTCTCCTGGACACGTGTCCCTCCAGGCCCTTCTTGGTGGGCAGTGTGGGCAGAGGAAATGGAACAGGGTCCTTGCTGTCCCCTGCCCTGTGCTGGATGCACCACGGTCACAGTCCCTTCCCAGAACCCCAGCCCTCAGCCCCAGTGCCTGGCCCACTCTTCCTCCCCCTCCCTCTTCACAGCCGGGCCCCCTGTGGCCGTGGTCCCCTGGCTCCGGCGCTGGTCTGCGCCCACTCCCCCAGCGCTCTGAGCGCCTGCTGGCCCCGCAGCCAAGCCTGGCCCCTCTGTCTGTCGGGTTCCTGTTAACTTCCTGTTCTGTGGGGCTGCTGCTGCTTGTCACCCAGCCCTGTCTCTGTCTGCTGCTGCTGCCCGCTGACAGGCTGAAGCCCCAGTGCCACGAGAGCCTAGGGCACATGGTGCCACAGGTGCTCATCATGTCCAGCTGCTGGGGGGACCTGACATGCTGGGTTCTTCAGGACCCCGGTGGTGCCCAGGAAGTTGAGAACAGAAATGTCCATCTGCATGATAGTGACGTGGGGCTGGCAGGCAGATGACAATAGGCATCCGCCCGATCTGGCCCTGCCCTCCAGGCGGAGTGCTAAGGAGGGCATCTGGGGAGGGGCCAGCCTGTCCCCAGGACTCCTGGAGCCCTGCAGGAACCTTCCACTTCCCCTCTTCCTCCAGATCCTGAGGCACTTGGAGGCCTCCTGTGGACAGCGGCCTCCTGCTTCCAGGCCCTGCACCCAGCCTGGCCCTGCAGCCACCCTTGCAGGCCCATCTGACCTGCTGACTGGCCCCTCGCCTCCGTCCGGGGGCCAGGCCTTCCTCCAGCCACTGAGCTCCACCCCAGCCTTGCCCAGGAGCCCTACACCCTCCCCACCCCTGGACTCCTGTCCCCTCCCAATCCCTGGGGACACCAGTGAGGCTGAAACTTCTCCAGCAGGGTCCAGAAAGCAGGGCACGGGTGCCCCAGAAAGCGGCCCCAGTGGGTGTCCGTGGAGCCGAGGCTCCTTGTTTGCTGGCATGGAGCTGGTGGCTTGCCCCCGCCTGGGCGGGACCAGGGCTGCTGCAGAGGAGCCCCGCCCCACCCAGCCTCCCCCCGCATGGGCCCAGAAGGCGACAGCTGCGGGGCCTCTGGGCTCTGAGCCCTCAGCCTTCCCGTTCTTAAATGCCTGAGCAGGTGGACCTGGCATTGTTTCCTTCTTCTCAGCCGGTGGTTCCCGGGACCCTGTGGCCTCCTGCCCCCTGAGGCATGGTTCTCCTCCGGGGTCTGCTGGAAGCTTCCTTGCCTCACTGGCCTCACCCTCACCCACCGAGGTCTTGGTGTGGTCAGCCCTGAGCCAGGGAGCCCCAGTGGGCCAAAAGGCAGGAGGACCGCCCCTGGCGGAGCCTGTGTGGCACCTCGACATGCCACAGACCAGCCAAGACTGGATGTGGGGGCTAAAGAGCAGGTGGCTCTGGTGCCCCCAAGACATGTGACACCCACCCTCCAGGGCCAGTCCTTCAGCCACACCCCTGAAGGAGGACAGGACCCACACCTGGCTTCTCAAGGGTCCGGGTGGCTGGGGGCCCCCTGTGGCTTGGGAGTTTGGGGCCAGTGCATTGCAGACTAATGCGTCCTGAAGGCTGCTGGCCAGTCTCCAGACAGCCTGACCGGAGAGGAGAACACCAGAGCTGTCTCAGTCCTGTCCCTCTGCTCTCATCTCCTTGGCTAGATGCTGGCTACTTGGACTTGAATTCCCGTAGCAGCAGACAGGGCTTCAGGTGCTGGCCTTGGGGTCCAGGAGCAGCTTTGCCTTCAGAGTCGAGGCTTCTGGGGTGAACTTGGGAACAACAGCTTGGTTCTTACTTTATTTTGGTCCTGACCTCAGCTCCCTCCTTCTCAGAGAGCCCAGTGCCTTGTGGGGTGGGGTGCAGACGAGGCTGGTTTGGTGCACATGGGTTCAGCAGGTCTGGCTCCTGGGTGCCCTGCTCCAGGCTCGGGCTGCTCCCTTGGCCTTAACTGCCTCCTACAGACCACGTGGGAGAGGTCCATCCCACAGGGCCTGTGAGAGTGCTGGGGTTCACACTGAAGAAACACCACTGTTTACATGGAGTTGGGCCACTGTTTTTCCCTTCCTTCTGCATGTGTGCATTCTAATGAAGACACCATTAATAAGAACACACTGAAGATTTCTTTTGCGGGGGGGATTAGAGATTGAACTTGGGGGCACTTAACTACTAAGCCACATCTCCAGCCATTTTTTATATTTTATTTAGCAACTGGGTCTCACTGAGTTGCTTAAGTTGCTGAGGCTGGCTTTGAACTCCTTATCCTCCTGCCTCAGCCTCCCAAGAGCTGGGATTACAGGTGTGCGCCACCGCGCCCAAGTCACTTTGAGGGTTTCTTAGTGTAAGGCAGCTGTTGTTTCTTCCTTAACTGTTTGGCAGAACTGCCAAGTGGCCCCATCCTTGACATTGACCTTATTGTGGGAGCAGGAGTGTGTCCCTTTACACCTTGATCCTGATGGTGGTCACATGACTACTGCCTGGGAGGAGAGATGTCAATCAAAGGAGATGTGCCATGTTCATAGATGCAGATGTCCCTGCTCCCTGGATGATAGGCCTGCAGGCTTAAGGTGGCCCCATTAAGTCTCAGTTGGGATTTTTGTTTTTTCCCCATTGCTGGGGATGGAACCCAGGGACACCTGCTCTGCCCCAGCCCCTCTGCTGGATTTTTTTAGACATAGTGACAAACAGCCAGAGTCAAAGGAATTAGAATAACTGAGACGATCTTGAGCAAGAACACACCAGTTTCTGATTTCAGCACAGCTGAAGCTGCTGGTGGTGACAGAGTAGATGCCCACCAATGGGCCCGCGCAAGTGGTCCGTCAGTCTGCAGAAGTGATTCCACCCTGAAGAAGGGGCAGCCTTTCCACAGTGCTGAGCACCCAGACATCTACATGTGAAAAAAGGAACAGAAAACAAATTCTGTCCCATGCTCCACCTTACCTGTGGTTTAAAGGGAACCACAGGCCTCAGCATGAAACTCAGAACTATCAAGCTTCCAGAAGAAAACGGGGAGAAGGCTCTGTGGTTGGGTAAGCAGTGATTTTATGAGATAGAAATAGCAAACCACAGAAGAAAAAAATAGGAATTTATTTTAGAGACCCCAAAAAACTAGCCAGGTGTGGTGGTTCACACCTGTAATCCTAGCTACTTCAGAGGTTGAGGCAGGAGAATCCAAGTCCAGCTGGGCAATTTAGCAAGAGCCCTCCAATTTAATAAGACCCTGTTTCAAAATGAAAAGGTAGCCGGGCGTGGTGGCGCACGCCTGTAATCCAAGCGACTTGGGAGGCTGAGTCAGGAGGATCTCGAGTTCAAAGCCAGCCTCAGCAACTTAGCGAGGCCCTCAGCAACTCAGTGAGACCCTGTCTCTAAATAAAATACAAAATAGGGCTGGGGATGTGGCTTAGTGGCCAAGTGTCCCTGAGTTCAATCTCTGGTTCCAAAAAAAAAAAAAAAAAAAATGAAAAGGGCTGGGATGTGGGTCAGTGGCAGGGCACTGCCAGCGTGCATGAGAGTTCAACTCCTAGTACCTCCAAAAAACACCCACAAAACCAAAACAACTTCTTTCTGACAGTTAAGGGAACAGGGAGTGAGCAGAGACTGAGAGAAGATACTTTGAGGTCCCCTGCCTCCCATGAAGGACCTCGTAAGGAACACACAACCGAAAATGAAAGGACCCACATTGCAAAGCGGGCAGAATGTGTGAGCAGGACACAGGACCTGTCCCGAAAGGATGCATGAGAACCCAAGAACGTGGGCAGCACCAAGTGCCAAGGGAGTGTGGGGCTCCAGGGCTGCAGAACGCACTTGACCAGCAAGCCCCTCCTGGCCTGTGGCCTTCACTGCAGGGACGGAAACCACACCCCAGAGTCTGTAAGCAGCTTCTTCAGCTGCAGTGCTGGAGTGGACACTGGGCCCCAGGTGACAGCTGCACTTGCCTGGGGCTTGACCCGTCTGTGAGGGGCAGGAACCACTCAAACTCCAGTGGGAGACCCAGGCCCAAGGCTGCACTGTGTGATGGACCTTCTGGAGGGGCAGGACAGTGATGAGCAGCCTAGTGGTCACTGGGCCCGAGGGGGGGAGGCTTTGACAACAAGGGGACCCGGTGAGTCAGCTCTGCATCACTGTGACACACATGCAGGATGGCGACTTCTATCTTAGCTCAGTGTCAGGGCTTTCAGCCCATGGTTGGCTAGTGGCTTTGCCTGGGGCCTGCGGGGAGTCAGAGAGTGAGAAGAGGAAGAGAGAGGGAGGAAGAGGGGGCAGGAGCCTGGGGCACACCCCCAGTGACCACTTCCTGCAAGTGGGTCCCACCCTGCAACCTCCTGGCCCCCAGCAGTCCACAGCTCAGAGCTTTGCCGTCCCGTCACCCCTGCAGGACTCGCAGCACTGAGACCAGGTCCTCAGCAGGTGAGCCGGGGACAGTCCAGATCCACACCCTCACACCCGGGCCTCGTGCAGTGGGGAGTGTTCTGCACCTGGTCTGCGGTGGCAGTTACGCATCTGTCACAGCCACACCGTGAATTTTACCATGTACAAACCAACCTTCTATTCTATTTATTTACGGCAGTGAACCCTGGCACGCTCTACCGCTGAGCTACAGTCCCAGCCCCTTCTGGTTTTTATTTTGAGACAGGGCCTCGCTCGGTTTCCCAGGCTGGCCCTGAACTTGTGATACTCTTGCAGCTCCCAATTTCAAACCTTTTTTTGGGGGTGGGTGCCAGGGATTAAACCCAGGGGTGGTTTACCACTAAGCCACATCCCCAGACTTTTTGAGACAAGGTCTCACTATATTGCTTAGGGCCTTGCTAGGATGCTGAGGTGCCCTTGATTTACAATCCTCCTGCCTCAGCCTCCCCAGCTGCTGGGATTACAGGCATGGGCAACCTGGCTGGGTTCCAACCTTTTTTTTTTTTTGGTACTGGGGATTGAACTTCAGGACACTTAACCACTGAGCCACATCGCCAGCCCTTTTTTGTATTTTATTTAGAGACATGGTCTCATCAAGTTGCTTAGGGACTTGCTAATTTGCTGAGGCTAGTTTTGAACTCTTGATCCTCCTGCCTCAGCCTCCCAAACCGCTGGGATTACAGGCATGCGCCACCCCACAAGGCAGTTCAAACCTTTTATAAAAAAATAAAGTAAAAGCCCGGCGAGTGTCCCTGGGTTCAATCGCTGGTTCCAAAAAAAAAAAAAAAAAAAAAAGTAAAATAACAAAGGCATTTGAGTTTAAGGGGGGAGAAAAAGGGAAGGGGGCTGGGGTTGTGACTCAGTGGTACAGCCCCTGAGCTAGCCCAGCATGTGTGAGGCACTGGATTTGATGGTCAGCACCGCATATAAATAAATAAAATTAATGTCCATCGACATCTAAAAGTATATACATGTATATTATTTCTTAAAAGGGTATGTGGCGAGGCCACCAGCAGTACGTTGTCACTGTAACATAACTGTGATTGAAGAGGACATCTGACCTGTACGTCCAGGGTTTCCCGGGCAGAGGCGGGAAAGCCGAAGCGGGGTGCGGGCTCTGACCCGCAGCAAGAGGACCACACAGCACTGCACACGGCGCGCCTCCCCGGCAGCAGCCCAGGGAACGGGGTTGTGGGCGGGAACAAGAGGCGCTTTAGGTTCGCCCGCCCCGCCCACGCGTTCATCCCGCCCCTAGAAGCTCCGCCCTCTTCCCCGCCGCATCCAATCCGCAGCCCGCGGCCGTCGAGGCCCCCCCCAACTCTCCGCCGCTCCTCCCACGCTTGAACTTCCCGAAGGACAGCCCCGTGGTCCAATGAGGTCCCGAGAAGTCCAGAGCGGGCGGCCAGAGGGCCAATCCGAGAGCGACGCTGGCAGGAAAGGCGGGCCGGGTGACGGACAGGGGAGGCGGTACCCAACTGGTTGCTAGCCGCGGCCGCTCGCCCGCCCGCCCCGCGCTTCATTGTCACCCGCCCGGGGGTACCGCCGGCGACCGCGGGGCGCCAGGTCGCCCACCCGGCCGAGTCCGCGGGCCCCGCGCCCCAGCCCCGGCTCGCGCAGGTGAGGGGTCCACGGCCCGCGCAGGTGAGTCTCGCCCTGCAGGTGAGACGCGGCTCGCGCTCCAGGGCGGCCCTTCCCGCCCTCCGAGAGGGCGACGCGGAGGACGGCCGGGCGTCCAGGACCCCTGCCTGTGCCCGGGGAACAGGGGAGACCCGAGCGGCCGGGGCGAAGCGGAGGGCGCCGCGCCACGCCGCGCATGGGCCCTGTCCCCGCGTCCCCCCGCTCCAGGGCCAGGCGGGACCCAGACCTGACCCCACAGGCCCCGGGAGGAACACCTTTCCACCGAGGTGCGGTTGGCCTCCAGGCCTCCGGTCCTCCGGCGAGTTTCCATGGAGAGGCTGTGTTTACCACCCTGGAGCCTCGCCCGGCTGCACGTGTGGCTGGGACAGCAGGGTCCGCTGGCTCCCGCCCGCGTGCCCAGGAGAGGGGGGTGTGAAATTTCGCCAGCAAGCCGGAAACACTGAGCTGAGGCCACTGACCAGACCAGTGGCAGCCGCTGGAGAGCAGGGGGACTGCTGTGGGCTAGCGCCCAGGCGGCACTGCCCCACGGTGGCCGTTTGCCCTTGGCACACAAGACTCCATGACGCTGGCTGTAATGGAAGTCAGGTTTATGTCCCCGGTCGCTCAGCACTCACTACTGAGCACTTTCTGTGTGTCAGGTACTGTGGCTACAAGGTCCCTGTCCCCTCAAGGAACTCACCCAATTCTGGAAGCAATTGTGTGTGGTGACTGAGGAGGAAGCAGGGCATGGGAAGGAAGAGGGCTGGGGAGGTGGACAAGGTCAGGGAGATGGAAGGGCCAGCAGGTGCACTGGGGCTGGGGTGGGCCACCCAGCATGAGAGTGGCAGGGAGGGTCAGGGAGCAGGGTCAGGTCTGGAGGGTTGGATTCTCTGTGGTTGGAAGGCTGTTTCTGCCAGGACAGAATGCTGGCTGACAGTGTTCCGAGGTGCAGGTGCCCGGTAAGGGTGGCCTGGGGGGCTGGCATGGGGAGGGGCTGTTACAGTTGTCCAGGGCAGGAGTCCCTGACCTGGCCAGGGTTGAGGAGCCGAGGGAGTCCGGAGGCCAGAGGTGGTTCCCGACTGAGACGGTGGATAGAAGAGAGAAGCTGGGATTGAGTCCTGGGGGCATCCAACTCAGAGGACAAAGAGCAGAAGGGCGACCCAGGGCAGCCCGCAGGAAGCGGTGGCTGGAGCCCCAAAGCAGGAGAGCCCCTGCCTCATCCTAGGCGCCTAGGGAGAGCCAGGGGCTCTGAGAGGCCTTGGCCAGAGCTGGGGACCCTGGGCTTATTGACCTAGGACTTTGGAGAGCAGATCCTGCTGGAGTAACTTGGCTGCTGAGTGGGCCCTGTGCTGCCCTCGGGTCGGGTCCACCTTGGGTTGCCCACACAGGGGCACTTTAAAGTTACCATTTCACAGAAGAAGGCGGCTCAGATAGGTGACATGCCTACCTCAGGGTCAGGGGCCTGGTAGTAATGGCCGGGCTTGTACCCACAGTCACATGCTGCCCACCTGCCATTGCCCAGAGGCGCCTCAGCCCTACACTGGCATGGGGTCTAGAACAGCGCCCTCCTGTTCCTGCCAGCAAGGAGGGTGGCAGGCTTCTGGAGTTTGGTGGCCGGTGGACCCAGGCGTCCTGGGCTGGCGAGGCTCTGCCACAGTGGTGGGTGCAGGGAGCTGCAGTTCTTCCAGCTGTCTCACCGCACCTCTTGTTCCCTCTTAAGGTCTGTCACGTCCACCATGAAAGGCTCACGGGCCACTAGTGGTGCCCCTGAGGACAGCCCAGAAGGAGTGGACCTGAGTCTGACTGGCCTCCCTCTGCCCATGTCCCGGCGTCCCAGCAGTGCCTCTACTGCCAAGCCCATGGTCCGCTCCATCTCTGTGGCCACGGGCAGCACAACGAGGAGGAAGGCTGTGGTGAGTGCGGGCTGGGGTCCCAGGCCTCCCTGGAGGGCTGGCATGGGGCGGTGTCTGGCCCCAGGACAGTCCTGCACAGGAGCTGTGCATGCCGTCTGTCCACCCCCAGGGCAGGAGGGTGAGGCTGTACAGTCGTGGGAGCTGACCCACGGGAGAGCACAGTGGCCCGCTGGCCTGAGGCAGAGCCCCATCCCAGCACCAGGCCCTGCCCCTCCTGCTCTGCTGTGCCTTGGATTTGTTTGGAATCTTAATAAACAAGGTTGACTTGTGGGGAGAGAGGGTGCCAAGCTCCTGTGACCTTGGAGAACCTTGGGTGGGTTCAGGTGGACAGGGCGAGGGTCTCCTCCTGCCACCTGTGTGGGGATGGTGGAGAGGCCAGTGTCTGGTCCCAGGCAAGTACTCCATGGGGCAGGGTAATGCTTCACAGAGGTCCTGGGAGCTTGGCTTAGATGCTCAGCCAATCTGGGGCTCCCACCTAAAGTGCAGTCTTAGTGGGGTCCCAGCAGGGTAGAGTAGCCGCATGGGTTGGGGTGGGTTTGGGGAGCTTCCCCTGTAGATGGAGGTGCGCCCCTCCTTTCTCCCTAAAGTCATTCCCGCTGGCTGGAAAGCCAGGATCTGAGGCTAGGACGGTAGACCAGTAGAGGACCCTCCATCCAAACAAGTTCCTGAAGCCCAGGACGCTTATGGTGGGGACCTGGGACAGCCTATTAGGTCACCCCTGGTGGCCACAGGTCTCATACTGTGCGCTGCTTCAGTGGAGGGTTGGGCAACTCAGAATAGTGTGTCACTGACTCCTGCTGCCCTCTGCAGCCCCACCTTCCTCGGGAGTCCCTGGACCCCTCCTCCTACCCAGATCCCCCCACTGCCGGGGAGCCCTACCCAGGGGCACGGGGCAGGGATGACGTGGAGAGACTGGGCATGCCATGGCACCGCGTTGTGAAAAGGCTCTCTTGCTAGCGCCCGTGTAGACAGCAGCCCAGCTGTGGGTGGCTGCACCTGTGGCTGACCTGGGCACCTGTCTCCGCCTTCCTGCTGGAGGGCATTCTTCCTGAGCACTGCTCAAAGCCAAGGCAACACAGATCCGTCCAGGCGCCTTCCCTTGGCTCACTGTTGCCCGCCCAGTGCTGAGGGGGGAGCTGTGAGTCCGTGGCAGAGCGTTGCAGCTCTTCACTTCAGTTCTGTACATGACTTGCTCCCTGGCATCCCTGGCAGGGGCTTGGCGGGGGGAAAGCCACCACCCACCAGGAGTTGCTCTGGGCAGTGCCCGTCCTCTTGGCCACCTTGCTGCCACTGGTGTCTTTGGGGTTTGTGGGGGGCATTTGCTCTGGGCATGCCATGGCTCCACACCTGACACGGGCTGTGAATCTCTCCAGTCCTCTGCGGGGCTGGAGTGGCCCCTGGCTGGGGCAGTCCTGCTGACCATCAGCCTGCTATGTCCACACCACCCTTTGTCTCCAAAGACTTCCCTCTATCCAGAGCCCTTTGTCCCCAGAGTGCCTGGGACATAGGCTGCAGTCACATAGGCTGAGGTGACTTCAGTGCCAGACCACCCTGTGGTTGGAGTTCGGGGCTCCTAGCCTGTGACTCTGTGTGCCTTCCACCTTGGTGCCTTCAGTGAGCACGAGACCCTCCGCCCCTGCCGCCCTCCATACCTGCTGCCTCAGCAGGAGGTGGGAGCTGCTGCCAGGAAGACCCAGACAGATGAAGTTGTCACCTCCATCACCTGACGCTCTGGCTGCTGCCGTCATGTGTGATTGTTTCAGAAGTTGTCCGAGTGGGACTGCAGCTGTAGCTCAGGGGTGGAGCGCGTGCCTAGCGCCTGGGTCCGATCCTCAGCACCACGTAAATATAGACGAGAAAAATAAAGGTATGGTGTCTGTCTACACCTCAAAAAAAAAATTTTTAAATTTTACGTATTGTATTTGGAATCGTCGATGCACACGGTTTAAAATGCAGAGGCACCAGAAGGGGACCGTCAGGCAGCAGACCTGCGTCTCGCCTCCCTGGGCAGCACATCAGGGTGGCCGTGTGGTCCTCCAGTCTTGTTCCTCCAATGCACAGGTCCGTGTGGGACCCGCACAGGCTGTCTGGCAGAAGCCCATCTGGCTGCTCGAGGCCACGGCCCTCCAACAGCAGGGCAGAAGTCCTCTGCGGGTCGGAGCACACAGCGCCACGCCAGGTGTCCTCGGGCCTGCCTTTGCAAATGCATCGGTGACCTTGCAGACTGAATCCTAAAGGTGGGATTGTTGGGTCAGAGTGCCTGTCCCTGAGCGTCTTGGCAGGTGTTGCAGGTTGCTCTTGATGACGATTGCTGTCACAGGGTGGGTGTGACTCAGTGCAGGAGGCCTTGCCCGGCACCCGGGAGGCCCTGGGTGCTGCAAAAAAAGCTCATTGTCCCCATTACACTCACCTCACAGCACAGAGAGTGCACTGGACGGGCGGTGGCGCACAGCATGCCCACAGGCTGTTAGTGATGGTACTGTTTTTTAGCAGTTTTAGGGAAGTTCACTGACCTTATCAACATCTATAGTTATAGCTTTGCTACATTTCAGTAACCACATTAGGAAGAAGATGTAAACTACGTACTATGAAAGTGTCTTTTAATGAGACCTGGTTTTAATAGGACATGGATGTGTGAAATTTGGTGGTTTTATTCTACTGGTATGAAGAAAGATGAAGCCGGGCGCAGGGGCACACCTGTAATCCCAGGGCTCAGGAGGCTGAGACAGGAGGATCAGGAGTTCAAAGCCAGCTTAGTGAGAAACTTGGTGAGGCCCTAACCAACTCAGCAAGACCCTGTCTTTAAATAAAATTCAAAAAGGAGTAGGGATGTGGATGTGGCTCAGTGGCTGAGTGCCCCTGGGTTCAATCCCCAGTACCAAAAAAAGAAAAAGATGCAAAAAATCAACACTGTTATTTTTATTTATTTTGCAATCAGTTTGCCATCTTCTACCATATGGCTTTAAATCCTATTCTGCCCAACAGGTTTCAGAGTAGTTTATCACACGCCTTAATAAAGCATGAATATTTTCAAATTCAAATCAATGTTTGGTGATGAGAAAAGCTCACCTGGGAATCCATCATGTTAGAAATAACGAGGTGCCATGGGAAATCCAGCGCGTGCTTGGGAGTGGTGGGCAGGGCCAGCCTTTGCTGGTGCTGGGAGCCCGGCCAGCAAGACTCCTGGTGGGCAGTCACCTCCATGTGTCTTGACCCTAAGGCAGCACTGCCCTTCACTCTGATTGGAGGAGCTTGGGGTCACCTTTGCATGATTGGCTAATTTTAGCCTCAGGGTAGACGGAAGGGCAGGGCAGGGCTGAGGGGTCACTGAAGCTGACCGCTAGCCTCTGCGCCTCTCTCGGGCGTGCCTTGCCATTCATCTCTCTCCCAAGTGGCTGACGGCTGTCTGTGCCGTCTGCACCGTCCCCTACATCAGCTGCTTTGGCTGCCTGTTTGGTCACGCTGAAGCTTCCGTGCACGGGCGCAGCCCCAGGTGGAGAGCCACTGGGTCCACACTGGCCGTAGGAGTTGTGCTCTGATCGTCCCTCGGGGGCTCAGGCGGGATGTTGGCTGAAGCCCACAGTTGTTCACGTCCCTGAGTTTTGCCCGACGTCCTTTTTGCCCCCTAGTCCCCTCTTGGCCAAAGCTCAGGCCTTGTCCTCCACTGGGACAGTGGGGTAGCCCTGCAGCCTGCGAGGCCTGCAGAGTGTTCCTGCGGCTGGGCAGGTGTGGGGGGACCACAGAGCTGACACCTTCCGCTGCGTCAGGCCTCCTGCTACTCATCAGGTCCCCTTCTTTATGCTCTGGAGGGCTCTCGCCCATGTGGCCCACGCTTGGGGACCTGAGGGCCCGCTCCAGCCAGCATGTCTCAGTGGGCTCTGGGGTTTGTGAGGACCGACTTTGCACGGTGGCCTCGCAGGTGCAGCTGCACAGCTGAGTGGTGCTCCTCTCTCCGCCCTCCTGCTGATCTGCGGGGTCGGCCGTGGCCCCGGCGCTCTTGCCCTGGCTGCCACCTCCCTGGGATGGGCCCACATTTTGCTTTGGAGCACTTGCTTCCTTACTTCCTGGCCCGACGAGCTGCTCTGGCCTCATCCTGTGTTCTGCTTTCCTCTGGTCCACACAGAGGCATGGTGGCACGTACTGGCCAACCTCAGCCTGCAGCCCCTCCACAGGGTAGACTGGTACCACGTGGCCCACACCCCCATCCCACCTACCTTGCAAGTCACACCATTGGACCACCAGGATATCCCAGGGCCCCAGTTAAACTGGTATTTTGATCAGGTGGGATACTCTGGGGGCTTAGAGGTCACCTCCCAGAGGCCAAGGATGGAGTCTGGGGCTCCCCTGGGGAGGCACAGGCCTCTGCTGCCTCTTCTCCCCGAGAGGCGCAGCCTCACCTCAGCGTCTTCTCTGAGGCTGCAGAGGGCGCCCCCTGCGTATCGACAGACAGTGCTGAGGCCGGGAGACCTTCCCCTGACTCCCTAGAAGAGGCGCATCCTCTCCCGGCCACTGCCCCCAGCTCTGGCCCTCGCTCAGCCCCTCCACACAGAGCCCTCTGGAATGGGCGCTGATGGTCTTCGAGGGTCTCTGCCCACAGGCGTGTGGAAGTGAGTCCTCTGTCTCTCGTCAGCCCTGATCCCCGGGGCTCCTGTGCGTGGCGGGTGCCATGGCAGCGTCTGCTCCGTGGGGCCCTGAAGGGGGCTGGTTCCTTGGTTTTGCTTTTTGTCTTCTTTCTGGCGTTGTTTTTAGCTTAAGGATTCGGATTTTAAAATAAGCCTGAACGTCTGTCTGTTTTCCTGGTCTGCAGGCCTCACTGTTGGGTGGACACTGTCCGACTCAGCATGAGTCTCACTCACAACGTGAGCAGCGTATGGGGTGGGGGTCCCCGGCTGGTTCCCACTTGATTCTTTTCTTCAAAATGATGGATCTGGAAGATTTAAGCCTGCAGGGAGTTGGGAGGGTGGCCTCGGGCAGGCGCATCGGTGTTCCCACCTGCCTTGGTGTCCGCGGAGTCCCTTACCACCTCTCCTGGGGAGCAGCTCACCCAGTGGCCCTTGGTGGCTCGTGAGTCCCCAGGGACCCAGATTCCTGGGACTGAGAGGACACACTCGCTGCCACCCCCCCCCCCCCCCCCCGCCACCTGCGGGCCCCTGAAGCCCTGGCCTGCACTCGTGGCGCTCTCCACGCAGCGGCTCTGCCCATGGCTGTGCAGACCCCTGCTCTGTCCCCACACTTGCTCGGGTCCCTCTGCCCACCGTGCCCTCAACTCCACCCTCACCCTCACGCCACCCAGAGCTGCCCTTGGTGTGCATCACCTGACACCCGGCTGCTCCCTGCCACCTGCGGAGGGGAAGGGCCCCCTCCTGGGCAGGAAGTCCAGGCTCTGGGAGGTCAGGGGCACCCACAGTGGCCCTGCTGTCGTGCCTGCCTGTCCGTGTGCCACCTTGTGTCCCAGTCCGTCCCTGAGCTGAGGATGCCCTCCGTTCTGTGCTTCCCGGGCCTGCCTTGCCGAGCAGGCTGACGGGTCGGAGACCTTGGCCACTGAGCGCTCTCTCTCCTTTCTGCAGGAGGCCACAGGGCCTGGGGGCTCGCGGGCCATCAACAACCTCCGGAGGTCTAACAGCACCACACAGGTTAACCAGCCCTGGACCGGCTCCTCCAGGTGACCCTCAGCCCGTCGGGGAACCTGGCCTCCCTCGGCTCTCCCCGAGCCCCCTGGAAGCCCAGTCCCCCAGCTAGCCCCTGTCCTCTCCTGCCTCAGCTCAGCCCTTTCCCCAGCCCCGCCTGTGGCCCTTCAAGGCCATGGGGCCAAGTGAACCCCTCGCCCTTGAGCTGGGTGGGGGAGGCCAGCAGGCAGCCCACCTGTCTCGTCAGCAGGGACACTGCAGACTGGGACCTCTGGGCAGTCTCCACCCTGTCCTCCGCTTCTGTTGCTGGGCGCGGTGGCAGGTGGAGAGAGCCCGCCTTTCCCACCTCCCGCTGCGGGCAGACCTGTGTGCCGGAGGCTCGGGCCTCTGGTGGCTCTGAGTCTTCCCTGTGAGCCTGTGCCCATCTTCACCCAGGGAAAGGCTGCTGCCCCCTGGGCTCCACACCAGTGGGAGGGGAAGAGCTGCCTCTGCCCAGTGCCAGCCTGGGGGACCCCAGCCACGAGTGGGCGGCAGGAGACTCCCCAGAGTGAGGCCTGAGCTGACACCTCCTCCCACAGAGCTGGTCGGCGAGGGGCGGTGCTGCTTGGGTGCAGATGTGTCGACTGTTGAGTTCTGGGCCAGCCAAGTGTCCCCCTGCCCTGGAGGAGCAGGACAGTGCTGCCCCGCCCAGGGTAGTTGGCCTCGGGAGTTGGCATCACAGGTCCCCCAGAGGCACCCTCAGAGCCCAGGACCGGGAGGCAGAGCTGCTGGGACGCTTGTTGCGCTTTTTATTTATTTTTCTTTTCTTTTTATTTATTTTTTGGTATTGGGGATTGAACCAGGGCCTCGAGCGTGCTGGACAAGTGCCTGCCACTGAGCAGTGCCCAGCCCGACGCAGTGATCACTGGGAGGGTCAACTTTCTCCTTAGAGGAAGCCCTGTGCCCCTCCACAGTCACTTCTCTCCCTCCCACCCACCGACCACCAGCCTGCGTCTGCACATCTCCTGCAGCTGGACTTGTGCTGTGGGGTCTTTGGCGTCTGGCTCTTTCCCTGAGCTGTTTTCCAAGGCCATGGTGCTGTGGTGCTGGTCAGCACAGCATCCCCTTCCATGGTTGATTAGTCCAGGCCTGGTGCAGTGGCCACGCCTGTGATCCCAGCAACTCAGGAGGCTGAGGCAGGAGGACCCAAGTTCAAGGCCAGCCTGGGCAACTTAGTGAGGCCCTGAGCAACTTGGCAAGACTCCATCTCAAAAGTAAAACGGGCTGGGGCTGAAGCTCAGTGGTTAAGCGTCCCTGGGCTCAATCCCTGGTACCAAAATAATAATAAAAATCCCAGGACTGCAGTACTGCGTGGGTGGACCACGCTTCCATCAGAGCAGCTCTGGCCCTCGCCCCAGGTAGATTTGGAGACTGGGGCAGGTGTCCTAGGCCACTTGGGGGGCCGCTGTGGGCCCCTCTGGCCCCAGGGAAGAGAGTGGTGGCAGTGACCCCTTGGTCCTCAGAAGTCTCAGCTCGGTGTGGGCAACAGATGGGCCCCCTGGCCTCTCCCCCCAGGCCCTGCCGAGCCCCCCTGCCAGGCCCAGCTCTGGTCAGGGTCACGGAGCCAACTTTGGCTGCAGCTGGGAGCATCGTGGCCCCTCTGTCTTCTCTGAGATGTGGCCTGTCTTCCTGGGACTGGCCTCCCAGCTGGCTGACCTTGTCCTCACGTGTTGTCCTCTCCTGTCACAGGCCGGCAGAGCCTACTGACTTCCTGACGCTGTTTGAGGGCGACCCTGGCGGGAGAAGGAGGCTGGCCAGTCTGCCCAAGCCGTGCAGTGGGCAGGGAGCCACATGGAACGTGCTGGTGAGGCGGCGGAGGTGGCATGTGCCCTGGTCCTGCCAGCAGGACCGCCATCTGGCTCCTTCTGTGCCTTTTGCCTTTGTCTTGGTCAGCAGGCTTCTGTCTGCTCGCCCAGGCCCTCGGGGTGCCTCCGTTTGGGGGTGCAGCAGTGTTGGGAAGGCAGGGCTCTGGGTTGGCTCCTGAGGGTGGCTCGTGTGCCTCCAGGATGATCAGCCCAGGGGTTTCGCCTCGCCGCCCAGTGCCCAGAACTCCAGTGCCCTCCACTCCCCGGCGGGCCCACGGAGGAGGGAGTGCACCCTGGCGCCCAGCTTCACAGCCAATAACAGGTAGCAGCCCTGCCCTGTTCAAGGCAGCACCCGGCTTCTCTACCCACAGGCAAAGGCTGCACGGTGGGGTCTTGGGCAGCTGTTGGCCACTCCTGTCCAGCAGGCTGGTGAGGCTGCACTGCTGCCTACCACGTCCCACGGGGCAGCCCTGCCCTCCAGAGGCCACAGACCCCTGGCTCTGCTCTTGTGCTTCAGCTCAGGGAAGCTCGCGTGGGGCTGTGTGATCTTTCCAAGGTTCCCTGGAAGCTGACCAAGGCTGTGGGTCTCTGGTGGCGGGGACCACGTGGCCTTCGGGCCCAGTGACTGCCTCATCAGGGCCGCAGTGCTCACTCAGGGTCGTGCTCACCGGGGAACCTGATGCAGGGTGTGTCCGGCGGTGATCAAGGTGGGGGTGCTGGGAGGAGCCCTAGGAAGGCAGCAGGCCAGCTCCGGGCCTGCGAGGCCAGCCTGGCGCCCTAGCCTCAGGGGATCCTGGGGACGCATTCTGTCTCCCTGGGACACAGGAAGGTCTTCTCCACTGAGTGCAGGACGCGCGGGCCCCCGAGACGCCTGGGTGGGGCCCAGCGAGCACGGGCAACCCCACACTGGAGTCGGCCGTCTGCTCCGTGCGCAGCACCCCTCTCTCTGGCAGGAGCAGCAAGGGAGCCGTGGGCAACTGCGTCCCCGGCATGGTCCACAACCACTACAGCCCCTCGGAGAAGGCGCCCCCGCTCAAGAGCTCCAACCAGACGGCCTCCTCCCTCAAGTAAGGCCGGTGCCCCCCCCAGGAGGCACTGGGCCAGGGGTCCGCGCTCAGCAGGGCCCGCAGCGCACACTTGAGGCCTGGGCTCGGGCAGCGGGGTCCCTTGCCCTCAGTGCTGTCGCCCAGTTCTGCCCAGGCCTGCCCACTTCCCGGGGACTCACGCCCAGGCTGGGGCCCAGCTGAGGAAGCTGCTGGCCGTGTCCAGAACTGAAAGGGTGTCACTGTGGGGGTGACTGAGAGGAGCAGAGGAGCCCCCTACTCTGCTTTGCTGAGTTGATGGCCCTCTAGCTTTCCTGAGCGTACTCGCTATGGACTCCGTTGCTTCTGAGAACTCCTTACTTCTGTAAATGTAAAGAACATCTGGCTCAGTGGTGCATGCCTATGAGCCCAGATCCCGTAATCTCCGCTACTTAGGAGGCTGAGGCAGGAGGATCCCAAGTTTGAAGCCAGCCTGGGCAACTTGGTGAGGCCCTAAGCTATTTAGTGAGACCTTGTCTCAAAATAAAATAACAACTAAAGGACTGGGGATGTGGCTCAGTGGCACAGCATCCCTGAGTTCAACCCCCAGGACCACTTAAAAAGCAGTGAATGTGAAGCCCCTGTGGTCGGGCGCTGTCTGGTGGGTCTCTCAGAGCACAGGCGTCCACAGGGACTGCCTGTGGGTGGGGAGCCGCCTCCCGCTGTGCCTGTGGGCTCTCCAGGCTCAGCCCAGGACGGCTAGGCCCCGCCTGGTGCTCTGGCAGAGCCGCTCCTGGGCAGTGACGTGGGCCTTCTCTCCCGATTAGCAACATCGTCAAGGCAGCCACCAGCGAGGGTGAGGGCAGCAGCTGCGGGAGCCCCCCCAAGAACTTCAGCACGGACCACGTGGCCCGGGGCACCCCAGGGGAGGCCACCACCAGCCTGCTCAGGCGCAAGGAGGTGACGGAGGAGGAGGCCGAGAGGTGATGCCTGTGGGGAGCGGGGGTGCGGGCCTGGGGCCGAGGGCGCAGGGGAACCTCCCCTCGGGTGTTCGTAGTGGAGAGGCTGCAGACCCGTGCAGCGTGCCTCCCTCTGAGCAGAGTGCCCAGGAAAGGCAGGTCCTTGGAGGCACAGGGGGAGCAATGCCCGCCAGCACTGGGCAGGAGTCTGGAGACACAGGGTGACCACTGCTCTTTGACCATGGGAACATTCTAGAACTCGATTGTGCTGATGGTTACAGACTTTGGAAATTTGCTAAAAATCATGAAATTACTGAAAGTGGGCAGGTTTTAGTAGTGTGTAAGTTGTACTCCGTAAAGTTGTTGATTAAAAACACTTAATGGGGCCGGGTGCAGTGGCTCACACCTGCACTCCCAGCAGCTCAGGAGGCTGAGGCAGGAGGATCGCAGTTCAAGGCCAGCCTCAGCAACTTAGTAAGACCATAAGCAACTTAGTGAGACCCTGTCAAAAATGAGAAGGGTTGGGGACGTGGCTTGGTGGTTAAGCACCCCTGGGTTTAATCCTCAGTACCCCCCACCTAAAAAAAGGGGAAAGAAGATACAAAACAGAACCAAAGAACCTATGGGCTGTGTACTTGAAGCCGCCTTGGGGCTTCAGGGTAGGTGTGGGCGGAGCCCCAGGACCCTGATCCTGGCCTGCCCCACTTAGCAGCCAGACAACCACCCCCGACGCCTCCACCTGGCCTCAGCCTCCACCCGCCCACCTGCCCTGCTGCAGCTCCTCAAAGGCTCTTAGGCGCCTGTGGTGGACGGGACCCACTTGCTGAGCCAGGGCCTTGGTAGCGGGCGACATGTGCACTCGGGTTCTCCATTGCTGTCTCTGCTGGAAGGACCCACACTCGGTCTTTAGAGCCAAAGATGAGAATCTTTGCTTAATCAGCTTTATTGAGTCTAATCATGCATGGTAAAGTGCATCCCTTTGAGAAATGTATACAGTGGTGTCTATGGATGCAGTGCACCAAGACCAGACTGTTGCAGTTCCCAGGTTCCCTGGGTCCTTCTCCTCCCCTTCCCAGGCCCAGCCCAGCAGCCCGGCTGTTCTGACCCGCCTAGACAGCCCTGTCTGTGCCCCTCTGTGCCGGGCCTGAGCACGTCCTGTCGCCTGGTGCGCCTGTGTTCCCTCTGAAGACAGGGAAGCACGTGGGGGCTGCTTCCAGTTGGTGGCTTTTGTGCACAGACCCCCCAAGTCTGTGGACAGCCGACCCCTGCTTTTCCAAGGAGCCCTGGGAGCTTAGGTTGGGGTTGAGTGGGATGAGCCTGGTGCGCTGGTCCTGCCAGGTGTCAGTGGGTGGCAAGGGCTGTGTGCAGCCACCAGCTTTGCTCTGCCTGGCTGGGCCTTCAGGCTGCGGCCCCTGCAGGGCCTGGGGCACTGGGCCCCCTCTCAGTCCTGAAGCCTGCTCTCTGGGCAGGTTTATCCAGCAGGTGAACCAGGCCGCTGTCACCATCCAGCGCTGGTACCGCCACCAGGCGCAGCGCCGCCGAGCAGGAGTTGCAAGCCTGGGGCACCTGCTGGCGTCCACGCGTGAGGTCAGTGTGGTCGTCACTGCCCTGGGCTCCCTGGCGGATGCAGAGGTCCAGGGTCTGAGCTGAGCGGAAGCCGTTTCTGGGATCACACAGGCGCACACCCCTCCGGCCCACGTGTCCTCAGGGGACCGTGGTCAGGCTTGTGTGCCTGCAAACCCTGCTGGTCCCAGGAGGCCCATGCATGGGTGCCTGGCCCGAGGCACAGTGCTGTCTCCCCTGCTGAGCGCCCTGGGGTTGGGGGCTTGCCCTTCCTGGGGCAGAGGGGGCAGCCTCAGGGTCATGGGGGGCTTGCCTCACTCTCCGCAGTGAACTTGCGGACCCCTGGGGACCCCAGGTGCCCAGGTGCAAAGGCTCCATCCAGCTCTCCTGGCAGGGGCAGCCTCAGCGGCAGGGCAGTGCCAACCTCCTGGACCTGCACCGGCAGAGGGAGGTGGCGAGGAGGAAGGCCCGAGAGGAGAAGGCTCGCCAGGCCAGGCAGGCGGCCATCCAGGTGCCCTTTGTCCCCAAGCCCAGCTCCTCAGGACGTGGAGCCCGGGCAGCCGGGCTGTGGGCGGAGGGGGCTGCCCGGGCTGCTTAGACGTGCTTCCCGCAGGAGCTGCGGCAGAGACGAGCCCAGCGGTCAGGCAGGGCCGAGCGTGGGCTGCCCAGGGAGCACCCCGAGCCCCGAGCAGCAGGGCGGCCTCAGCCCTCCCAGGAGCCCTCCCTGACCCGGGGCAGCGACACCTGCCAGCCCCCGAAGGCCAACAACACTGGTGAGTGGCTCCCGGTCCGCCTGCCCTGGGAGGCTGTGCCTGGGAGGGAGCCGCAGCCTCTGCCGTCCCACCCTGGCCTGTGCTGTGGCCAGGTGGGCAGCGGCTTCCACCACCAGCCTGGGCGCGGGTGGCACCCTACACCACCTCCACTCCTGACCAGCTCACCTGGACAGTTGGACTTGAGGTGCTCAGGCCCTTGACAGATGGCCCTGGCCGTGGGACCCACAGAGCGCGTAGGCTTAGAGCCTGGGTCACACCAGCTCCCCACCTTGCTCGCCCCCTGGAAGTCTCGGCTTCCCCGTGGCCTCTGGCGGGTTGCGCCTGCCTCCCCCGCGGGCTCCTCCGGGCTCAGCGCGCTGTGTTCTGTTGGGCAGGCGCCAGCGTCCACTGCCCCGGCCCCAGGAAGCCCTGTCCACCTGCCTCTGACTCGTCCTCAGAGCCCCAGCTGTCTCCCGAGGACAAGCCACAGGTCTGGACATAGCTTGCGCGTCCCTCCCTTCTGGACTTTGGTTTTGAGACAGATGTCCATGCCAGGAGTGGCCTGAGCCAACCTTCCTGTCCCCTCCTCAGCTGGGTCCCCTGAAAGGCGGCCCAGGGCTCCTGCTCTGATGCACAGCAGCGGGCTCGGGGACCCTCCCTGGGGCGGGGTCTCAGAACTGCTCTGGAACCCTGTGAGGTTTCCACATTGCCCTGGCTGGGCCTTGTGTCCCCGTCCACAGAAGAGGAGCTTGAAGGTCAGAGAGGTCAGGGGGCAGTGAAGCCACCGGGCTGCCCGGTGATGTGGTGAATGGCCCCGCCCGTCTGTTCTGGAGGAAGAGCCCTGAGACCTTGCCACTGGCAGAGATGCTTCCGCCCCACAGGGTGGGCCTGGGAGCCCAGGAGGTGGGCAGCAGAGGCCCCGATCCAGCACACTGGGTCCCTCTTGTGCATAAGTGTTGCTTTTGGCCACCGGTGGCCTTGCTGGCTGCTCCTCCCTGCCCGTCTGCTATAAGACATCCTGTCCCAGGACGTGGCCAGTGAGGACGTGGAGACAGTGGGCCCCACCAGGAGCAGGATCGAGTCCAGGGCGACCCTAGACGAGCTGCTGGACACGCTGAAGCTGCTGGAGGAGGCGCCCGAGCCACTGCCCCATCCCAGGGCCTATCACAAGGACAGATACGCTTGGATTGATGAGGTGACGCAGCCCATGGCCCTCGCCCTGCCAGGGTGCTGCCGTCAGGGAGGGCGGGTGCCCCAGCCCTGGCTTCAAGTGAGGCCCTGACAGCCACTTGACCTCACTGGCCCGCTCTCCCTCCTGAACGAGGACCCTGAGGTTAGGACACAGAAGAGCCCCTGCTGGGTGACACCCCGCATCTGGCAGCCCAGTCCCGGGGGACCCTGCCTGCTCGGGCCACCCGGCAGCACCCAATGCTGGGCCCCCACCCCACAGGACAGCGCCAGCTCCCTGACGGCCGACAACCTGGAGAGACTGGGGAAGCTTGGCGCCCCCCACAGCCCCCCTGAGGAGGGGATGCTACTGTCGGAGGCGAAGCTGCAGAGCGTCATGAGCTTCCTGGACGAGATGGAGAAGTCCGGGCAGGGCCAGCCATGGCCGCAGTGGAAGGTGAGCACTCCCCAGCCGCGGCGCAGCCCAGCCTCTCCTGGGCCCAAGCGGCGAGGAGACTGGCGGGGTCACTGCCCCCCTCGATTCCTCTCCGGATGGGCCGCTCAAGCCTCCTCCATACGCCGTCTGGCCGGACCATCCTGGCACCCTGGCTAGGTCCACTCTGCGTGGACTCCAGTGGCCGGGCCGAGTGGAGTGGGCAGGAAGGTCAGAGTGGACACGGCGTTTTCAGTGGCTGTGTTTGTACGGAGGTCGGGGCCCCCGTTCTCCTGTGCCAGACGATAGGAGCTGTTGCCACCGTCCCTCAGAGGCCTGTACCTCCGCTCCTCCCTCTGAGCAGGGTGGGTGGGAGGGACACTGGGTGGCACCGCACACATCCCTGCCACCTCTGGCCATCCCCCTAGCGAGCCTGATGCTTGGCCACGTCTGCAGGGGCTGGTGCCGGACGTGGGGCGGGGGCGCCCAGAGCTGGCCTCTGAGGGGAGCGCGGCGGTGGCGCGGCTGCAGCTGCAGCTGGAGGAGCAGAAGCAGGCCGTGGCGCGGCTGCAGACGGCGCTGGTGAGCCTGGCGCGTGGCGTGGGCTGCCGGCGGGGCGTGGGCCTCCAGGGCCTCCCTTTCCCCACACGGCGGGCAGCACCCGGCCGGGGCCTCTGGCTGGACTGGTGCCAGCGCCTCCCCGCCGCCCACACCCCCACAGGCACAGCAGCGCGACCTCACCGTCCGGCGGGTCAAAGAGACAGAGAAGGAGCTGCGGCGGCAGCTGCGGCAACAGAAGGACCACTATGAGGCCACCATCCAGCGACACCTGACCTTCATTGACCAGGTGGTGCCCTCCCAGGGCCGGGAGGGTGGGCGGGCCAGAGCCCGCAGCCTCAGGCTCCTAGGGCCTGGGGCTGGAGCAGGGGGCAGGCTGCGGGACAGCCTTGGGAGCCAGGCCTTCCAGAGGGCTCCCCCCGGCCCAGCAGGGAGGTGTCCTGGACAAAGTTCAGACTTTGCTGTGCTGTGCCAGGGCCATCGGAGCCCTGGAGGGCCATTCCTGGTCTGTTGGGGCTGTTGGGCAGCCAGAGGCCCCAGTGAGCGCACAGAAGCCTCCGGGGTGCCCCCAGCTCAGCCACGCCCCTGGCAGATCTGGAGAGAGCTCGGGGCCACTGCTGGTGGCTGACACAGTGTGCCCAGTCGAGAGTGTGTGGGCCTGCTGGCTTCTCTGACATCCCCCTGCCCTCCAGGTCGAGGACAGGAGGGGCACAGCCCTGTGTCCACATGCACACAGGGTCCTCCTGCTGGCCTGAATGCAGCCTCAGACCGAGGACAGGGAGGCCTGGGAGAGAGGACTCCTCTGGGGCGGAGGCCTTCGTTCAGAGCCTTACCACCCCCTTCGCAGCTGATCGAAGACAAGAAGGCCCTGAGTGAGAAGTGCGGGGCGGTGGTGGCCGAGCTGAAGCAGGGGGACCAGCGGTGCCGGGAGCGCGTGGCCCAGATGCAGGAGCAGCACGAGCTGGTGAGCCCAGGGTGGCCAGCCAGGCCTCACAGCCTCGCTCGACTGGGCAGGGGAGGGGGAGGGTCGTGGCACTGTGAGCAGCAGAGCCCCGGAGTCACCGAGTCCTGTGCCCTGAGGACGCGGGTTCACACAGGAGGGCTGCTCCGGGCTCCAAGCTGTGTCTTCCCGGCTGCTTCCATGGTTCCACCAAGCCTGCCCTGAGGTGGGGTCACCGTGCCCCAGTCCAGACATGGAGCCTGCCTGGTCCTTCCCAGAGGCAGTGGCCCTGGACTCAGCAGGCCCTGCTAGCCTCCAGGCTCACGGGCCAGGACCAGGACGGTATCTTCCTGCTTGGCTGCCAGGCTGGTTGAGAGGCGGCCTCAGCTGCCTCCATGTGCTGCCCATCTGGATGCCAAGGCCCTGAGCCCGTCCCAGGCCTGAGCCCAGATTCCGAGTGGGGGTGGCACAGCATTGCCAAAGGCTCCTGGAGTCCATGACTGACAGCCAGTGTTGAGGACACCAGCCGAAGGGGAGAGTGAGGCTCTCAGTGTCCCAGCAGGCCAGTGTCACCCTCCCCAGGGCAGGGCCTCTGCCTGTGGAAGGCTGCTGCCCTGCGTAGGCCACGGGTGTGGCACAGGGGACAGACGTCATTTGCATCTTATCTTTCTACTTCCTGTCCTTGCTCGTAGGAGATCAAGAAACTCAAAGAACTAATGAGTGCAACTGAGAAAGTCCGCAGGGAGAAGTGGATCAATGAGAAAACCAAGAAGATCAAGGAGATCACCGTCAGAGGTGGGGCCCCCGCAGGGCTGCCGTGGGCACCTCTGAGAGGGAGGGTAGCTCAGTCCCACACAGGAGGGACGCAAACCCGCCCCCAGAGCAGGCGGCGTTGGAGGGGTGGCTTCCCTGGCCAGGCCACAGAGACTGGACTCGGGCAGCACCCGCCTGCCCTGGGCTGGGCTTGGGGAAATCAGGGTTAGTGGGTGACTGCTACCAGGCCTCGGGGGCGTCAGCAGCTGGGAGCTGAGCTGGGGAACAGGCTCTAGGGTGCTGTCTGGGGAGCCAGGAGCCTCGGGGGGCTCACAGGGCTCTCCTGGTCTGACCCCTCGTCCCAGAACCTCTTCCTCCAGGGTCCTGGACACCCATGCTGGGAATCCTGATGGTTAGAGCACAGCAAGGGGCACGAGTGGTGCGGGCTGGGACAGGCACTGCAGTCCCGGAGCAGGCACGGGGCAGCCCTGCCCTTCCTTGCAGCGCCTCAAGCTCAGCTGTACTTGGAGTGGGTACAAGTACCTGCAGCTGCTGCCCCACCCCCAGGCCTGGAGCCCGAGATCCAGAAGCTCATCGCCAAACACAAGCAGGAGGTGAGGAGGCTCAGGGGCCTGCACGAGGCCGAGCTGCTGCGGCGAGAGGAGCACGCCACGCAGCGCCACCTGCGCCAGGCCCAGGAGCTGCGGGAGCACCTGGAGCGGGAGAAGGAGGCCCTGGGCCAGCAGGAGCGCCAGCGAGCCCAGCGTCGGTGAGCGCCTGCACTTCCTGGCTGCCCAGGCAGGGGGCCTGCGAGGGGTGGGTATGCCCAGACCCTCGTCCAGAAGCAGGGCGCTGCCTCTCTAGGCCCTGTGGGCACGTCCGAAGGCCTGGGTCTGGGGGTCTTGGGAGGGGGTGGGGGCACAGGATCTTGGTGCACTGCCCAGGAGGGCGCAGGAAGCCATGGCCCCAGGAGAGCGTCCTGCCCCTCTCAGTACCAGTCAGCGGCTCCTTCCTGCTTGCGGGTCCAGCCCCTGCACCAGGCCAGCGTGTCCCTCCTGTGAGGCCGGGTGGTGACGCAGAAGGCGTGCAGACTTCCAGCGCTGGCCAGAGCCTTCAGCCCAGACGGGTGGCTCCGAGGACCCTCTGGTGCCCAGAACAGCCTCTGGCCCTCAGCCCTTTGGCCCCTGGGTGAGGGGGCGGTGGTGCCGGCTAGAAGTGTGACCAGGCTGGGCCCTCAGGCCCTGGGTACCCGACGGCTGGGGGACATGGTGGCAATGGCCAGTTCCTGCAGGCAGCCCCTTTTGCATGGCTGGCCCTTCCAAAACACAGCTGGCCAGAGCCCAGCCCTGCCCCAGGTGGGATGAGGACACAGGCCCCAGGCACCTGCCCCACCACAGAACCCGCACCCAGCGCCCTCACAGGGAGCAGAGCTGGTGGGAAGAGGCCCGCCTTGCCTGCTGGGTGACAGGATGAGGTCGGTGTGAGGACAGATGGGATCGGAGGCAGGAGGCGGCCAAGCCACGGGGCCTGCAGCTCAGGGTGGTGTTTCAGCAGTGCCTCGGGCTTGTGGCCTGGCCTCACTGAGCTGGGCAGTGGCTGTGCTGGGCATCAGATGTCATGGCAGGGGTGCTCGGGGTCTGCGGCGTGTGGCCTGGGGCTGCCTTGCCCTCCGCGTGAGCGTGCTGGGACCAGCCGCCTGCCCGTGAGCCAGCCTGTCGCCTGCAGGTTCGAGCAGCAGCTGGAGCAGGAGACGTGTGCCCTGGAGCAGCAGCGCCGGCGGCTGTACAGCGAGGTGGCCGCAGAGCGGGAGCGACTGGCCCAGCAGGCAGCCAGGTGCCCCCGGGGGCTGTGGCCCGCCCACAGACTGCTCCCTGGCGACCCCTCAGTGCCCTGTGCCCACTGACCCTGCCTTGGCCTGTAGGCAGCGGGCGGAGCTGGAGGAGCTGAGGCAGCAGCTGGAGGACAGCAGCTCCGCGCTGACCCGGGCCCTAAGGGCCGAGTTTGAGAAGGGCCGAGAGGAGCAGGAGCGTCGGCACCAGGTCCCTCCCGGTGCCCAGCCTGGGGTCTAGTTGGGCAGGGGACTGGGCTCTCATGCCCTGTCCCCCTCCAGGCAGAGCTGCAGGCGCTGAAGGACCAGCTGGAGGTGGAGAGGCAGGCGTGGACGGCCAGCTGTGCCAAGAAGGAGGTGGGCGGGTGGCTCCCGGCACCTGGGCTCCCCCAGGGTCACGAAGCTCTGCCCCGCTCTGGGCTGTGGCTGTGAGAGGACCGCCTGGTCAGGCGTCTTGCCCTTGCCCAGCTGCCACCTGCCGTGCCCCTCAGTTGACGGCCTCTCAGCCTGCGGGGCACCCTCCTGGCCTCTGGTGTTTCCTTCTGGGAATTTCCAAACGGCTTCCAAGAGCAGGTCCCATTCACACTGCTCAGGCCAGGGCCACCCAGCCCCACTTAGCAACATGGCAGGTTCCCTTCTTTGTCCCCAGCCTGTCTGGTGGCAGAGGGAGCATCGGTTATCCTTAGCTGGGGTTTCCAAGGAGAGGACTGTCATGCTGGCCGCCTTGTCCAAGGGCCACCAGCACCTGGGGGTCTGGGGAGAAGACCTCTCTGCCCCCTGAGTCTGTGTGTGCCCCTGTGGTCAGAGAAGGGACCACGGGAACCCTGCCGCTGCCCCTGCCCCGTGCTTCCCTCCGTCCCCTTGTCCTCCACCCCTAGTGGTTCCCAGGTCAGCTGCTTGTCCCCCACAGGAAGCGTGGCAACTGAACCGGGAGCGTGAGCTCAAGGAGGAAATCCGGAAAGGCCGAGACCAGGAGATCGAGCTGGTCATCCACCGACTGGAGGCTGACATGACCCTGGCCAAGGAGGAGAGCGAGCGGGCAGCCGAGAGCCGGTGAGGCCTCCAGTCCCCGAGCGAGGGACCAGGGGCTGGTGCCGGGCTGCTCAGGCTGCTGTGGCGCGGGGAGGGCGGGAGCCGCCCAGGCCACTCTGCCACCTGTGCCCCGCCCACCGCCAGTGTCCAGCGCGTTCGAGACCAGTACGAGGCGGAGCTCTCCGAGCTGGAGCAGGCCCGGCGGAAGCTGCAGGAGCGCTGCTCGGAGCTGAGGGGGCGCCTGGGGGCGGCCGAGGGCCAGGAGGAGCGGCTGCAGGCCCTGCTGCAGCAGAGGGAGAAGGAGCTGGAGGACCTGCGGGCGGTGAGTGCCGGGTCCGCGTCCAGAGCCACTGCCACCTGGGAGGGGGAGGCCTGCTCACCACCGTCCCTGCCACCAGGTCAACGCCAAGCTGTCCAGCGAACGGGGCAGCCTGGCCGAGGTGGTCCACCAGGAGTTCGCTGACCGGCTGGCGGCCTCTGAGGAGGAGAACCGGCGGGTCAAGGCCGAGCTGGCCGAGCTGCAGGCCCGCCAGCAGCTGGAGCTGGACGAGGTGCACCGGAGGTGAGTGGCCAGGGTTGCAGGGCTGGAGGCCGAGGGTGGGCCAGCGGGCGAGACCCTGCAGCACCACGCAGAGGGCGCCTCAGATGAGGAGGCAGCAAGGCGCAGGCTGCCCGGGGCAGGGGCTGCACACGTCCAGGTCCGAGTCCAGGACGCCTGGGCAGTGCCCCAGTGGCACTCAGCCCTGGGGCATCGGTGGCTGGCCTCGCCCAGCAGCCCCTGAGAGGTTGCTTCAGGCTGGGGCTGTGGGCTCCTCCAGGGGGCAGCCCAGGCCTCCTGAGGCTGGAGGCCGGGCCGACCAGGTGACGCAGAGAGGGCGAAGCTGCAGGGGCAACAGAGCCCAGGGACCCGTCCTCCTGTCCCCTCCCGCACTTGCCACGGCGCGAGGGGTGGGCGTGGGGACTCCGCGCCAGTCCTGGCACAGCACCCGCGCTGCCCCGGAAACCCTCTCTGCCTGCGGACTCCAGTTTCTCTGGGCGGCGGCCCAGCCGGCTTTGGGGGTGTGGTCGGTGGGCAGGGTGGTCGGTGGGCAGGGTGGCCGCTGCCGGGCTGTGTCGAGCCCAGTGTCTGCCGCAGGGTGAAGACGGCCCTCGCGAGGAAGGAGGAGGCCGTGAGCAGCCTCCGGAGACAGCATGAGGTGGGTCCCAGGGCGCTGACCGGTCCTGCCTGGGGTTGAGGCAGGCCGCGCCTGACCCCGGTGCCTGTCACAGGCTGCCCTGAAGCGGGCTGACCACCTGGAGGAGCTGCTGGGGCAGCACAGGCGGCCGCCCCCGAGCGCAGAGTGAAGCCTGAGGATGGAGACGGCCGGAGGCGGGCGAGGCCCCGCCTTGCGCAGGCCGAGGTGTGTGCTGCCCACGGCGCTGGCCCGGCCCCATAGGCCGCCTGTGGCCGTCCTAAGTAAAAGGTGGTTTTGGAGCCCTGTCGCCTGCCTCGTCTTTCCCTCCTGGGCTGCAGGACACCGCCGAGCCCAGCCTGGCTCTGCTCCTGCCTTCCTCACGGTCTCCCTCCGGGCTGTCCACCCTGACCAGGAAGTGGCAAGGGCCAGCAGCCCCTCGGCTCTCAGCGCCCCCTGCCGCCTGTCCCCTGCCTGTGGCCCTAAGACTCAGCTCGGGGCCCACAGCAGAGAACCGCCCTCTGTCCCCACCTGGCCTGTGGGTGCCTGAAGACCCTGGGCTGCTCTTGTGCCCTCATGGCTCCAAAGTCACCAGGGGAGCAGGTGGCCCTCCCAGGAGGCCCTCCCACTGAGGCGTGGCCGCCTGGAGCCCTCTGGAAAGGGGACTGGACTCCCTTTCAGGCTCCCTGAGGAGGGCGGGAGTGCCCAGCCGTGCCCTCTGCTGCCCGTTACAGTGTGAGCCGCAGCTCAGCACCTGCGGGGCGCCCTGCAGCTGGACGGCTGTGGCAGGCGGGTGAGGGCTGCAGCCCGCGTGGCCGGGCCGAGTCCTGCGCACTTGGAGGGAGATGAGGGGCTACCCAGCAGGCGCCATTATCCAGGGTCAGGCTTCTGTGCTGGGATGCTGCCAACACTGTCCCCGCGTCCCCAGGGTCCCACCGCCCCGAGCCTCCCTCTCCTCGCCTGCAGTTGGCGTGAGGACTCCAGGAAGCTTTCTGTGCGTGTGGTGCTGCTGCTGCGGCTGGGCCTGCTCTGAGGGCCTCCCACGGAGGCCCCGCCAGGCTCACGACCCCTCTGCCCCGTACCACCTGTGACTGAGTCCCCGTCCTGGCCACTACAGGATACAAGCCATATCTGCTCCTTGTCCAGCCCCTTCCTGGAGAAGAACTCAGCTGGTCCCTGATCTCAGGCTGGCTCGGGGGCTGTTCTGGCAGCTCCCCAGTGGCAGAGGGTGCAGGCCGTGGGCCCCTCTGCTCGCCGTCTGCAGCACAGGGTTGCTGGCCAGAGGAAAATCCCCAGCCCTCAGGCGAGGCTGGGAAAATACCCTTCATAAGGACAGGCTGGAGGCAGATGTGAACTTGGGAGGGAGTCCACGTTGTCAGAAGGGCCTGGACTCCTGGAGAGAGAGGGTGGGAGGGGCCTGGAGGGGTGTCCGCAGCCCCGGCCCCTCCAGCAGCAGTCTCAGAGCAGCCCACAGCACCTGGGGTCTCCAGGGGAACTGTGCTGTGAGGCTGATAGTCCTCAGCCTCCTGTCTGGGCCTTCCAACTCCTCCTATTACAGATTGTGGAGCAAAGGTCAGGGCAGGGGCAGCAGAACCGTCACCCAGCAGGACATGGTGCTGTGGAGCTCCTGTGGGAAGGAGGATCTCACCATGGAGGGGTCCCTGATGTGGTGGGGTGTGCAAAGTCTACTGGAGCCACACTGTCCCTGGAGTGTAGAGGGGGTGGGGAAGCCCCCTCCCTCAGTGAGGGGTCAGACCCTGGAATGAGCGCAGCTGGGGCTGGTTCCACCCCGCCCACCTCGCACCTCCCGGTTTCATCCTCCCCCACGAGCCGTGTTCCTTCTGAGAGGCCACACCACCAACAAGCCATCTCTGCCAGATGTAGATCTCGTGGCGCAAGCCAGAGCAGACACGCCTTCCTGGGGCTCGCGCTCCAGCAGGGGTCATGGACAGGAAACAAGGGACCTGTTTCAGAATTCCTGCCTTTGTTTCCTTCCCCCTCTTTTCTTTGATTTGAATTTTCCATTCTTTTTCTGAGTTCTTGGAAAGGATACTTAGATCATTGATTGCCAGCCCTTTTCCCTTCAAGTCAGTGCATTTAGGACTACGAATTTCCCTCAGATTGCAACCTGAGCTGCACCCACGAGGTCGGGATGTTGTTTTTTGTTAATGTTAGGTTTGTTCAATTTTCTGATTTCCATAGTGGCTTCTTTGAATCGTGGGCTGTTTAGAACTGCATCGTTTTTCCTGAATTTTTGTTTTTGATTTCTGATTCATCTTCCCCGAGCACATGTTCCCTATTATTTCACTCCTTTCACTTGATTGAGACTTGCTTTGTGGCCTAGCTGTTGGTCAATTTTGGCAAATGCCACATCTATATATTTAGAAAGGAACGTGCATTCTGCATCAGGTGGCTGCGGAGTGCCGTCTCCATCAACGAGATCCAGCCAGCCTGTTTCCTGAGGCTTCCATAGGCTTACTGGTCACCCTGCACTGGGCCTCTCGGTCCCTGGGGGTAGAACGCTGAGGTCTCCCACCGTGTTTGTGCAGCGTCTCTGTCTCACTCTGGTGGGCTCATTTTCCCCTCTGTGTTTGAGGCAGTATTAGGTGCACACACCTTCAGAACATTGATGGTCCCTGTGTCTGACCCTTTATCACACGAGTCATTCGCCTGTGACCCCAGAAGTGCTTCTTGCCTTGAAGGCTCCTTTGTCTGAATAGTAAAGCTTTCCCTCCTTGGTGCCTGCCATGCTGTCTCTCTTTTTAAACTTTTATTTATTTATTTATTTATTTATTTGTTTGTTTGTTTATTTATTTATTTGCGGTGCCGGGGATTGAACCCAGGGCCTGTGCATGCAAGGCAGGCGCTCTACCAGCTGGGCTGCATCCCCAGCCCACTAAAAATATTTTTATCCCTTTGTTTTATTTACCCATCGTTACGTGGTGCGGAGAGTCGAACCCAGTGCTCACACGTGCAGGCCGACGCTCGCCTGCCCCGCGTGGTGTCTCTTTGTCTTTGTTTTACTTTCAACCTTTCTAGTTAAAACCAGCCACAGACTCGCAGCCCAGGGCCCTCAGGGCTTTGCTGCCCTCTGGCTGTTGGGCAGCTGGGGAGGCCGGGGCCGAGGAGCCAGGTCTGTGGGGCCCGCTGGGTTCTCCTGTCCTGGCTCCTCCTGGGCCCCACTGGGCACCTCTTCCTGACAGATCCTGAGCACCCAGGAGGCTGCTCAGCCCTGGGCCAGTGTCACTGGCCAGAACCTGTGCCTTCCGTGCTCACCGCCGGGGGCTCCCCTTTCCTGGGATCTCACACCCAATGTCTTTGATGCTTTGTTTGCTCATAAAAAAAGTCGTACACGTGTGAATGTCATGGTGTATTAGAGGATGGGAGGCACGTGGGGAAAACAGAACAAGGCCAGAACCTGAGACACTCAGGATAAGTGAAATATGAGGTGGGTAGAAACCTCACTGGATGTGACATTGAAGTGAGAAGAGGGAGTTTGTCATGTAGCTGAGAAGCATGCCAAGCCGAGGGAACAGCTGTGCAAAGGCCCTGGGGCAGGGTGTTCCTGGTGGAGCACTAGAAGAGGCCACCTGCTCCCCGTGAGTGGTATCAAGGGACCTGTGCTCCTGGTGCTCACTCTCCACAGCTGGATGACAGGACTGGAGGGGCCGGGCACAGCATAGAGGTGGTGCTTACACTGCAAGAGGGTGGGCAAGTGTGGGCAGGGCAGAGACCAAGGACTGGGCCCCATGTCCCACCAGAAGCTTGGGAGAAGATGGGGCTGAGGAGAAAAGGAGCCTAAGGAGTGGTGGGAAGGGCCCCCCCAAAGACGAGCGGAGGCAGGATGATGGAGTCGGCCGCCCGCATGCTCTGGCCCTGTAGGAGGCGGGCACCTGCGGAGCACCCTGGGCTGGGCCCTGGGGCCGCAGAGGTCCTCACGGTCCACTCCTCTGCTGCGAGCTCAGGGTGTGGGGCCAGGTGGCCCCGGGACAGACCAGGGTACTGGGAAGGGGCCCTTCAGAAAGCGCCAGGCCCAGAGGGAGCGCAGACCCGGGCAGCCAGGCTGGTGGGCACCACCTCCCAAGTTCGCCGCCAAGAAACGGACGCCTGCCCCTCAGGCCACCCGCTCCCAGTGCGGCTCACCCGCCCCAGGCGCGGCAGCGGCGCTCACAGGCATGCGGGCGGCAGTGCGGGTGTGTCTACAGCCGTGTTTGTCCCACCTCCCCGCACAGGCCGCGTCCACCCTCGTGTCCTCCGTGAGTGTCCACTGTGGCACAGCCCCCAGGGCCTTCGCTGGCCCAGGCTGGTCACGGCATTACTTCTTTGGAATTTTCTCCTTGATTAATTCAGAAAATTCTAGGGCGGGAAACCCATTCCTGGTGAGCGCCTCTGCTTGCCGACCCCCCAGGCTGCTGGCCCTCTGATGCCCCTTTGTGGGGGCCACACGTTGGAGGACCCGGCATCCCAGCCTGCCTGGGCCCCGGTGCGAGCAGGAGGCAGACCTGTGCTGCCCAGGCAGGGTCCTGCGCTGGGTGCCCCTCGGAGCTCAGGCGGACCCTCAGCAGAGCCTGCAGCGGCCTGGGTCTGCCGAGCAGCCTCGGGAACTCCTGCCAGACCCTTCTGAGCAGGTGCCCGGGTTCGACGGCTTTCCCAGGGGGGCGCAGGCGGGGCCTGAGCCCCACGCACACCCGGGGCCAGCTGCTCCGTTTCCTGCTTGGAGCTGCCCCATGCACTGACGCCTGCGATGCTGGCTGGCCTAGGTGGGTGGGGACAGGGCCAGCACTGGACAGGGGCATCTGGGCCACTGAGACCACTGGCTCTTTCCTGGTGGCCACTTCGCCTGCCCTCTGCCCCAGGCCCGTGAGTCAGGGTGAGTGGTGCTGGGACGTCCAGACCCCAGGGCAGCCCGAGCCCAGGCCCTGTGGCCCGCTCTTCTCCCCGGCACAGCCTGTCCACACTGGCTCCGCCCAGCTGACCTTCCCAGGCCCAACCAGGACACGACTCTGCTCAGTGAAAGCCCCACCCACCCAGCACTCCCCATATCACTGTGGGTACTGACGGATTTGGGGTGGGGTGGCTACTGGACAGGGCATGCTGAGAACTGGGGAGGGCATGGCTGTGGGGCCAGGTGGCCACATGGGGCTCCCGGGGCCCCATCTGTGCTGCCCCCACCTTCATAGTCGATCCTCCCATCCCCATCCGCGTCAGCTGCCCGGATCATGGCCTCGGCCTCATCTGTCGGGGGGCAGCGGGCATGCCACTGGGATGGTGGACAGGATGTACCTGGGAGGAGGGGGCTCAGGTCAGGGCCAGCGGTGCTGCCAGTCACAGCTGCTCACTCCCCACTCATGGGAGAAACTGAGGCCCTGGACAGGGTGCCCCGGGCTCAGAGCTCCCCGCTTCTGGGTTTGGGTCAGCACTGACCTGTGGCCCTGGCCAGTGGGACCCCAGGGGGAATGCCAGCTCTGCCGGGTGCATGGGGCCCCGGCATGCCTGGCTTGGGACCCCAACACCCTCCCCAGCCCCGGCCATTACTTGATCTCGTTCCACTCAATGAAGCCGCTCTTGTCCTTGGCCAGCATTTGGAAGGCCTGTGGACAGCGCTCCCCAGCTGCCCCGAGGCCTGGAACTTGCGCATGTACTCAAAGAACTTGAGATAGTGGAAGGACCCTGGGACCCACCGGCTGGTGTCAGGAGGGCCAGCTGTGCGTGGGGCTGGGCAGGTCCATGGGTGGCCCGGGGCCCAGGCCCAGAGGTGGGGTCAGCCGGTCCATTTCCTCCCTCCCCCACTCACCAAGGTCATCAGCCCCAGGGACACACATCGAATGTCCCTGCTAGGCCTGGGCCCAGCGATGGGGCAGCTGCGTCCCACTCTCCTTCCCGGTGGGGCTTCCCGGAGCTGCTGTACCGTGGTGCCTCATGTCCGAGGGCAGACGCTCTATGTCCTTGTCCGACAGAGACGTGCCCATGGCCAGCGCCATCTTCTTCATCTGGGAGGAGAAGTCCTCGTCCATCTGTCCTGGGGGCAGAGAGCAGCCTCGCGGGGCCCGCCTGCTCAGCGGTGCCCCCACCGGGCAGCAGCCACCGGGACTCCAGGATCAGGGAGGTCCCGGCTTAGAAGGGGCAGTGGATGGAGGAATCCACTCCGGACTCAGGCCCCCGCCTCCCTGTGCCTCAGTTTCCCCACGAGGAAGGAAGGAGGGTCCCAGGGCACCTGCTCATCGGGGCAGCCTGAGCCTGTGTGGCCACGGAGGTGCAGCTATCACTGTCCCCTCTTTATGGGGCGAGTCGGGCGGCCCGTGCCCTCATGGCAGTGCCCCATCACCTGCGGGCTCTCGGGTTGTTTCCCTGGGGGGTGTCGGGTTCCGAGGTGCAAGTGGGAACAGCTATTTCAGAGGCCAGGGCTGGAGGCCAGCAGGTGTCCAGGCCTCTGGGCCCTCGCGAAAGTTCACAGGGTGATGGAAACCTCCGGAGCATGTGGCCCCCAAGGAGGGGCCGTGTGGCAGCGTGGCCCTGCCTGGGCTGGGCAGTGGCTGGAGGCCTCTCTCCTCTCCTCCTGGTAGGTCAAAGGTCGCAGCCTCACCTGGAGCCCGGGGGTGGGGAGCACTGGACGCAACCCCAAGATGCAACCCTGCTTCCCAGTCCAGTGTGGCTCCCGGGGCAGCCCTGCCCTGACAGGATGGAGGGGAGATGGTGGGGCCTGGGCTGCTGCGCCTTTCCGTGGGCTTGGAGCTGGGCCCCATGGTCATCTCGGTGGTAACTCCTGCTGCAGGGAGGCCCTGCCGCCCCACGTCCTAGGCCGGTCCCTGCCTCGCCTCGCCTGGCATCTCAGGGGTCCACTCTGGAAGAGGAGACAACTGCCTGCCACTCGGGGTCCTGCCAGCCGAAAGGGCCCAGCCAAACCCGAGGCCAGGCCTGGCCAGGCCACAAGCCCGTGTCCTGCCTTGGGCCTGTGCCCGTGCCAGCCCCCTCCCACACTGCTGTCCCCTCGGGCTGGGGAAGCGGGGCCCGGGCTGCTGTTTATTTATAGCTCCTGCGTCCAGGCCTGGGATGGGGGTTGACTGGTCCCTGGAGGACAGCCTCGATGTCCAGCCTCGATGTCCAGCCTGGCAGGGGCTGTGAGGCCCAGGCCAGTAGCCCAGCACCCCTCCCAGCCCTGGAGAGGGCCTTCCTCCTCTCTCCCCATACCAGCGTCCTCTCCCCTCTCCCCACACCGGCCTCCTCTCCCCTCCGACCTCCCGCGCTCCCCCACCAGAACTGACGGAGCTCCAAGGCCTGCCATCAGCGGGTGCCCAGCCACTCCACACCACCCACATGGCCTTCCCTGGGGGTGGGGGCCGCCACAGCACCCGGCCTCCGCCAAGGACTTGCAGGTTCAGATGCAGGAGTGGGAGGACTCACCGGTGGCCAGGGGACAGCGGGCACAGGGGTTCCAGGGAGGGGGCTGGGTGAGGGGCAGCGTCAGCTCAGCGCTCCTGGATCGGGAGGCCCTGGAGACACTGCCGTGGGCACCGCAGTGCCGTCCCTTCGGCCTGGCCTCCCTCGCTCAGCACACACCTTCCGAGCCCTTGGCCAGCAGGCGGCAGGTCTGCTTTTCCTGGACACGATGGAGGACTTGTTGGGGTGCGACCCAGGGCACCGGGGAGTCCTCAGCCCCGGGCTCCCCCGGCCCCTCGGCCTGGGCTCCCCCTCCCTGCCCCTCGGCCTGGGCTCCTTGGTCGGCATCCTGACGCGGGCGGGCAGGGCCTTGGCAGAGCCCGGGGTCCCGCAGGCCCCCTCCCACTGTGCGGAGCCCCGGCCTGAGCGGCGTCCTGCTGCTGCGGGCGGCCCTGAGGCGCGGAGGTCCCCCTTGCCCGGTTTGCCAGCGCCTGTGGGCACAGACGGCGCCCAGGCCGCTGCCCTGCGGAGGCGGCGCTCTATCCCGCGCCCAGGGGCAGCTCCCGGCACCAGGGCGACTGGACAGAGGCCGCTTGGGTCTGTGTCTACCACGCAGTGGCGCGTGGGCAGTGGCCCCTGGCGTGCCCTGAGGAGGCGCGCCCACTTCCTTTCAGGGCTGAAGGGCGTCCCTGTGTGGCTGGGCGGCTCGGTGTCTGGCCGCTGCTCTGCCGATGGCCGCGGGGCCTCCCCTGAGGACCCCTGCCCCTGCTCCAGCTCTCCTGGGACACGCCGGGGGCGGGGCGCCGGCCCACGGCACAGCCCACGGCACAGCCCACGTGTGCTCCGCGGGAGCGTCACCGTCGCACCCTGGCCTGCCGTGTCCCCACACTGCTGTTTTCTGATGGCAGCCACCCCGGGGGTTGAGGCGGGATTCGCATGTCCCTTGAGACCCGTGTCGCTGAGCGCCTTCGCTGGGCTTCCTGGCCTCGCGGGCGCCTTCTCTGAGTGCTGGCTCAGCTCTGCCTGGCTTCGTGTCGCACGGTTTGCGTTTTGCTGCTGCTGTTGAGCTTTAGGAAGTCTCTGTGCGCCCCACGCCGACGCCCTGTCACGTAAACGCTTGGCAACATTCTTTTCGATCTCTTTTTTTTTGGTCCTGGAGATGGAACCCAGCCCCGCTCTACCGCTGAGCCACATCCCCGCTCTACCGCTGAGCCACATCCCCAGCCCTCTTTACTTTTTATTTTGAGACAGGGACTCGCTAAGTTGCTTAGGTCCTCCCTAAATTGCTGAGGCTGGTTTTGAGCTTGTGAGCCTCCTGCCTTGGCCTCCCCAGCCAGTGCACCTGCTTCCCCATTCTTTGGATCGACTTCTTTTTCTGTTGATGGTTTCTTTTCTGCACTTCTTTTGTTTTTAGATTCTCATGAATCAAATTTGTGTTTTCGGGCTGGGGTTGCAGCCCTCAGTGGTAGAGCACTTGCCTGCCACTGAGTTCAATCCTCAGCACCTCATAAAAATAAATCAAATGAAGGTATTATGTCCATCTACAACTAAAAATACATATAGTAAAAAAACCCCAAACAAATGTATGTTTCCTTTTGTTGACTGTTGTAGGCGTCATATCCAAGAAATCAGTGCCAAATCCAAGGCCATGAAGATTTTGTCCTTTTTCCTTCTAATAGTTTTCTGGCTGCAGGTCTTATGCTCAGGTCTTGATCCTCTTGGAGCTGATTTTCCCACACGATCTGAGGGAGGCGTCTAGCTGCACTTATTGCATTTGGATGTCTGGTTTTCCAGCACCATTTGTTGCAAGTTTGTCCTTTCCCCAGTGAATGGTCTTGACAGCCGAGCACGGTGGCATACAACTGTCCTCACAGCAACTCGGGAGGCTGAGGCAGGAGGATTACTTGAGACCAGCCTCAGCAACTTAGCAAGGCCCCGTCTCAAAATGAAACATAAAAGTAGGACTGAGATGTAGCTCAGTGGGTAGAGCGCCTGCCTTGCATGCACAAGGCCTGGGTTCAATCCCCAGCACCGCAAAAAAATAAAACAAAACAAAATAAAAAAAACCATAAAAATAAGGGCTGGGGATGTGGCTCTGTGGTTAAGCAACCCTGGCTTCAATCCCTAGGACCAAAATGAACAGGAAAAAGCCCAGTGTTTAGTTTTTGACAGCTCGGCTTCCTTTTTTATCCCATCTCAGTTTCCATGTGTGTGTGTTAAGTGCCACACTGTCTTGATTACTTGGCTCTGTAGTGAGTTTTGAAATTGGGAAGTGCGAGCGCTCCAGCTTTTTCTTCCTGGCCATTCTGGGTCTTTGAGATCCCATGTGGATTTTAACATGGGATTTTCACTGGAATTTAGAGAGGAGCGCATCGACTCTGCATCCCTTCGGATAGTCTCGCCATCTTTTTTTTTTTTTTTTTTCTTTTAACTGTGGGTGGATACAGTGTCTTTATTTTATTTGTCTATATGGTGCTGAGGGTCGAACCCAGTGCCCCAAGCGTGCGAGGCTAGTGCTCTACACTGAGCCACGACCCCAGCCCTAGTCTCGACATCTTAATGTGAACCTGGAATTTGTTTCCATTTATTTATGCTTTTTTTCTTTCAGCAATGTTTGGTGGTTTCCATTATACAAATCTTTTACCTCCTTACTTAATTCCTAGGCATTTTGTTCTTTTTGATATTATCAGTGGAATTATTTTTAAGATTTGTTTTTGCTATTATGAGATTGTTTTTTCAATTTTTTCAATTTTGTGTGTATTTGTGTGTTGACTTTATCACCTGCTGCTTTGCTGAATTCATTTGTTAGCCCTAACAGTTTGGGGAATCTTTCAGGTTTCAAAATATAAGGTCATATTACCTATAAGCAGAGATAGTTTTTCCTTCTCCTTTTCCAATTTGAATATTTCTTTCTTTTCTTGCCTAATTGCTTTGGCTAGAACTTCTAGTACAATGTCGATCGTAAGTGCAAAAGCGGGCACCCTTGCCTTGTTCCTGATTGTAGAGCACGTGCTGGGTCGGCCCGCCTCCGGAGCATGCTGCTTGCTGTGGGTGTTGCACAGATGGGTTGTGTTGAGGGAGTTTTCTTCTACTCCATCTGTTGAGTGCTTCTGTCATGAAAGGGTGTTGAATTTCATCAGATATTTTTTCATACCAGTTGTCCTTCATCCTGTTAAAGCTGCGTGTGGCATTGATGGATTCCCAAATGTTGAACGCTCATTGCATTCAAGGAAAAAAATCCCACCTGGTTGTGGTGAACAACTTTTGTAAGGCGCTACTGAGTTCAGGTGGTGAGTGTTTTGTTGAGGACCTTTGCATCAGTGTTCATGAGACATACGGGCCTGTGGTTTTCTTTTCTTGTGGCCTCCTTGCTGGCTTTGATATCAGGATAATGCTGGCCTCATGGAAGCGGTTAGGAAATATTCCCTCCTCTTTTGTTTTCTGGAAGAGTTTGCAAAGGGTTGATGTTAGCTCTTTAAATATTTGGTAGAACTCAGCTGTGAGCACACCAGGTCCACGGTGTTTCTTTGTGAGAGTTCTGATCACTGATTTAGTCTCCTCATTGGTTACGGGTCTATGCCAATTTTCTATTTCTTTGTGACTGAGACTTGGTAGTTTTGTTGTGTTTCCAGGAATTTGTGTTTTCCTGTACAGTGCAAGATGTGGTCCAGGAGGAAGCAACCGCAGCTTGCAGTTTCCAGCTGCAAACTTGGGCAAAATACATCACTGCCCCTGCGCCTCCTGCTCGTGGAAGCTGCAGGGTGTGCGTGGTGTCCACGAGGTCACCTGCTGGGCCTGGCATGGTCTCCCAGTGGGGACAGGCAGTCAGCAGAAGAGCCTGGACACCCTGAGCCTTCTCCAGTGATTGGCCAAGGCTGGGCAGCTGTCTTTGTCCTGACTCTCCAGGGGCTAGGCTGCCCCTAAAATAAAGGCCAGGGGAGGAGAAGCCCTGCCAGGCCAAGCTGGCTCCCGTGAGCTCCCCTCGCCCAGGCAGTGCCCTTGCAGGGCTGTCACCAGAGTGAGACCTTGGGGAGTGGAGCAGGGACGCCTCACCCGTGAGGGCCCCTCCTGCCATGCCTGTCTGCAGGGAGACCCCGCACCATCCCTTTCCTTCCCAGGCTTAAGACTTGGAATGTCTTATTTTAGAAATAGTATTGTGCCCCAAGATGACAGTAGAAGTGCCATCTTTCCTAGCCCCCAACCCCAGCTCCCCTGGGTGCCAGTCTCTGCCTCTGGGCGGGCCAAGCGCAGGGCCGTGCACCTCCAGACCCGCTTGCTCCCCGGGTTTCCCTGCAGGGGACTTGGCCACACAGGATACAAGGTGAAACGGCGCCTCACTGCGTCTGTGGGCTGCGGATGCTCCAGCAACTCCCTTGACTGTCCATCTGCTGGGCTTTGGGAAGGTTCCAGAACTTTGTCCTTAGAGAGGGTGTGGTTCTTGCCTCTGACCCAGAAGTGCTTCCTTCACCTTGGCCACATTCCCAAGAGTGGATCATTTAGGAAAACTGCAGAAGACCCCAGCCCTGCAAGTTCTTCTCCAAGAGGGTCACCACAGCGCGGGGTCCCAGGCGCCCTGACCCCACACGCTGCACACCCACACGTGACTGGGGTCACAGCAGCTCTCCGACGTCAGCACGGGGAACAATGGAGCCTATTCGACCACGTTAAGGCCACAGATGGCGGAGCCCGGATGTGGAGATGGGGACGGGAGCCACACAAAACACCGTGTGCAGCAGGCCACTCCTGCGGAGCGCCCAGCAGGTCCATCCACAGGGACGGCACAGACTGGCAGGGCCAGGGGCTGGGGAGTGTGCAGTGGAGTGTCCTCTCGAGAGGATGAGGGTGCTTGGGACCGGCAGGCGGGGACTGCCCACGCTCTGTGACAGTGTACAAAGCCACCTGACTGTCCACTTGAAGACGGCCGTGTGAATTTCACTGTGACGGCAGAAGGACGTCTGCGGAGTGGACGGAGCCCTGAACATGCCCAGGAAGCGCCGCGGGGAGCCCGGGCGGCGGCCAGCCCTCCGCAGGGCGGCACCGCTCTCCAGAGCTTCGGAGCCAGCACCTGCCCTGAGCTGACAGATGGCCTGTCCCCCGCGGCCCCTCAGGTTCCATCTTCGGGTCAGAGAAGCCCCTCCCGCCCAGGCCTGGCCCCCCTCTGGGCAGAGCTGGCCTGCGGGGCCCCAGGGACACCTCACAGCCAGGGTGTCCTGTCCACGTGCACCGCAGACACTGCCCCTACAGGAGCCCCTGGAGGCTGGCACTGCCCAGCCTCCTGCCCGGATCAACTGCAGGGCAGGGGCTGGGCCCTTCACACCCGCCTGGCCGTGCCGGGAGCAGCCACCAGCCTGCCCTGCCGAGTGTGAGAAACGGAAGAGGAACCGGCTCCTCTGTTCGGGGGCCATTTCAGCACAGGACAGGGAACTCGAGCTGCAGAGAACTTCTAGATCACGGTTGCCCTCTGTGGCGGGCGGGCAGCCCCTGGCCGCTCGGAACGCTGGGCAACAGCCGGGCTTCCTGTGGAGGCTGGGCGCCCTCGGCAGGGCCCCCTGCCCACAGAGTCTCTGTCAAACGCCAGAAGCCCAGTGGCCACCTGCAGAGCGGAGCTGGGTGGGGGCTCACCCCGAAGCCCAGGGCTGTCCTGGAGTGTGGGGAAGGGACAGCCCTGCCGCGGGTGCACAGAGGGGGCCCTGCAGACACAGGTCACCCAGCACTGCCCCCTGCCCACTCAGTGGGGCACAGCGGTGTTCACAGCATGGCGCTGAGCTGGGTCCTGGGTGGCCCCCTGCTGGCCCAGGTCGCCCCTGCTTGTGCTCAGGGGCCGCGACTGGCGGCCCAGCACCTGGAGATGCTGCTCAGGGGGCCTCGCAGGCAGAGTGGGGTGTGAGTGAGGTGCCCAGCCTGGGTGGCGTCCTGCCAGGCAGGTGGCCCTGCTGCCCACTGTGGGGGCAGCGCCTGGGTTTGTATTGGGCTCACAGGCGGAAATGGGAACGTGGCTTATGGGGATTGGATCGTGCCTGGGAAGGATCAGGAAGGTGCTGGCCTGTCCCGCCGCGCTCCCCGCCAGGTCCCTCCCTGCTCCCGTGAGTTCCACCGTGGCCCCCAGCAAAGATACGCTCATGTCCTGGCCCATTGCCCTGTGCAGGGTCCTCCCTTGGACACAGGGTCTTTGTGGCGTGAGGAAGATGGTGCCACGTGCTGGGCGTGGCCCAGGTGGGCGCCTGCCCGCGTGGCACCTGAAGGCCTGGGTTCAATCCCCAGCATCCTGGCGGAGGGCGAGTCTGCCCGAGGACGCGGCTCAGGAAGAAGAGCCACCGGGATCTTCCACGGCCACAGAACCGGGGCTGGAGCCATGGCACAGCCACAAGCCGAGGACCCGGGGCCCCCGGGAGCTGGAGGCAGGAAGGCCCTGCCCCACAGCCTTTGCCAGGAACCTCTATTTCAGACTGAGAATTGGCCTGTGGTTTCAAGCACCCCAGTTTGTGACCCTTTGTTTTGGTAGCCCCCCAACCTTCGTGCTCCTTTGTCTGCCCTCCCTCACCCCAGGGCCCCCCTAGTGCCCCTCCGACCCCTGGTTCAGACCCCTGGGTCTCATTCTGTAGAAGGTGACCCCGCTGGAGCTCCCCAGACCAGGGCGGACCTGTGCCTACGATGACATTTCCTGGGACCTGGGCCCGAGGCTGGGAGTCCAGGGAAGGGAACAAGGACCACTCCGTCCCCTGGCTGCCCCCTCACCCCTCTGTCTGGCATGGCTGGAACCAGCGTGTGGGACAGGAGCCTGGGCAGGGGTGGCCCAGGGCTCAGTGGCCTTTCTGTTGCAGCCTTTTTTCCAAAACCCTCTTGCTTGACTCTGTGCACTTCCCACACCGACCTCAGTGTGCACGATGCTGAGCTGAATCCAGGCTCCGCACAGCAGCGAGCACCCCACCCCGGGCCACACCCCAGCCCTTTTTGTTTTATCCTAGACAGGGTCTCGAGAAGTTGCCCAGGCTGGCCTCGAACTGGCGATCCTCATGCCTCTGCCTCCCAAGCCGCTGGGACTACAGGTGTGTGCCCCAGGCCTGGCTGCACTGATTCTGACTCTTGAGAATATTGCATTAAATATTGGTTACCTCGATTGCTAAGTTTATTTTTACCAGCTTTATTGAGATATGATTCACATACCATAAAACTACCATTTTAAAGTCTACAATTTAAATAGGTGTTTTTATTTTGCTTTGTTTTATTTCTGAGACAGGGTCTTGCTCTGCTGCCCAGGCTGGTCTCCAACTCCTGGGCTCAAGGGACCTTCTCCCCTCAGCTTCCTGGGTGCTGGGGCTGAGGTCCAGGGCCCGCTCAGGAACGCAGTGCTTCAGGGTATCCACAGGGCTGAGAAGGCACCTCGGCACCCCAGAGGAGCCGGCACTGGCTCAGCGTCTCCCCGGCCTGGGATTCTGGCGCCGCCAGCCCACCTCCTGCCCTGTGGATCTGCCCGATCTGGACACCTCGTGTACACAGAATCACACCTGCGCCGCCTTCCGGGCCTGGCTTCTGTCACCGAGCACCGTGCTTCTGTGGCTCCGTCTGGTTCAGCACCCGCCACAGCCTTGAACCTGTCTGGGAAGCAATGGCATGCCCGGTGTGGACGCCCTGCTGCTCACCATTCACCTGTGAAGGACAATCCCTGAGCTCCGGGGTGCCCCTGGACTCTGCTCCTGAGGGCAGAGCTCCCCCCTCCAGGTCTCGCTCTGCCACCTTCGACATCACGGAGGCTCCTCCTCTGCTCCTCCCGCCCAACACCCCAAGGTCTCCTTCCAATGCCTCCCGCCCTCTGCCTCGCGGACCCACAGCCCCCTCCCCAGGCTGGGCCCCTGCAGTCAGCTCCTTCCGCTACCCTGAGCCCCTGCATCTGACAGGACATAACGGTACCCTCCAGGGTCAGCTGCCAGCGTAGTGCGACCCCCACTGTGGGATTAAATTGTGTCTGGGAAGAATCCAGGAAGGTGCTGGCCTGTCCCGCCCTGTGAGTGTGAGGCTTCCAGTCTCGGTCACTCGGGGTCATTCCCCTCTGTTAGGCAGGTCCCTGCAGAGGACTGAAGGGCTCTGGGGTACTGTACCCCCACCCCCCGCCCCCGGCCAAGAGACAGGGAGGGCCACACCCTCAGGCCCCTCTCACCTACGCTGATGGCTGAGTGCCCTGGAATGGGCCTGTACTTGGGCCAGTGGCCTTTGGTGACCCCCAGATTGGCAGGCCAAACTCTGCCCAGCCCCTCCGTGCCATTCATGGGGACTCGGGGGACCCTGAGCTCCCAGTGCTGATCTGGCCCACCTGTGCACACACCTGACACAGTTCACAGGCAACCCCCGCCACGTTCTTCCCAGGTGAGCCATTCTTCCCAGGTGAGCCATCTTTAGACCCTGACAGTCGGGACAGACTCCCTCTCAGCTGTAAACCAGCCCCAGTTGGGGCCACTGGCCTTTTCTCCCTGCCCGGGTACAGGTGTTGGGGGCACCTTCCAGCTGGGTAGAGGCTGGTCCTCCATATGGGGGCTGGGCAGTGCTGCCACTGTCCCCAGCCCCGTCCCGCACACTGGTGCCGACACTCCTGGACGGCAGTGTCGGGGCCACTGCATCACGCCATCCCCAGGGACTGAACCAGCCTGCAGCCCAATGGCCTCTGGTGCCTGAGTCCCCAGAAGGCACAGACTGGACAAGGTGGACAGATGCCTTTTGAGCAGCTTCTGTGGGCAAGACCCTGCACCGGCTGCTCACCCCTGTGGCTCCTTGGTCTACGCAGAGCAGGACAAGGCCCCAGAGAGCATCCGCCACTCAATCTGGGACAGAAGGAGGTCTGGACGGCCCGGCCCCCTGGGCAGGCTTGGGGTGTTAGGGCTTACTTGCCACTGCAGGAGGCCCCTAAGGTCTCAGGGGACAGGGAAGGGTCCCTTGCTCTGCACATGTGAAAGGGCCTTTCTGCAGAAAGAGCCACCCTAGGGGAAAACGGTGAGTCCTGGAGCCCTCCCCGCCCACCGAGCCTGTGGTAGCCCTGCCGGGGATCCCCTGGCCTCCAATGGGCCTCCAGGGGCTCTCAACTGGCCCGGGCGGAAGAGCGCGAGTTAGGGAACTCAGCCCTGCGGGCTCTCCCACCTGCTAGGCTACAGCCAGCTCTGCCCAGGCCCTGCTGCCCTCGCCGCCCGCCCGCGGCCCCGCAGCGCCACCGCAGCGGGGCAAAATGGCTGCGGGCGGGGGAGGGGCGGGAGGGGACAGCGGGAGGGGACAGCCCCTCGATGCCGCCGCCTCGAGCGCCGTTCACTGCGGGTGGGGGCGGCCAGTTCCTTCTCCACGGTTGTCGCAGCGGCACAGCCGCGGGCGGGGGAGCAAAAATAGACCCCCGCGCCCCTCCAGCGCAGGCGCCGCCCAAAGGGCACGCGAGGGACCCCCGCGCCGCCCGGCCCCCGCGGCGGGCGCTGCCAGCCCCCAGCCTCTGGGCCCCCTCTCGGCCTCCGTGTTCCCCGGCCTCTGTGCCCGCTGCTAGCCTCCGTGCCTCTGGCCTCCGAGTCCCTCGGCCTCCATCGCACACATCCCCGGCCTCCCTGCCCCCCGCCTCCGTGTCCCCCACCTCCGCGCCCCTCCCACTCCGGGGTCCCCCACCTCTGCGGCCCCCGCCCCGGCCCCCCCCCGCGCGGTGCCCCCGGCCTCCGCGCCCCCGCGCGCGCTCCCGCGTGTTTTCGGACTGCACCAGCCGGAGCCCCGCGGCGCCGCGGCGGCGGGCGGAGGCGCCTGGTCTGTCGCCGCCCCCACCGGTGCCCGCGCTGCGGCGGTGGCTGGGGGCGCTGGGCGCGGGGGCCGCGCGTTCCGCACCTGCGGCGGCCGCTGGGCGATGCGGCGGCGCGGGCCGGGGCCGCGGGCGTCCTGAGCGCAGGGGATGCCCGCCGCGCTGCTGGCCCTGGCCATGTCGTCCTCCTTCTTCAACCCCAGCTTTGCCTTCAGCTCGCACTTCGACCCCGGTGAGTCCCGGGCGGCCTGGGCGCGACCCCCACCTGTCCCGCTGCGGCCTCGCCCATCGTGCATGGAATTAACCCTCTCCGCCCCGAGCCGGCCGAGGAGCAGGGTCAAGCCCGGCAGCACCCTGCGGGGGCACGGAGCCCACAGGCCCTGGGGCCCGGACGGGGCACAGCCGGGCTGGGCCTGTGCCCGGGAAGCCTCGCCAGCCCAGGTACCCGGGGTGCGGAGGGCGCAGGTTGGCCCGAGGTGCGAGGAGAGGAGGTGCCAGGACTCGGGGCCTCAGGGAGGTGGGGGTGGCGTCTGGGCTGGGGCACAGGCGGGCTGCTGCTGTCCTGTGGTCTTGGGGGGTCCTTGCCAGCCCCCTGCAGTCTGCAGGGAGGTGGTGGCAGGCCTACCAGGAAGAGGCCCAGAGATGGGCCTTGGTGGGCGCCCAGGCCCTGGGCAGCAGGTGAGGCAGAGGTGGCACCGGTAAAGCTGGCTGGACAGCACTAGGTCCAGGCCCCACCCCCCACCCCCTGGACCCAGCAGTGACATGTTTACCCGCGGCTGCTTGGCCATGGTGTGGCAGCTGGGTGGGCGAGGGGATGGCAGTTGGTAGTCCCAGGTGTGGCCAGGAGGTGTGGGCTCCTCTCTGCTCCACCCCTGCTTGGCCTCATGGGGGATAAACCCTGCCCAGGGCCCGGAGTCCCCCCAGTCCCTGGGCTCTGGCACAGGGCCGGCGCAGCCCGAACAAAGCCAGCTCGCACATGATGGCTGTCCTGGGTCTCCCTTCCTGGAGGGGGGCCAGCATGGCCACGACACACGGGGTCCCCTGGGCAGAGCAGGTCTGAAGGCATTTGTTCCTGGGGGACGGCTTTCTGCCTGGCTAAAGGCCAGGGATGTCACTTGTGTGGAAATGACTTCCTGGGGTGACCTGAGGGGCTCAGAGACCACAGTGCCACCATCAGCAGATGGCTCAGAGCCCAGCAGCAGCGGCAGTAACTGGCCAGGCCTGAGGGTGGGGGTGCGGGGAGCAGCCTCACTGAGCAGCCCCAGGCCCAGACTCCCAGCGTCCAGGTGCTGGGAGCCGGCACTGGGCCTCGGAGGGCCCCAGGCCAGCACTGCCCACTGAGCATGGCTCCTCCTGCCGGGAAGCAGGTCCAGGCTCAGCTGGGTGGCCTTGCGACTGCTGACAGGAGGGGGTGGGCACCGGGCCGACCCAGGAGGGAGGAGCCTTGGGCCCCCCTCAGCCTCGCGCTCTCTGTCGGGTGCAGGCTTGTCCTGGTGGGATCTTGGCACCCCGGCCTGCACCAGGGCAGGGGAGGCCCTCCCACCTTGACGAGCAGCAGCTCTGAGCGTGGGGACAGACTTGCAGTCGTGATGGGTGTCGCTCCAGTGTGTCCTGTGGTTAATGACCGAGGAGGGAAGAGGGTGGTCTGGGAGGAAGGGGAGAGCCCCCTCACACACCAGCTGTGTGCCCATCCTGGGTCTGCCCCGGGGTGATGGGGTGGGAGAGGACGCTCCCTCCAGCGTAACCAGCCGGGCCTGCAGGGCTCTGTGTTGGGAAGGAGAGGTGGGGTCCCTGCCTCTGGCTGTACTTAGCTCAGCGTTCAGGACCTGCTGTCCCCCACTGAAGTCCCTCTGTCCTGCCTTGCGGCTCTGGGCCTCTGTTTTCCCGTCTGTAAAACGGGGCCATGCTGCGGCTGGGCCGGGTGGGTACGTAACTTGCTCCTCAGCAGGCTGCTACTCGGCCTGCAGGCAGGCAGGCCACTCTTGGGGCACAGCCCAGTGCCTGAGGGTCCCTGTGACCACAGTGGCTTGCTGGCTTTTCTTCATCCCCATAGTGGAGAGAGACGGTCCTTTCTGAGGTCAGCTGGCATCTGTGGGGTGGTCCTGCTGAGGCCACCAAAACCCAGAGGAGAGAGAGCTCGTGTTGGCGATGGTTGCAGTTTGTGGGGTCCCTTACTGGTCACCACAGCACCAGGCACGGGGTCCTGAGGGTCTCCAGCCTGTGCCCTGTGCCCATGACCAACTCTTGGTCCATCACAGGAGTTGGCCCTGGTCTGCGTAGAGTGACGGCAGCCCTGAAGGTACAGGTGGCCGTGGCAGGTGTGTCTGAGACCGAAGGGGCTGAGCCAGAGGTGGAGGCTCTTGGCACGTGCTCGGGTCTGCCTGGGCCCCTCGCCACCAGCCACGCCGCAGGACAGGGTACTTGGGGGCAGGTGGGAATGCTCGCTCCTGGGGTGACACGGGCCAGCACGGGGGGCACTAGGAAGAGTTGTGTCCTCTGGGTCGGGCTCCACCCCAGCTCCCTGACACCCGACAGGGGTGCGGAGGCTTCTTAGTTGCAGTCAGGTGACTTCTGTGCCGCGTGGTCCTGGGCCAGCCCGGCCTCTCTCAGATCAGCTCTGCACGGGTGAACCCTTTTCCTGGATGGACCAGGTGGGCAGGGAATGGAAACCAAGAAGTGAAGGCTGAAGGGGTGGCCGGGGTGGGACCAGCAGCAGCCCGAGGGGGCGGGGCATCGCTCCTGCCTGCCCAGGGCAGGGGTGACCTGTTTCTCACTGCCAGCCTCAGGATGCAGTGCAGTGGAGGGACTCCTGCTGGTCCAGGCCTCCCCGGGGCGTCCAGGCGGGGGGGCTCCTGGGCCTGGAGCTGTCCTAGGTGCCGGCAGCACAGGGTGGCCATGCGTCTCGCCCGGGTCTCGGGGGTCACGGGCCTGGCCGTGTGCTCACTGGCCCCTTCCTGCGCACCTCCCTCCCCGTGCCTTGGTTTCCTGATGTCGAAGCTGGGGGCTGTGGTATGGCGCTGAGCTGAGCTGGGGCCTGGACAGGGTTTCCCAAGGCTGTCCCTGGTCAGGGTGGCTTGGCCAGTCAGCAGCACTTGGACCATGCAGAGGCTGTTGGAGGACAGGGCAGCTGGACATGCGGCTTCCCCACCTTACCCTGTCCTCCGGCCCCTCGGCTCACATCCTGTTCGCTGCCCAAGTCCTCAGTCCACTCCTGGGGCCTCTGGGGGCAGCGCCATGCCTCACCAGGACAGTGGCTCCTCCCAGGTCCATGTGTGGCCAGGCACACCAGGGCCCACAGTGACCGTGTGGCGAGGAGGCTGTGTCCTAGGCCAGGCCTGGTCTGAGCAGCACATGGGTGAGGGACTCAGGGGGCTCGAGGGCCCAAGAAGGTGCCCTGGGGACAGGCTGGGTGTTGTCCCGGAGTCCAATCCTGGCTCACAGACGGGCCCTGGAAACTGGAACAGCGTGACCCCGACTCACACAGCCCAGGATCGTGGGGCCTGGTGAAGGCAGCGTCTCAGGCCTGGGGGCCGAGCCCTCATGACAGTCACCCTCCCTGGGGCCCACGGGAGTGACCCTTAGGGGCAGGCTGAGGGCTCCTTGGAGAGGTCAGGGCAGTGGCCGTGCTGGGAAGTGGTCTAGGAGCCCAGGAGGGAACTCATGGCGCTCAGAGACGGTGTGAGTGTGAGGCCCCAGACCCTGGGCCGGGGGCAGGGAAACCACTTCTCTTCCTTCTGGCACATTCTCCAGGAAGTGGGGCCGTGCCCTTCCCTCAGATGGGCTCTTCCTGCCCAGACTCTGCCCTGGGCCCCCGCCACCCACACACCCCTGCACACGGACAGGTGTGGGGCTTGTGCACACGCTCCACGCCCCCACGCCAGCGTGTGTGCTGGCACCCGGGCACACGGCAGGGCAGCTGTTCTGGGCACACACAGCCATGGGGTCACCCGGGGCTCTCGGGCGCGGCTCCCCCCGCCGTCCATGCCTTCGACTTCCTCAGGCAGAGCCCCGGCTCTGAGCCTCCTTCCCTGGTCCTTCCCAGGGCCTCTCTCTGGCCTTGGGTGACCTTGAACTGGGCCTGCTGGCGAGTCCCCCAAACCAGCTGGCTGGACCCTCGGTGGTCAGGAGGCTTGGAACGTGTGGAGGGCGTGTGAGGTTCAGCAGCTTTGGCTTTGGCAGCTCCTGTGGGCCTGGCGCCTGGTCCCCACCAGGGCAGCACTCCCGCTGGCTCGTGACCCCTCACTCACCTGTGGCCTGGACGCTGCCGTCCTCCTCACAGCTCCTCTGGAGGTGTAGGTTGGCTGAATGGTGTCACCCCAGATTGATGTCCACCCAGGACCTCAGAGGGGGCCAATTTGGATCCAGCTCTGCAGAGACATAATTACTTAGGACGAGGTCATGCTCAGTGGGTGGCCTGCCTGCAGAGGGGACCACGCAGGAGGACAGAGTCAGAGCAGGCGAAGGCGAGGGAGCAGGCTCCTGCCGGCTCCTGGATCTGACCTCTGGCCTCCAGGACAGGCTGCGGCACTTGGCTTCGCAGTCCCAGGGCACTGGTCAAATTGTCTCCTCTGTCCCTCAAGGTGCTGGGCCCTCTGGGGTCAGAGCTGATGGCCTTGCCTGGGGCCCACCCAGCCTCAACTCATGCTGGCCGCGGCCTCCTCCCTGTACACTGGGTAGTGACTCCCCTGGGAAAGGACATCCTTGGAGCAGAGAGAGGATGTGGCGGGCTCGACCGTGGGGTGAAGGGATGAGGCTGGGGGCCCCCAGACCGCTGGCCCAGCTGTGTGTGGCTCCGTTGCCAGAGAGGGACCGGGGCCGCGGCCCACCCTGGTGTGTTCCACCTGGCAGGTGGGGGAGGAGCAGAGATGATGCCCAAGGTGACGGCTGTCCCAGCCACCCGTCCTGCTCAGGGAGCACTTCCTGAGGACGGGCGGCACCCAGCCTCCTGCCAGGCCCTCCTCCTGGGCCCTGTGGACGCCTGTCCCTCTCAGCAGCTGGCTCTGGGGGCAGGACAAGGGGGGGCCCAAGGGAGCCAATCTGGTGCAGACCACCACCACGGAGCCTGGCCTGCTGTCCAGGAGCCTTGGGTCCCTCCGTCCTGTCCCCAGGTGGGTCCTTGGTGGGGAGACTGGAGTCCCCCTGTGGGCCATGGTGCTGGGAGGGCTTCAGTGTCTGGGCCCCGCCTGCCCGTCACAGAGGAACCAGCGGCAGCAGGACAGGCCTCCCCACCCCCAGCAGAGGAAGCGGCAGAGGAAATGAGGGCAGCGGACACGGCCGGAGCCAGTTCCCAGGCCGCCTGTCTGGGGACGGTGGCCTGAGGACTGTCACAGAAGGCAGGTCACGCGGTTCCCCTGCCCTCCTCTGCCAGGGCCTGGGTGGGGGCCAGGGCCTCAGGCCAGGTGAGGTGGGCTGCTCCTGAGCGTCCCCCGGGGGGAGCGGCAGCGGGAGCCACCAGGACTGCCGACCAGGGCCCGGTAGGTGGGGCTGTGCCAGGCTGCCCTGCCCTGCCAGCCGGGGCGGGCGGGAGGCGACTGCCGGGCCTCTGCGGGCATGAGGGCCCTGCCAGAGGACGTGGCCACCCAGCAGAGGCGGAGCCTCGCTGCAGGGGCGTTGCGGGGCGGTGGGGTCACCTGTCACAGGTGGTGAGGGAGGGGAGGGTGCTGCGGGCTTCCTCTGCCTGCCCCAGGCGGGGAGTCGGCTGCATGGTCTGGGGCCCTGGGAGGCCTCCTCCTCGCTGGCTTGGGACCTGGCAGCAGGCGGCTCTGGCCAGATGGCCCAGACTTGCTGTGGAGAGGGAGAGGGAGCCCGGGTCCCAGGCTGGCCCAGGGCGCCTGGCCCCGAGGCTGCACTTCGAGGCTGGGGTGGCACCCAGGACGCTGTCCTGGTCTTGCTCCGCGGGCCCTGTGCTCACAGGTCCCCTTTGGCTCATGCGAAGCCTGCGACGCGCGTTCTCAGTGGTGCTGAAGCAGGGCTGGTGTTGGGGCTCGGCAGCTGCTGGCTCCTGCTCTGGGTGGAGTCCAGCCCCAGGGCCAGCAGGTGGGGCATCTCGGCGGGCGGACAGGTGGAATGGTGGGACGCCTCTTGTCGCGACTGGGTTTGCTTTCTGTTCTTGCTGCTTGGAGACCTGGGCGTGTCTGGCCCGGGTCATGCTGGCCCTGGACGGGACTTCCTCTAGTCCCAGCTGCCTACCGAGGTCACACACGCAGGTGGGCTCAGCGTGCCCCTTGGTGCATGGCCCGGCTGGACACGCTGTGTGATGGTGCGCCTGCCGGGCCACCCCTTGTCCCTGTCCCTGTCACTGCTGCAGGTCCCCACCCCGCCGTGCCTGGGCTCCGCAGGCCGGGGCATCTCACTGGTCCTCTGCTGAGGAATAGTCCACCTTGCAGGGATGGTCAGCTCCGCAGGGCCAGCGTCCGGTTCCGCCCACCCTTGGCGCCCCCTGAGCATGCGCTGAGGCTCCTCCTGCCCTCTCCCACTCCCTCCCGCCCTCCCCCTGAGGTCTGGTCTGCACACTGTGGATCCGTTCCTTTGAGGGTAGAGCTGTGACTTGTGGTGTGTTCACGGTCACCAGCCTGCACCGTCTCAGCGCTGGGCACTCCTGTGCCCCGGCAAGACCCCTCCCCGTCGGCCGTCGCTCCCCACTCCCCGTTCCCTTTGGCCTGGAGAGCCAGCCCGTCCGGCTGCAACCCCGTGGGCACTGTCTTCTTGACCACCCTGCAATTTCTGGAGGCAGACCCAGGGGCAGGCTGGGGCCCGGGAAGGCGCAGGGTCTCTGTGGCAGGAGGTCTCAGGAGGCCGTGCGCCCTGCACCCTCCCTGCGGGTGCCCGTCTACCTCCTCGCCTCCGCCTGCTGGAGGAGCGCCTGGCTTGCTCTTCCCTGATGCCCGACGGCCTTTCCCAGGACTGCTGGCCGGCGGCATGCTCTCCCGGCCTGTTGGGGCTTCCTGGACGCCTGTGCCTGCCAGTCTCTGCCCCTCGCTTCCCGACAGCCCTGCTCTGGCTGTGAGGAGGTGACCTTGGAGGGCTCTGTGGGGCATTCACGCCAGGGCAGCCGCCTGCCTCCCCTGCCACCCAGACTGGCTGTCCACCACTCCTGGCTCACCGCTCACCCCAGGGGGCTGCCTGCAATCCTGGTGTGTGAGGCTGTCATTCCTGAGAGGTGGCTCCTGCCTGGGGACACAGGCTGGGGAGGTGACCCTGCTGGGACTGGGTGGACACTCAACCTGTCCGGCCAGGCCCTCCCCACGGAGCTGCGGCTGCTCCTGGCGTGGGCCCTGCCACCAAGCTTCCAGGACTCCCGGTCTTGCTCTTGGCCCCTCGGGGTTCCAGCGAGGATGACACTATGTCCAGCTGTCCGTCTGTCTTGCTTCTCTTCCTGTGACCATCAGTCCTACAAGTGTGGCTAAAAATAACTGCACCCAGGGTGCCTTCCGGGTGCTTGAGGGTCTGGCAGGCCCTGTGGCTTCCTCCTCCGCAGCCGGAGCCACACAGCCCCTCGGCTTCTGCCTGGGAGCAGGGTCAGGGCTGGGTCCCGAGGTGGCCGGAGGGTGGGCCAGGGGGCATGCGTCAGGAGGCCGAGGTCGGGGCCAGGTGGGCCGACATCGTGCAGAGAGATGGACAGCGGCGTGTGGAGCAATGCAGAGCAGGGAGCGGGCAGCAGGGACCCTGGGCGGCCCTCGCCTGGCCCCCCCAATGAAGCGCCGGCTGGCCGTCCCTCGGGGCTTCTCTCCCAGGACCCCTGGGACGGGCCTCGGAGGGCCCTGGGGAGCCGGGGAGCCTGGTGAGGGTGTGGAGCCAGGAGACCCGGCAGGACCGTGTGTGCGTCAGCACAGGGGCTGTCGCTCAGGTGGCCCTGGCGGAACTTCTGCTGTCCCTGGGCCTCTCCGGCAGCCTACTCAGGGCGGCCTGTTGAGGCAGCAGACTTGGGGTCCTGGGGGATGTGGGGACCCTGTGAACCCAGCACAAGGGCCCTGCCTGAGAGCTGGGTGTGCTGCGTGAGGGTTTGTGTGAGCGTGCAGATCCGTGTAAGACGCGTGTGCAGGCGTGAGGCCCACGCGTGGACATGTCCGTGCCCGTGTGCACACACCTGCGTGCGTGCATGTGCGTGGTGTGTGCGGCTGGTGGGTGTGTGAGAGCCCAGGAGTGTGAGGATGGGGGTGCACGTGTCCCCAGCTCCCCTGGCCTGGGCTCTCTTCTGGTGCAGGTGACGTCCTACTCTCTGCTCCAGGGTGACAATGTGGAGGGCCGACCCCAATCTCACCAGCAGCGGGGCCCTCCTGGCGCTGGGCACAGCCTCTGGGAGTGGGCCAGACCCGGGCCACCTTCGTTCCTGCCGTCCACCTGCTGACAGGCCGAGCTGCAGCTGCTCGCTCAGCCCGCAGCTCACCCTGAGGGCCGCGTCCCCTCAGTGGGCTCTCCTCCCCTGCTAGGGCAGTGGGCACGGGCCTCCAGTTGCCCTGATATTTTGGGGGCCTTAAGCCCCCTGATCAGGTGTCCAGTCTGAGTCCTGGTGGCCCTGAGTGGTGGGCTGGCTGCTGAGGACCCTGGGTTTGTTGCTGTAGGTCACATCTCTCTTGGCAGAATGGCCGTGGTCACTTCTTAGCCACTGACCAGGTGTCCTGCCTGCAGGGGGCTGTCGAAGGCCCTGGGGCTGAGAGGGTCGGGCAGTGGGCAGGTGGGGCTGAGTCCAGGGCCTTTGGGGCACTGCAGGGCCAGTCTCATCTCAGTGCCCCCGACCTGGCTCTTGCCTGTGGGGGGGTCCATGGGACCTGGTGCCTCCCTGCCCAGAGCCCGGCTTCTGGGGTGGGGAAGGCTGGCCTCAGTTCTCTGCCTAGTGGTCAGGGCCAGTGGGACTGGGGCTGTCTGAAAGCCCTTGGGGTAGAGGTGTCCACTGGACATAGCCTCAGTCCCGGGAGGCTGTGGGGAGACAGGCCCAGAGGACTGGCCAGCGGCCCACCGTGTGCGTGCTGACCCGTCCTGAGTGGGACCCTCCCCCTGCTGGGAGTTGGGCTGCTCTGGGAGAAGCCTCGCATCTGGGCCCCGGCTGGGCCTTCTCGGGGGCCGTGCCCCCAGCCCACCGCTCTGCCTGCTCTCCAGCGGCCCTCGGGGGCAGGGCGCCCTCCTCCTCCCTGTCCTCCTCCATGGAGCTGGAAGGGGCCTCTGTGACAGGTCTTGGAGGCCCCCGGCACTGGCCCTGACCGGTGTGCTGACCACCCCGAGTGCCTGTGGCCGCCTCTCTGCTCAGCACGTGGCCCTCCACAGATTGCGCCAGTTCCTTCCTGAGCGAGGTCCCGTTTGCATCACCAGGCGCGGGTGGGGCTGGCGCCAGGAGGTCCTGATGCCTCAAGCTGACCTGGCTGGCCACTGATGGTCACTGTGGCTCACCTCAGGTGGTGAGCTGGGGCCTGGCTGGGTGTCCGGGATGGCCATGCTGTTCTTGGGACACAGTGCCTGAGTGATCCTGGGTGAGGGGTGAGTCCCCGAGTGTGAGCAGCAGAGGGGTCTGGCCAAGCGGGGCCCTGGAAGGGGTCTCCAGGACAGGGGGCGTGGGTGTCGCCTGTGGGGTAGAGCTGAGGACACGGGGCCGGGAGGGGACCTGGGTGTGGGGAGAGCTGCAGCCCCCTGGGGCAGGTTGGGATGGCAGGGCTGGCCACAGCTCCCTGGGGGCCCAGCCTGGCATGGACCCCCAGTGTCAGACTGTTCTCCTTGGGGACAGGAGGTGAGGTGGCGGAGGTGAGGCCACAGTCTCTAGTGGGCAAGTCACCGCAGCAGGGTGTTTGCAGGGGGCTTGGCCTCCGCCTCCGTCTGGTTCCAGAACGTTCCCATCCACCTCCAGCCCCAGCCCCAGTGATGGTGAGGACGCTGGCCTCTGTGGACGGCCTGTGGACACTTAGCCCCAGGCACTGCGCCCGTGCAGGGAGCGCTGGCCATCCTGGGTGTCCCGCAGCGCATCACCCCTTGCCCCCTCCCCACGACCTCGTCCTCCCCTTCAGAAAGGGCTGCGGCCGCGCTCGTGGGCTGGGTGGCTCGCCGCTCTGCCTTTCTCTCATTTCCGACCTGGATTTGTGTGTCCAGAAGGGAAGCCGGCGACTGCTGGTGGCTGTTCTGGTTTGGGGGTCTCTGATCGGGAGGGGAGCTGAGGGCTTCCTGGGGTTGGGGACTTGCACTTCCTCACCGGCGACGGAGCTTGTCCTCGGAGTGTGGGGTCCCGAGACTGTGCCACCTCGGTGACTGTGCTGGGAGTGGGACGGCGTCCGCTCTGGGCGCACTTTCCTTAGGGTTTTTGCTGCTGCGCGATGTGCCTTTAACCCACCGGCTTGTTTGCTTGTTGGTTTCGCAGTGCTGACCCGAGGAGGCCACGCCAGCCACGCACTGCAAGGCAGGCGCCCTGCATAGAGTGTTTCGAGGTAGGGCCTCACTCAGCGCCCCGCTGCCTCGGCCTCCTGAGCGAGCAGCTGGGGTTGCGCGCACCTCGTGCCCAGGTCCATCGCACGTTCTTTTTTAATATTCCATTTCAGGTGCAGGTGACGCTATGCCTTCATTTTATTTTTCTGTGGTGCTGAGGATGGAGCCCAGGCCCTCACGCTCGCTAGGCGAGCCCCGACCCCAGCCCCATGGCACGTTCCTAGGTAGCAGACCCTTCTATCTTTCCTTTGGTGAATCCCTCCATCCTTTCTGACTTGCAAGCCTCAGTTGAGCTGGGCGCAGTGGTGCGCATCGTGATCCCAGTTCCTCCCACAGTGGAGGCAGGAGGAGCCCAAGTTCAAGGCTAGAGAGACCCTGTCTTGAAATAAAACAGAAAGGGCCTCAGCGGTGAGCACCTCTGTGTCCAGTAAGAACCCCGCTGGGTGAGGTCATGGCAGAGTGGGCCCGGGGTCCGTCACAGCCCCACAGAAGCTAAGCCAGAAGGCAGTGCGCGCCGATTTTCCTTGAAGAGGCCGTGGCTGGACCCGAACACACCGAGCCGTCCAGCTGCTCTGGTGGAGGTGAGGCGGGTCAGCGGCTGTGCCTTCGTGGTGGCCACCCCCGGCCAGGGCCATCCTTCCGTCCTCCCAACCTGGGGCAGCACTGTGTGCTGGCAGTCATCGTCCCCCTTGCCGTGGAAACTGCGGGAAAGGCCAGCGTCCTCTCTGCTCCTTCTTCCCGAGCCTTCCAGCCCCTCCTCTGCAGCTCCATGAAGGTGTCCTTTGGTGTCCTCTCAGTGGGCAGCAGCACCTTCGACTCTCAGGTGCCCTTTCTCATGAGGGCTGGACTTTGCTGTCCTCCTGTGTGGCCCTCACTAGACAGAAGCGTGGATAAGGAGAAGGCCAGGGGTGCATGGGCCAGCCCTTGCTCACAGGGAGGCCCCAGGGCTCCCCTGAGCCTGCCAGCCCTCTGGCCCTCCACCATCCCTGGCTGTCCACCCACGGGCACTGCCCGACTGTGATGCTGGCCACCCTCTTCTTGAGCCCTGAGCACTGGGAGGGAGGCTCCCAAGGGGCCCTGACTGCTGCCCAGCTCCTGCCTGCAGTGCGGCTTGTCCCCACCTGCTTTGGGACAGTTTGGGAGCATTTTGGGCACATGGGCCAGGCTGGGTCTGCGCAAGGGAGCACTGGCTGTTGGTGCCCACTCGGCCCGCGTCCCTAGGAGGGAGCACACAGGCACCTGTGCCACGTCAGGGAATCCTCTCCCCTGGGCACCTGCCTGAGAGGTGGCTCAGTGGAGGAGGCCCATGGGGGCCCCAGGGCCTGGTGGCACTCATGGTGGCCAGTGCCCCCGAGCTCAGATCCAGACCTCGTCCGGAGCCACATGGTTGCGTCCCACAGGACCTGGAGAGCCCAGGGGACCTGGAGAAAGTGGAGCCTCGTGCTCCCCGAGGGGTCTCACTGCAGGCCCAGTGGTGCTGGGCTTCGGGGTGTGGGTGGCTATTGCTGGGGTGTGTGCTGAGGGGGGGCTGAGGGCCTGGGGGCCCAGCTGTGCACAGCTGGCCAGCACAGAGCTGGGTGGGTTCTGGGGGAGTGGACATGGACCCCACGCAGAGAACCTCCGAGCAGGTGAGCAGCCACATGGGGTCCTGGGTCCTGGGGACAGTCACGTGGAGCAAGAGTCGTGCTGAGCAGGCCAGGCCAGGGGGCTGTGGGTTCCTGAGACTTGGCCTGGGAGGGGGCAGGCCACTGCAGCTGGCGCTCCCTGAACGGGAGTGGCCATGGGCTCCAGCAGCAGGGCCACCTTGGCCTCAGCCAGGCCACTCCTCAAACCCACCGGGGCTCGGGGCTCAGGACTGGTCATGTCATGACACTGGCAGGGCCTTCCCGAGAGGTGGGGCTGGCCTGGAGAGGGTCTGGGGCCAGGACAGGGCAGGCTGGCTGTCCTTGTCCTCAGAGAGCCAGCGCTGCTCCATGTCCCTGGACACTGGGCCCTGGGGATGCAGAGAGGTCCCTGAGCAGGCTGCCAGGACTCCGGGCCAGGCGGCAGCAGGGCTGAGTCTGAGCCTGTCAATCCGGAGGGCGAGCACGTGGTCTTACGGGCAGCAGGGTCGACCCCTGTGTCCCTGGCATCCACTCAGGTGCTCTGCTCTGGCAGAGGCCCCTGGCGCCGGTCACTCCGTCTTTCGTCCCACGCGGGGGTGTCTGCAGGTGCTTGTGTCTGGCCCACACAAGGTGGGAGGTCAGTGTTAACAGGCCAGGTGGGAAGGTTTGCTCAGACGGTCGAGGGTTGAGGGACACTCAGGGGGTCTGTTAGAAGCAAGTGTGTGGCTTGTCCCTCACATGGAGGGGGCTGGGGCCTTGGGGTCTTGGGGCCCAGGTCCCCACACACCCAGCCCATTGTCCTTGAGGCTCAGGGTTTGGGCCTCGAGCTCAGCAGAGGCCCTCCCTCACCTGGAGCTGCACTGGAGTGGGGGGGAGGGTCAGTCCGCGGTGCAGCTGGCCAGGCCCTGAGGGACCCCCCAGCCTTGGGCACAGATAAAGGGGCAGGTCTTCTGGCGTGTGTCTGGGGTGGGGCAGGTCCAGAGGGCACTGAGGATGACGTCTCCCTGCTGCATGTTCGATGCAGGGAATGGGCAACCCTGGGGGCAGGAGACCCCACTTCCCATGGGGAGGCGGAAGCTTGGAGCCCCACCACCGGGGAAGGGCAGAGCTGCCTGCTTCTGGCCCCGGGGTGGGCTGATGTGCAGGCCTGTGTCCTGCATGGCCCTCCCAGCTTGCAGGAGGTCTGCTGCTGGGCCCTGGGCAGACTCGCCCTGCCTGGGGCTGTCCCAGCCAGTCCTACAAAGGGCAGCAGGTGGCAGAGACCCAGTGTGGGGCGGCTGCTGGCCTGGAGCACCGACTTCTGAGAGAAGACCCGGGATGTGCAGAGCGGGGCAGGACCCCAGCTGCCTGGTGCCCACAGGAGGGGTCTTGGTGGGGAGACGTTTCCTTGGTCAGAAAGGCCACCCTGACCCTGGCAGCCCCTTCCTGAGTGGCGGTGATAGGCGTGGTCAGGACCCTGGGCTTGGCCAAGTGGTGAGTCCAGGACCCCAAGGCCCTGGGAGCCTCTGCCTCTCCCCAGGGCCCTCGGAGGTAGGCTGTCATGGAGGGTGCTGGGCCCTGTGGGACTGGGCATCTCTGGGCTTTCTGGTCTTCCTCTCTGCTTGGAGGGCAGTGTCTGGTAAGAGGCTCAGGGTCCATTGGTGACAGAGGGATTGTCCTGGGGCATCAGGTGTGACGGGAGGCCTGGGACCCTGAGCGGGGCAGGCAGAGCCGGGTGTTGCCCAGGCTGAGTGGGCCCAGCAAGCACTGGCAGCCCCTCCTGGGAAGGGCCGTGTGCCAGGGTGCTGGGGGTCTGCCGCACCCCAAACTTGGGTCCCCAAGCTGCAGCCCCCAGATGCCACGGTCCCCAGGGCTCTGCTCACCAGAGTGTTCCTGGGGAGGCGCGTGCCCTGCTGGACATGCCTGTGAAGTGGCCAGAGGTGCCCCCTGGTGGAGGCTGGGGATTGCGCAGGATGACCGAGTGGGACAGTGGGATCACGCAGAGCCCGGCCACCCTGGACTCTGGGCCTCTGGGCAGGGCAGGGCTGCACAGGTGGGGGCCAGGCTCACGGGGAGGGCCCCGCCCACCTCCTTCTGGCCCCACTCGCCCCCTCCTGCCTCCTCTCAGCACAGCGGGCCCCACCCTCCCAGAACAGGGCAGGGGCTGAGTGACCTTGGTCTGAGGGGCCAGCCTGGCCCAGCGACAGAGGCAAATGGCCCGCCACCTCCAGACGCCCAGCACTTGTGGACAGTCGTGCCCACCACACCCTCACATCAGCACTGGCTGGTGGCTGGCCCGGCCCTTGCTTCCTGCTGGGCTGCCTGTCTCACGGGGTTTGTGGCGCCTCCCCTCCCCGGGTGGTCGGGTCCTGCCCCTGCCTGGCAGAAAGAGGGCATGGGGGGCAGGGGCTGTGCCCAGCTCACTGAGAGGGCTCTGCTTGGCCCGGGTGGGTGGGGTCAGGAAGCTGCGGGAAGACTGTCGTGGCGTTGGAGGCTGTGGGGTAGATCGCTATGGAGGCTGTGGGGGTAGATCACTATGGAGGCTGTGGGGTAGATCGCTATGGAGGCTACAGGATAGATTGCTATGGAGGCTGCGGGGTAGATTGCTATGGAGGCTGTGGGGTAGTCACTATGGAGGCTGTGGGGTAGATCGCTATGGAGGCTGTGGGGTAGTCACTATGGAGGCTGTGGGGTAGTCACTATGGCCCCGGGGGTCTAAACGGCACTAGTTCACTTTAAGTCCCGGTTTTGTGGGTTAAGATTGAGGTGCTGGAGGGCTGGCTCCTGGGCTCCAGGGGAGGCCACTCCTTGCCCTTCCCAGTGTTAGGGCCCCCATGGCATAGGCCCCCCCGTCACGGTGGCTCTGCCGCACTGGCATGCCTCTCTGACCCCGGCCCCCCCCCCCCAGGAGTCTCGTGGTGACGCTGGGCTCTCCTGGGGACCCAGGCTGCGCTCCCCTCTCAGACCTTTCCCTGGTCACGTTTACAAAGACCTGAGTCCTGGGGATGAGGAGGTGGGACAGCTCAGGGCTCCACCAGGTGCCTCTCACCAAATCTGGGGTGATGTGAGAATCAGAGTAAGCACACCAGCATGCTGTGGTCCACTGAGGACGTGGGAACCCCTAAGTGAGATATAAATAGATCCCCGAGTGAAATCCTGTCCTGGGTGCTGATGGCAACAAGCAGGAAGCGGGGCAGAGGCCCGGCTTTCCCTGGTGGAGGCTGTCGGAGGGGCAGGAGTGGGAGAGGAATGGCCATCCTCTGGGGTGGCAGGGTGAGGTGCGGTGGCCTTGGGAAGCCAAGGTCCGCGCACCTTCATGGACCTCTGCCACGGGTCCCCAAACTCCCCAGCCAGGCTGTAGGTGACGTGGAGCTGCAGAGGACCAGGGGCATGGTGGGGTGGCGGGCGGGGTCCGGCTTGAAGTGGGCCTTCCCGTGTGGGGCTTGGCGGGACTGGCCGGCGGCCTGAGCTGGGGGCTGGAGGGCTGCTGTGGGGCAGCCTGTCCGTCAGACACGGCACGATCGCTGTTGTCTCCCTGGGCACGAGGTTCTGGACGGAGGCTGTGTGGATGCCCACAGTGGGCGAGGCATCCTTGGTCCCTCCCCCCAGGCCCCGGGGACAGAGGGAGGAAGCCCACGAGTGGAGGTTCCAGGCGCCCCCTGGGCTGGAGGGGTCCCTGGCGTCTCGTGCTGGGTTCGGGACCCTCCAGCTCCCACACCACAGCCAGGCTCTCTCGGTGGCCTGGTCCATGTCTGGACGTGGTGATGGGTGGCTCCCAGACCACCCGGAGGTGACCTGTGACTTCGAATGCTCTGACCAAGCGCTGAGGTCGCCATGGGAAAGGAGGGAGGGACCCTTGAGCAGACCCCGTGCCTCCCTGACCTCTAGCAGGCGTGGATTTGCGGGACGGGGCCTTCCTGCCTCCCGTGAGTGGTGGGAGCAGTCAGGAGTGGCACTGGCCCAGGAGTGGCCCGGGCCCACCAGCAGCCGTCCTGCAGGCACCTTTGCGACGCCCAGAGCTGTGGTTTTCTCACCTGTGCGGTGGGGACAGAAAGGGGTGTGTGTGCCCGGGAGTGGCCTGCCGCGTGGTGTGGGTGGTGACACGTGCACTCGGTGGAGTGTGCACCGGGGTCTGTGGGCCTCGCCCTGTGGCCAGGCTCCACGGCGTCATCACTGTGTGGTGTGGACATTGTGCACATGGGCACGCTCAGGCCGTGTCGCCTGGCCGGTGTGATGGGGCCTCAGGGCCCTGAGGCTGGCCCTTGGATCCTCTTCTGTCCTAGGAGCTGATGCCCAGTGGGCCAGGCCGTGGGTGCCCACTCAGCAGGCACAGCGAGCACTCTGGGAGCCTCAGTCAAGGGGGTCAGTGTGGCCCAGAGCAGGGGACCGAGGGTCCAGCCAGCCTGCAGCCCAGGAGCCCCCTTCTCCCTGGGGACACCCCGTGGCTGTGGAGGGGAAGGAAAGGAGGGCAGGGTGAGGCTCCCTGGTGACCTGGACCTGAGTCTGCAGAAGGTGTGGCCGTGGTTCGGGTGAGGCTCGGGTGAGGCTGCCGTGGAGGCCGTGGCCTCTGCTGTCCTGGCAGTGCGCCACCTCAAGCTTTGGACGTGAAGGTTCAAGCCACAGCCTCCTGGGGTCTCTGCTTGCTCTGGCTGGCCCTTTGGCTGTCCCCCACCCCTGCACATCTGCCTTCAGGGACGTGGGCACTGGGGTGACAGGGCAGGGGCATTTGGACTCCGTCTGCCCGCCCTCCATGGCCGCTGGTCCAGCCCATGCTGCTGAATGAGCCCCAGCCCTGCGGCCCAGGAGGTCAGCGGGGCTCCCAGGGTGGGGCCTCTGCGGGAAGCAAGGCCTGGTGACCGAGGTGGCGACTGAGCACGGGCTTCCCGGGCAGCTCCTGGGGGTGAGGCCTGCAGACCTCGAGCCCACCGAGGGGCTCACCGGCCAGCTAGTCCCACGCAGGCGGCGGGGGGCACTGACGGGGGAGGAGATGTTCCCATGGCAACAGCACGGCCTGGTGCCTGCAGCCTCCTGGGGTTCCGGGCTGCTTGGCCCGCCTTCGGGTCCTCGCAGGTGGCACCCAGGGACGAGAACACAATGGCACTTACAGCGTGAGGTCCGTCTGTGCGTCCCCTGCGGCATGCGCCCCGCGACGGCGTCCACACAGGTCCCACAGGTGTGCCGTCCTCTGCGTGGTCCTCTCCTGCAGGCTCTGCTGGCCGACCTGCCCTTTTGTCCCCTGGCCCTGCCTGGTCCCCGTCCTGGCTGCCTCAGGTGTGGTGTGGGCCTGGGTCAGAGGCCTGCGTGGACACCCCGGCCATGTCTGCTGCCTTTCCAGGCCCCCGGTCAGTCCTCCTGGGTGCCCGGTTAGGTGGCAGACCTGGCCAAGCACAGTGGCCCTCGCCTCGCCCAGCCGCGTCCTCACCAGTGGGTAGAAGTGGCTGCTCCCTCAGGGGTCCTGGGTCAGGCGACAGTCTGAGGGGTCTGCCGTTGGCAGCTGAGAGGTCGCAGGGCTCAGTGGCCAGAGGAGCAGGGGTGGTCCAGAGACCTCCAGGGGCCACAGGGAGCAGATGGACAGAGAAGGCCTCTGGGGTGGTGGGTTGGAGCCTTGGGTGTGGCGTGGGGCAGGCCCATGGTGGAGCCCCTGGCTCAGTGTGTCCCTGCCATCCAGGAAGTGTCCAGGTTGGCCTTCACCCCCTTCTCAGGGCTGCGGGATGAGCTGAGCTTCCCCTGAGCTCTGGCTCTGTGGGGAGGCCTGATTTGGGAGCCAGACTCTGGCTCGGTAATTGGGAGGAGGTGTCAAGCTGTCCTGGGCACCTCGGTGTCCCTGTCTGGGATGAAGGAGCTCACGTGGACCAGGTGCTGCAGGACGGGACCCTTGCTGCCCCCGGACAGAAGTGGCACTGAGAGGTCTTGGTGGTAGGTCCAGTAGGGGTGGACTGGGAGCCCGGATGCAGATGCAGGGTCATGGGGTCATCACACCTTGGAGGCAGCGGTCCAGAGCCTGGCATTTGGCCATGACCAGATCTACCATCTGCTTGGCAGGGTCTGTGACCTGCCCCCCTAGCCTCCGAGGGACAAAGTCGGGTGACCCAAGTGTGAGGGTCACCCCACAGTCCCCGGGGCCCTGACCTCCGAGAGAGGTATCCCTGAACCCCAGAATTGCTAAGGGGCTGGTCCAGCCAGGTTATCAGCCCGACGTCCTGTGCTGAGGTCAGAGCAGCACCCGGTGGTCAGCTGCAGAATGGCAGGCTCTGTCCACCTGCACCAGCTTCCCGCACCAGCGAGGGTCTGGGCAGGCCTGGGGCCGGGAGTCGGTGCCCGGGCTCAGCCCAGGCTGCAGAGTCCAGGGTGGACGGTGGGCACGGCCCGCGCCGGGCTGCCCCACACGCTGCTTTCTCCGCAGACGGAGCCCCGCTCAGTGAGCTCTCCTGGTCCTCCTCCCTCGCCGTGGTGGCCGTGTCCTTCTCGGGACTCTTCACCGTCATTGTCCTCATGCTGGCCTGTCTGTGCTGCAAGAAGGGTGGCATCGGGTTCAAGGTGAGGGCTGGGCCCCGGGCTGTCTGTGGGACCCTGAGGGCCTGGCCTGGGGACCACCCAACCCCGGGTTCTCCTCCTTCCTTCCGGGGGCCACCAGGGCAGCTGCTGGGAGGCTGGTGCCACCCGGGCACCATCTCGACCACTGGCCTGGATCCCATCACTGCCTCCCCCACTTCAGGTGCTCTCTGGGGACACTTGGGATGGCTGGGGATGACCCGAGGGACCATGGAGGCTCCCAAGCTGGAGTGGGGGAGGCTTGCCCCGCCGCGGGCCCCCCATCAAGTTGGGGAGCCGCCTGTGGGGGTCCCCAGATCCCCTGCACAGTGTCGGAGGGAAACGGAAGCCACGCAGACACGCTCTCTGGCCCCAGACGGCCCTCTGGAGTCCCCGGTTTGGGTGTCGTGTGCCCCGGGCTGGAGCACAGTGCTGGAAGCCAGCGCGCCTGCTCCCCCTGACCGAGCCCCTGCTCCTGAGGCACATCTGCCAGGAGCCCAGTTACCCCCAGGTGGCAGGACCCTAGAGCGGAGGGCTGGGTGGGCAGGCGCCCAGGGCCGGTGGGCCGCAGCCTGCTGGCCAGCACATTGCACATCCAGGCCTGGCCGGCTCGCACCCACGCAGCCAGGCCAGCCGGAGGTCGGATTCCTGCGCTGGGAGCGGTCGGGACGGCGGGGCCCCCGTGGCCCCTGTGCCCAGCTGCATTCTAGGGGCACCTTCCTCCTGGTGACCCCCCAGCCACGGTTGCCCGGTTTTAGAGTGCCCAGAGCCCCGGGGGGTTGTGGGGTCCTTGCTCCTGCCCAGGTGCTGCTGCCCCGGGGACGCGGCAGGCGGGCCCAGCAAGGCTGGGTGTTCCTCTGGAGGATTCTGAGGCAGAGCCTCAGGGTTACGTGGGCAGGCGTGGGGCAGGCTGGAACTGGGGGCCATTGTGCAGCAGCCCCTCCTCAGGGCCCCTGAGAACAAGGCCTCACACAGGGCTGGCGCGGCTCCCTCCTACCCGTGCCCTCTTCACCTCCCTGGGCACACGGTGCCCGGAACATTCCAGTGCGAGCGTGCCTTGGTGGGAGGGCTGCCTCCACAGTGGGCTCCCTGGCAGCTCCCTCGGGAGCTGTGCTGCGTGCGAGCAGGCTCATGCTCACTCTGTGCTACCTGATCACCCGCTGCTCTGGCCGGACCCCGTGGGCCTCCAGGCCACACGGGCAGGTATGGACTGCAGTCAGTGCCTGCCTGAGTGGGAAGCAGACCCCTGCAGAGCCCAGGGGTGTGAGTGAGAGGGCCAGGGGTCCTGGGGAGGGGTCTCCAGCCCTGCCCTGGCCCTAGGTGGCTCTGTGTCCGAGGGCAGACCTTGACTGCCCGCAGGGACACTGACGGAGCTTGGCCAACACTAGCTAGGAACGGAGAGGCCCCTCCTTCCTCATCCAGGGGTCTGTCCACCTGGTCCCGAGTGGGTGGCCAGGTTTCAGCTTCTCAGGAAGTCCCTCCACCCCACTCATCTTTTCCTGCCTGGGCACTGGGGTTGCTGGGTGGGACAGGGTGGCCGGGACTGGTGGGCCACGGGCCCAGGATGTGTGGTTATCATTTTATCTGTATGTGTTTTAAGTACAACCTGGGAGGTGCCCAGAGGCTTTGGCTGTCCTTAGGAACGTGCTCTGGGCCTGGTGTGGGGGGCTTCCCCAGACAGCTGGGGCAGCTGCATTTCAGAAGAGCCCTGGCCAGGAGTGGCTGCCTGGCACTGCCCAGTGTCAGGCCCTGAGGAGCCTGGAGGTCCCAGGAGCCGTACGGCCAGGTGAAGGCCAGGGGCTGCCTGCCTGCTAAGGGGCGTGGGCCAGGTGCCCTCTGGGGTGAGGGCTGCCAGGTTCATTGATTCTTGAATGGCCAGGGATGGGGGGCACTTAGTTGCTTCTCCCAGATGACTTGGGTGGCAGGGTTGGGGAGTGTCCCCTGTCTGCAAGGCTGCCCCAAGGCAGGGGGCACTGGCAGGACCCAGGGTGAGGGACGTCTCGGGTAGGGTGGCTAGAGACCTTGGGGTCTGACTCTTGATGGTCAGGGCAGCTGTCCCCACCTCCATCCCTGGACTCTGCCTACAGCTCCTCTGTGAGTGGAGGCCGGGCTCAGGTGGCTGGGGCTCACGTCCGTACCTGGAGGCTGGAGGCTGTGGCTTTGGCTTTGCCTTGGGCCCCTCCTGGGTCACCGGGACCCCGACCCCAGCTCTGGGCACAGAGGGCCTCACAAGCCCTGCCCACCCTCTGCTCCGACTCCCGGAGCCCAGCTCACGTGCTGCCCGGCCCGCAGGAGTTTGAGAATGCCGAGGGGGACGAGTGTGTGGCCGGCGGCTCGGCGCAGGGCTCCCCAGCGGCCGCAGCACAGAACGGGCCCGACGTGTATGTCCTGCCCCTCACCGAGGTCTCTCTGCCCATGGCCAAGCAGCCCGGCCGCTCAGGTGAGTGGACAGGCCGGGCAGGGTGCCGGGCTCCCAGCCCTCCCTCACCTCGTCCTGGTGTCAGACACGGGTCCTTGGGGGAGCCAGCAGGACTGGGATGCACAGGGCCACAGCTGGGTGCTGGCCCAGGGCTTGCGGGCTCCTCTATCGGATGGATGGGGCCAAGGGTGCCTGTGACCTTCTGGACCTGGGGGCTCGTTGTCCTCTGCTTCGGGGACAGCCCTACCTGCCACTTTGCACCTGGGGCTGCCATGCACAGGGGTGGTGACATGGCGGGGGGCCGGGCTCTCTGTTCCTGGGGTGGAAGCTTCTCTGCTGTCCCCAGAATGCTGGACCCCAGATTCCTGCCTCCTTGGCCCACCCTGCAGGAAGCTGGGCTGCTGTGCCCCAGGCCAGGGGCTCTGGTGGGACTCTGGGTGGGGCCAGGAATTGCCTTCCTCTCGGGGCTGGGGAGGTGGTGGGAGGTGGTGGAGGGTGCGCTAGGCAGGGCCTCCTCTTGTGCCCCTCTCGGTCAGGCGGGGTGGTGCATGTCCCCTCTGCATCCTCACCCTGGGGCACTCCCCCTGTGGACCACCACGGGAGCAGACTTGGGGCTTGGACTCCAGAGGTGACGGCAGGTGGCAGAGGCTCTGGAACCCTAGTTCTGTCCTGGGCAGGGACAGGGTCCCTGGCCTCCAGCCACCCAGCTCCGCGGCAGTCAGCTCTCAGGCCCCTCTGCCTGGACGTTCTAGCCGCCGGCTGCCCGGCTGCCTACCCAGGGCCTCCTACCCAGGGCCTCCAGGAACACCGAGGGAAGGGGTGTCAGGCCCCGAAGGCCTGCAGCTCTCAGCACCTCGTGAAGGTGGACTTGGCTGCACGGGACCCGGCCTTCCTGGTACCGTAGGGTTTCTGGCCCTGTGTGGAAAGGAGCAGGGACCACCCTGGGAGCCCTCTGCTTCCAGAGAGGGGAGAGACTTGGGATAGGCTGGGCTCAGGTGAGAAACGTGCATCCAGGGCCACATACCTCAAGATGGAGAGGAGCACGGCTCAGGCCTGCCCACCCCGCCCCTGCTCCTGGCCTGCTGCCTCTGGACTAGCCCCGTGTCTATGACCAGGACCCCTGAGCTTGCACAGGGACAAGTAGGTCCTGAGACCCCAAGGTGGGAGGGAGTATCCAGGCAGACTGGGCTGCAGGAGAAAAGCCCCAGGACACAGGAACCATGGTCCCCACCCCAAAGTCTGGACCAAGCCAACATTCTTGGGGCTCTGGGCTCTGCTGGCAGCTGGGCGTAGCCCTGCCCTGCCCTGCCCTCCAGGCCCTTGGTGTGGGAGCAGAATTTGGGGAATCTGTTGGGGCATGAGTGGGTGCAGCCAGCCCTGGCCCCTTCCTCCTGGACCCACACTGACCCGTCCTGCCCGCTGACCTCACTGGCCTGGCCTTCAGGGAGAATGGGTCCAGTGTATCCCGTGCAGGGCTGTGCCAAGCAGCCCCCAACAAAGGAGCCTTTGCTGTTCCTGGTGACGGATGCCAGCCTGCGGTAGGGGTAGGGGCGGCTGCTCGGTGCCCTCCCCAGGCCTCAGCTGAGCCTCCTGCCCCAGCCGCGCTGCGGCTTGGTGCTGCCTGTGCCGGGCTCTGGCTCTGGGGCCTGTTGTCCCTGGCCTGGTTGTGCCGTTGCCCAGGCCTGCCTGGGGAGGTGCCTGGATGGAGCTGGCAGGTCCATGGCTCCCCTGGGCAGCAGCTGCCCCTGCTCTAAGAGACCCTGGCCCCTGAGGGCAGGCCCCAGGTATGGCCTGTGTCTTCGGTGACTGGTGCTGGGACACTCGGGGTAGCTCCCCAGGATAGGCCTCCCAGGAGGCTCAGGGTGAGGAGGTGGGAGGTGGAGGAGGCGGAGTGGGGTTCTGAGCCCCTTCCGTTACAGTGCAGCTCCTCAAGTCCACGGACCTGGGTCGGCACAGCCTCCTGTACCTGAAGGAGATCGGCCATGGCTGGTTCGGGAAGGTGAGTGCGCTCACGAGGCTGGAGGGTGGGAGAGGCAGGGGCGCAGTCTGCTCCTCCTGGGAGCCGCCATGTGGCCCCAGCTTCCTCCTGGCCCTCAGCCTGGATGGAGCGTCGGGGTCCCTCTCCCTCAGTGTGGACCCGCAGGGAGCCAGGAAGCCAGGGCCTTGGGGAATGGACACGACCCTCAGCGTTCCAGTCACAGGAGTCACGGGGTGGGGGGCTCCAAAGGCCACTCTGCAGAGCAGCCAAGGGAGGACGGGTGTGGCAGGACGTCTCCTAGGAGGGGGCGGAGGGAGAGCAGGGCTGGGCAGGGCCGGGAGGGGCGGTGACCGCGTGCCCGGCAGGTGTTCCTGGGGGAGGTGCACTCGGGCGGCGGCAGCACCCAGGTGGTGGTGAAGGAGCTGAAGGCCAGCGCCAGCGTGCGGGAGCAGGTGCAGTTCCTGGAGGAGGCGCAGCCCTACAGGTGGGTGGCCCCGAGGGCAGGGGCTGGAGGGCGGTGCTGGCGGCTGGGGAGGCCTGTGACAACAGCGAGCTGGGCGCCCCCTCCTGCCCGTGCGTCAGGGAAGCTGTGGGCGCTTGCAGGGCCCTGCAGCACAGCAACCTGCTCCAGTGCCTGGCCCAGTGCGCGGAGGTGACGCCGTACCTGCTGGTGATGGAGCTCTGCCCGCTGGTGAGTGGCCGTCTGGGAGAGCGACTGCCCCGCTCCCCGGCCCTCTGCTGCCAGATGGGGGTGGGCCTTGCTGAGTGGGGTCCTCTTCACACCCCCTAAGGTGGAGTCCCAGGAGGCCCTCCCAGAGGTGGCACAGAGAGGGGACCCAGCACTAGGGATGGCCGTGGGGGCTCAGGACAGTGTGGGCCTGGGGCTTAGGCTCCCCTGTGTCCCTGGGGGCTTCCATCTGCCTGCTCCTCAGAGCGGCCTGGGTGGTGGTTCAGCCCAAGGTGTGCTGGCCAGCCACGCTCTCGACCCTTCCCTCAGGTTTAATTGTGAGAGCCTGGGACGGGTGCCTCCCCGGGTCCCCTGCCTGCGAACTGTCCCCTGTGGGCGCCTGCGCATGCTCACCCCCAGCACTGAGCTGAGCTGTGCCGCCCGGGGCCGCTTGTGGCAGGGCTGGCTTCTGGCAGGACAGGCTCTCATGCTCTGGGAGCTGGACTGTTGGGCACCCGGGGGGATGCCGGCCGATCCTCTGGGTCCTCCTGGCTCGCATGGCAGTTAGCAGGTCCATTCAGGCTCGTGTTCTGGACTGTCCAAAGGGAGATGCCCTGGACACTCCACAGGGCCAGCTGGCCGGGCCAGGATAGAGAAAGCATTCTGTGACTGGTCACCTGTGGGTCCTCCCGGTTGGCCCATCTCCGGGGCACAAAGCCCTCTCCAGGAGCAGCGAGGTGCTGGCAGCCTGGCTCAGGGCTCAGACCTGCCAGTCTAGCAAGGGCCGGGGTGGGCGAGGGTGGGCACAGGCTGTGGGAACGGGCAGCAGGCCTGCACTGGCGGCCACTCCCAGCTGGCACACCCAGGTGACTGTGTGCTCCCTCTTGGCAGGGGGATCTCAAGGGCTACCTGCGGAGCTGCCGGGTGCCCGAGTCCATGGCGCCCGACCCCCTGACCTTGCAGCGCATGGCCTGTGAGGTCGCGTGTGGTGTCCTCCACCTGCATCGCAACAACTACGTGCACAGGTGAGAGGCAGGTGGGCGGAGCCGGCCTGGTCGTTGCCACCTTGGATGGGTCTCCCTGTGCCTGGCCCCCTCGCCTGCAGAGGGGGTACTGGGTGGTCCCACTTCCGGGGCCCTGTGAGGCGTCACGGGACCTCTGTGGCGTTGGACAGTGTCCACGTGAGGGCCTACTCGCCCTTTTAAGCCAGGAGGCGGGGGATTCCGAGCCTGCTCGTAGGAGGGCCACGGAAAGGAATGCACACTGGCCAGCTGGCCTGTGCTGTCCCGGAGGTGGTCAGCCACACCCAGGGGCCTCACTGGGCCTGTCCCCTCAAGGCAAAAGGAAGGCTTAGCTGGCCCCCGGTAGCAGGAAGGCTCTGTCCTGCCTCAACAGTCAGAAAGACAGGCCAGGAAGTCCCCCCAGACCGGGGACGTGCTGGAAGAAGTGGCGATGACGAGTGGCCCTGCCAGCCCTGGATACCGCACGGCCGTCCTCCCCAACAATATCCTGGTGCTGAGTGGTGACACCGGCAACTCCAGCATCAGTGATTTTGTTGAAGAGGGCAGCTGCCAGCCTCCTGACCCCGCCGCCTGCCCCGCTACCCCCCAGGCACGGCACACAGCTGTGGCCAGGACACCTGGCTCCTCTGCAGTGTCCCCCGTACACAGACACAGGCCTCCTGGGGTAGGGACAGCTGGGGCTGCTCCTGCCCAGCCGAGTCCTTGGCACAACTGCAGTATGGAGGGTGCCCCACCCCACACTGCCCGATTGCCCGTCCCCAGACTCCCACGCAGCCCCCAGCCAGGCAGGAGGGCAAAACTGCACCTGGGCCAGCCACTGGGGTGGGGTCACTCTGGTGACCTGCACGCTCCACCCTGCCCAGGGGCCTCAGCTCCCGCCCTGTGTGGCAGGGCAGGACCAGGCTCTGACACATGGGCTCTGACCACTGGCAGGCCCCCTGGACACTGCAGGCTCAGGGTCCCCAGGGTCCCCAGGAACCCCAGCTCCCAGGGAGCTGGAGTGGTGGTGTGTTACAGGCCAGGAGGGGAGATGGCCCAGGGGGAAGGCTGCAGACCCGCAGCAGGGCTTTCTGCAGGACAGGCCAGCAGAGGTGCCCCAGAGGGTGGAAGGGGCTGGGAGTCGGGGTGCTAGTGCTGGCCGGGCAGTGCCTTCACTGGGGACCCTCAGGCACGTCCTGGCACTCTCTGGGCCTCCTGTTCTTCACGTGCATTGTCACTTTTGAGGCCCTGTCCAGTGGGCTTTCCAGAGTGCCCAGCACAGGGCTGGGGCCAGAGCCCTGGGTAAGCATGGCGTACTCTCGTGGCTAGCCTCTCAGACACCTCTCCCTGCCTACCTGCTGGGTGGAGCCCAGGACACCCTGGGGGATGCGCTGTTCAGTAGTGGGCAGAGGACCCACTGTGCACAAGGCCCCAGCCCGGCACACCCAGTGACCCTGCCTCCCACCCCACAGTGACCTGGCCCTGCGGAGCTGCCTGCTCACGGCCGACCTGGCAGTGAAGATCGGCGACTACGGCCTGTCTCACTGCAAGTACAGGGTAAGCTGGGGGGTGGGTGGGACCTGTAGGGGCTGCCGCCCGGCAGAGCTGACCGTCCCTGTGGCCCACAGGAAGACTACTTCGTGACTGCTGACCAGCTGTGGGTGCCGCTGCGCTGGATCGCACCTGAGCTGGTGGACGAGGTGCACGGCAACCTGCTCGTGGTGGATCAGACCAAGACCAGCAACGTGTGGTGAGTGCGATCCCGGCGGGCAGCCGGCGGCTCCGGAGGACCCAGTCCCTGTCCAGGCTCAGCCTTGGCTGCCTGCTGCTTGAACGGAGCCTCTAGCAAAAGCGAAGGGTGTGCCTGGGCCGGGTGGTGCACGCCTGCCCCACCAGCAACTCTGGAGGCCGGGGCAGGAGGATCGCACGTTCAAGACGGGTCTGGCAACCTAGCAAGACCTTCAGCAATCTAGCAAGAGCCTAAGATAAAGGACCATGTTCAATCCCCAATTTAAAATATAAATATATTGGGGGGAGGAGAGAGAGAAGGGCCTGGGGTGTGCAGGCCTGAGGGGCTGCGCAGCAGCCATCCACCCATCCGACACCTTTCTGGGGGCGGGATGCAGGCAGGCCACTCCAGGAGAGCCTAGTGTGAGATGACGTCACGTCTGCCATGCTGGCCTCGGGGTCGTTGGGAGCTGGTGTGCAGCCACCTATAGCTGCAAATGCCAGTGGACTGGGGGTGGCTGGGAACCCCATGCTGGTGGAGGGCCTGCCCTGGCAGAGTCGAGGTGCTGGGCCCCACAGGATCCACGGGGCTGACATTCAACGTAACAAAGTGCACATTAAGTTTGAAATGTCACTACAAGCAGTGGCCATGGGTTGTCTGTCCTTGTGGGATGTGGGGCCTGAATTATACCTGTGCCGCTGGGGAGGTGTGGGTGGGTGCTGGCTTCCTGTGGGGAAGTGGAGGCCAGGCCTTGCTGGGTGGAGAAGCAGATAGGGAGGGTGCTGGGACTCTCCCAGGACTGCCTCCTGGAAGGCCCTCTGAGCCCCAGTCCGAGCTGGGCAGTGGCCATTCTTTCCATCCTGGCACTGCAGCCTTCAGAGGGACGGGGCTGAGCTGCTCTGGGAACTTGGAAAGTGCCAGCATTCACAGTCCTGGGGCTGTCTCCTGCCACCGGGGTGCCCATTCCTGGCTGGCCCAGCCTCTGCTTCTGTCCCCCTTGTGGTGACAATCAGAGCCTGCACCCTTCCTGAACTTTCAGGGGGCCTCCCCTAAACCCTTGAACCATGCCCCATGGTGGACACTCCATCTCCTGTTCCCTGTGCTCACCTTTCTATCAAGGTGTCCCTTCCTGGTGTGCTCAGACCACTGCACTCTGGCTAGGGTCCCCAGTCCCAGGGCTCTGACCTAGGCCAGTAACTTCTCCATTGCCAGAATAACTTTGTCCTTTACTCCCCAGCTTCCTGGGTCCGAAAGAGCCAGGTGAAGCCATGGCCCACTGGAAGGAACCCCAAGTTGCTCCCTCCCCGCCCTGCCTGCCTCAGGCACTCCTGCTTGTTCCCCCAGCCCTACCCTCGGGGGGCTGGGACGTTCCAGGCTTATTCCTCTCTCAGCCTCAGGTCCCCTGGGCCAGCGGGGCCTGCCTGGGCTCCATGCCCTCCTTCCAGCCTCACGCAGCAGCTCTCAGTGAATGAGTGAGTGGAACTGGCTGGACTGCAGGTTTCGAGAGCAGTCTGACTTTGCTAGCTAGGCTTCCTGGGTGCTGGACTCCTGCCAGGGTGGCATGATCTGCTTTTGGGACGGGCAGTGGGAGTAGCCGTGCGTGCGGTACTGAGCTGTTTCTCGAGTGGCTGGCAGGATGAGGGAGCCGCCCCTTAGGGGTCCATGGGTCCTGTGTGGCGTGCCCAGCCTGTCTCACAGTGGTTGGCCCTACAGGTCCCTGGGTGTGACCATCTGGGAGCTCTTCGAGTTGGGGGCACAGCCCTACCCCCACCACTCGGACCGGCAGGTGCTGGCTTATGCCGTCCGGGAGCAGCAGCTCAAGTTGCCCAAGCCCCAGTTGCAGCTGACCTTGTCTGACCGCTGGTGAGGACCCTACCGTCCCTGCACAGGAAGGCTCAGAGTGGGGGACGCTCTAAGTCCCAGGGCACAGGTGGCTCAATACAGCTGTTGGGGTTCCAGCTGTCCCTGGCCCACCCTCTGACCTCCCCTGGGGCCTCTGCACACCTGTAATCAGGAAAGGGGGATCTGCCCTCAAACTGCTGGCTTCTTGGGGAATTGGGGTGTGGGGGAAGTGAGAACCCTTCACTGCCCTCAAGTCGCTGAGTCAGGAGAACAATTTCCAGGTGGGGGGCTGGCATGGCCGGGTCACCCATGGGGCCTCCCGCAGGTACGAGGTGATGCAGTTCTGCTGGCTGCAGCCGGAGCAGCGGCCCACGGCCGAGGAGGTGCACCTGCTGCTGTCCTACCTGTGCGCCAAGGGTGCCACGGAAGCGGAAGAGGAGTTCGAGAGGCGCTGGCGCTCGCTGCGGCCAGGTGGGGGCGGCGCAGGCCCCGGGCTGGGCGCAGTGGGCCCAGCGCTGAGCGGTGCCTCAGAGCTGGCTGCCGCCTCGTCCTTCCCGCTGCTGGAGCAGTTCGCAGGCGACGGCTTCCACGCGGACGGCGACGACGTGCTGACAGTGACCGAGACGAGTCGGGGCCTCAACTTTGAGTACAAATGGGAGGCCGGTCGCGGCACCGACGCCTTCCCGCCGACAGGGGGCGCACCTAGCCCGGGCCGCGCCGCGCGCCTGCAGGAGCTGTGCGCCCCCGACGGCGCGCCGCCGGGCGTGGTGCCTGTGCTCAGCGCGCACAGCCCCTCTCTGGGCAGCGAATACTTCATCCGCTTGGAGGAGGCCGCACCTGCCGCGGGCCACGATCCCGACTGCGCCGACTGCGCCCCCAGCCCCCGCGCCGCGGCAGACCAAGACGACGAGGACGACTCAGAAGGCAGCACCGCTGCCTCGCTGGCCATGGAGCCGCTGCTGGGCCATGCACCACCCGCCGATGGCCCCAGGGGCCGCTGCAGTCACTACCAGAGCAGCAGCCGGGCCCGGGATCCGCCCTCCCCGTCGTGCTCACCCTCTCCCGGGGCCTCTATGCTAGCAGAGGATGCAGACTGGGGTGCAGCCGTCTTTTGCCCGCCATTCTTCGAGGACCCACTGGGGGCATCCCCACCGGGGAGCTCCAGGGCTGGGCCATCCCCTGGCCACGAGGAGCTGGGGGAGGCTGAGGCACACAGGGCTGTCCAGCGTGGACACTGGAGCTCCAACACGTCAGCCAACAACAACAGTGGCAGCCGAGACCCAGATTCCTGGGACCCAGGCAATGTGGGCAGCTGCAGAGACCACTGCCTCAGCCCAAACCAGAACCCACGAGCCTCCCCTGAGCCGGGCCAACCCCTGCACCAGGAGGACCCCAGGGAGCCTCTGCTTGGGCCACAGACAGCCTCCCTGGGCGAGGAGCCAGGCTCATGCATCAGTCCACCCCATCCGCGCCAGGTCATCTCCCCCTGCCCGGAGACAGCGATAAGTGGGGGTGACAACCCTCTGGCAGAACCCAGGCTTGCCCAGGAGGCTGAGGGCTCTGCTGGACCCCAGCTTCCCCTTCCTTCCATCCCCTCCCCATCCCATGAGGGAGCCCCACTTCCTTCAGAGGAGGCCAGCGCCCCCGATGCCCTTCCTGCCTCACCCACACCTGCTACCAGCAGCCAAGTGACAGTTCCCGAGCCAGTCCCCACTCTGGACAGCAGCGGCAGCTGTGCTGCACAGGAGGCACTCAGTAGTGAGCAGGGAGACACCACGGAGGCCACTTCAGGGGTCTTTACTGACTCGTCTGGCGATGGCCCCCAGGCTGAGAAGCCAGACATAGTGCCGGCCTTCCGATCTCTGCAGAAGCAGGTGGGGACCCCCGACTCCCTGGACTCACTGGACATCCCATCCTCAGCCAGTGACGGTGGCTGCGAGGTCTTCAGCCCATCCGCCACTGGCATCCCTGGTGGGCAGCCCCGTGCCCTGGACAGTGGCTATGACACTGAGAACTATGAGTCCCCTGAGTTTGTGCTCAAGGAGGCCCATGAGGCGAGTGCTCCTGGGGCCTTTGGGGAGCTGGTCTCAGGAGGTGGGCGTGGGGGGCCTGACGTGCAGCCCCCGGCTTCCCTGGGAGGCCTCAGTGAGAAGAACCCCTACAGAGACTCCGCGTACTTCTCAGACCTGGACGCCGAGTGCGAGCCCGCCGTGGGCCCCCAGAAGTGCAGTGAGGCCCAGGGCCTGGGGCTAGAGCCAGGCCCCAAGAGTCCACAGAGTCCTGGGCCATCTGTACGGGCTTCTCCCCCGCTCAGCATGCTCCAGGAGGCACCAGGCACTGACCAGAAGGAGATGCCGTCACCTTGTGAGGAGCTAGGTGCCTGTCCCAGTAGCCCCAGGGCAGAGCCTCCTGGGTCCCAAGGTCCATCAGGGGGGCAGACTGTGCCCAGCCCCAGCCACTCCAAGTTTTTCCTGCTGACCCCAGTCCCACTGAACTCAGAAGGTGAAGGAGCAGAGCTCCAGAGAACCCCAGGACTGTCAGGGTGGTCCCCTCTGGGGCGGACAGGGGGTTCAGGCCCCTCCAGAACCCCACTCAGCTTGACACTGCCTGGCCATGTTGGGGCATTGGAGGGCAGGTCGGAGGAGGAGGAGGAGGACAGCGAAGACAGCGACGAGTCAGATGAAGAGCTCCGCTGCTACAGCATCCAGGAGCCCAGCGAGGACAGCGAGGACGAGTCGCCGGCCGTGCCCGTGGTGGTGGCTGAGAGCCAGAGCGCTCGCAACCTGCGCAGCCTGCTCAAGATGCCCAGCCTGCTGTCCGAGGCCTTCTGCGAAGACCTGGAGCGAAAGAAGAAGGCTGTGTCCTTCTTCGACGATGTCACCGTCTACCTCTTTGACCAGGTGGGTGGCCGCCACCGGGTCTGAGCTGGCATGAGGTGCGTGGGGAGGCTGAGAGTGGCCCCTGCTCCTGGAGTGAGCCACGGGATTCTCTGGTCCCTCCAGGAGAGCCCCACCCGGGAGCTCGGAGAGCCCTTCCCTGGCGCCAAGGAGTCGCCTCCCGCGTTCCTGGAGGGCAGCCCTGGCTCGCCCAGCGCCCCCGGGCGGCCGCCACGGGAGGACGACTCGCGAGACTGCTCCGCGGCGGCGGACGGTGAGCTCGGGGCGGGGCCGTCGGGGGCGGGGCCGTGACGTCAGGGGCGGGGCCAGGCCCTCCGCGGGCGCTGGGTCGCCAATGACCGGCGCCCGGCTTGCAGGCGGCGGATTCGAGTGGGACGACGACTTCCCGCTGGCGCCCGCCAAGGCGGCGGCGGCAGCGGCGACCGCGCTGGACCCGGCCGCTCCCGCACGGGCCGCATCCCCCACGCCGGCCGCGCACACGCCCTTCTCGCGCTTCACCGTGTCGCCCGCGCCCCCGTCCCGCTTCTCCATCACGCACGTGTCGGACTCGGACGCCCAGGCCGTGGGAGGTGAGGCGCGGGCGGCGGCGCCGCGGGCACTGGGAGGGACCTCGCTTGGTGCGAGGAAATGGGCTCGCCCGCCCGGGGCCGCAGCCGCCGGCGCCTGTCTGCCCTTGTCCTTTGGCAGCGGCCTGCCCATGTCTGCGCAGACGGCCGCTGGGCCCCGGGACCCGCCCCGCTCTCAGGCTTCTGCCTCCTCCCTCCACAGCAGGCCGCTGGACACTGAGCACCCTTCCCAACTTTCCCCTGCTTGACCCTAGCTCCCCCGAATCTGCTGCAGCCTCTGCCACCAGAACCTTCCCTGATAGGACACCATCGCCTAAGGCCTGCCCATCCCGCCTGCTAGCCATCTCAGGTGGGAGGCTCTTGTCAGAAACCCCTGCAGGCTCTCTACCCAGGGCACCAGTGTGGCCATATCTAAGGCCCTCAGTGCTCAGTGGTGCCCTACTTGGAGGAAGGGCCCTAGCCCACCCCTGCCATTCATGTCCCAGTCCACTGCCAGGTCCCCCAAGCCTGCAGCCTTGTCCATCTGCTTGACAAGTTTCTTCAGATCCTACTAGGCTTCCCTCAAAGTCCACCTCCTCCCAGAAGTCTGCCTCCCTGCCTCTCATCCCCAGATAGACCCAGCCCCAACAGCTGTCCCCACCCATGGCTGCAGCCTTGGAGCAAGGGCCTACCATCATCCCCGGTACAGACAGGCAGATTACCAGGGGGCAACTGCATGACCCCGACACCTGCTTCCTGCTCAGGCCTGTTTGCCCGTCTGCAGGAGGGCTTGGAGGGCATTTGCTGGTTGGCGTGAGTGGTGTGAAGAGAAACAGGCTTGGCTCAGGCCGGCGGGGAAGAGGCCTGGGCCCGCGCCTGGTGGGAATGGGGGGTGGGGACTGGGGCATTTCTTCCCATGCTCACGTGGCACCCCCCCTTTGCAGGCCCTGCAGCAAGTGCTGGGGCTGGCTGCCCTGAGGCTTGAGACCCAAGCAGCTGCACCCGGCGAAGACTGGCGTCACTGGAGCCCCTGCCGTCCTACCAGGCAGCAGGGAGGATGGTAGCTGGGAATGAGCAGGGACTGTGGCCCTGGTGGCAGCAGACTCCAGTGCCCATGGTACCTGCTGCTGGAGGAGCAGGTGGAGGCCCTTCTTCAGTGTGGACACTAGACTGGCTGTGCATGGTCGCTTGTGCTGCCCTGGGGGCAGATGTGACCCGGACACAGCCCCTAGGCGAGAATGGGTGTCTCCACATACATGTATGCACACTGGAGAGAGCGCCACCCGGGGCCTGGGTGGCCCCACTCTGCAGCCACCCTTCTGCCTGGCCGCTACTGTTGGACTGCTTGGCCTTGGGCCTGGGGACCTACCCTTGGCCCCTGGCCTGCATGCCTTGCCTGGCTGGCTCCCTTCCTGTTCACAGGAGGTTCATGTCCTCAGCCAGGCAAGGCCTGACCCCAGACGAGGTCAGGCCTTCCAATCTTCCTGTGCCCTTCCACCTGGGTCTGGGTTTGCTTGGTGCAAGAGCAGGCCCCGGGCTGTGTTTCCAATGTCCTTGTCCCCGACTGACTGTTTCCCTTCACTGCCTCCACTCATAAGCCCCTCCCCACAGTCTGGGCTGCTCTATCTTGGGTCCTCCTGAGCCCCAAAGAGCAGCCACAGAGGCCAAGAAGGGCCTCACCCCACCACGGGCCGTCTGGAGCCAGGGCAGGTAGCTCCCCTCCTTGGGATAGCGCCTGGCCCCAGGCCCTGGCAGCCAGGGGAGTGGGGGCTCCCACCACAGGGACACCAGGGAGGAGGCAGGACTGGGCACACAGGCACACAGGGAGTATTTTGTAACCGCAGTTGCTGGAGTGAATGGAAATGGGGTGATTCTAAGTTATTGTTGCCAAAGAGACGTGAGGTTTACTGTTGCTCTGGGGCGGGGAAGGGACTTTTCAGTTAGTGTGTGTGTGGTTTTTTTTTTTTTTTAATTAGTTTGAGGCTTTGGAAGCTGGTGCAATGATTTTCTTGTTCTTTTGTTTTTTTAAGAGAAACCACGCTAAGAAAAAAAATCTTGTGCTGTGTCTTCCTTGGTGTCTGCAGACGAAGCCCTGGGAAGGGGCTAGGAAACATCCTGGTGACATGGCTCCACTGCCAGGGCAGGGAGACCCCTGTAACCCCCTCTTCCTGGGTGAGGAAGGTGGACCCCGACCTCCTTAGGGCGGTCCCCAGGGCTGTGCCTGTCCTTGACCCAGCAGTGGGTGGAAGAGGCGGAGACTGGCGGAGAGAGGACTCTGGTGGCTGCTGCTCCGCCTGGTCCAGCCCAGCGCACCACCGGAGCTCTGCCCAGCCTCCTGCGCAGCCTGCGGGGGCTGCGAGGAACGGGCTCTGCTGGGGAGTTTTGAAGTCTTGTATCCAGCAGAAGCTCAGCCCCTGTAGGAGACAGCTGGGGGAGTCCCACCCAGGAGTCCTGGGTAGAGTCCAGGACCCCACCAGCCAGCGGGCGCACAGCTGGTGACGCAGGGCACGCTGCCAGCAGCAGTTCTGGACGGGAAGTGGGGCTCCGCAGGGAGGGAACGGGCTGCAGGGGCAGGACGGAAGCGGCACAGCCCACTCGCTGCTCGGGAGCAGCAGGCAGAGCCCCGGGAGCCAAGTGCTGAGATGAACCACTGTGGGGACGGGGACCACCCCAGGCCCAAGGATCACACCTGGCGCGGGGCAGCCCATTTATTGGTCAGCTCGGGCTCAGAGCAGCAGGAGCAGGCTCCCTCCCACCCACAGCTGCTGGTCTTCCCGGGACCAGGGGCACCAGGGCTCACAGCCTGGGACCAGAGGACCAGCCTCTCTGCCAAGGCCATGGCAGGAACAGCAGGCCCAGGGTTCTCAGGGTCACTTCCAGGTTGGCCCCGCCCAGGGGCCACCAACCCCAGGAGCAGCCAAGATTCAGAGGCTGAAGGGGGCTTGGGCGTTGGTCCTCCAACAGGAACTCACAGGTGGTGACAGATGGGTTATGTGGGTGGGGGCAGAGGGTGGCGTCGTAGGTGTGGCTGTCAGCTGAGGAGGGGAGCAGACCTGTCATTGGTCACTGTCGGCTTCAGCTGGACGTTGGCAAAGGGATTCCTGAGGAGAGAAGAATGATTTCAGTTTGGGACAGGAGCTCTGGGCAAGCCGTGCCCCCCGGGCTGCCCTGGGACTCCCAGCAGGGACTCCAACAGCCACCTCAGAACTTAGAGCCTTGGACAGGGGTGCTGGGGGCCAGGGCCGGGCACTCTGCAAAGCCGGCCGGCCCCTGCTGCAGCCACCTCTGTTGGCCTCACGTGCTCTGGGCAGGGCACCCCCACTTCCAACTGGCCACCGCCCCACAGTGGTGAGGTGGGGGCAACTGTGATCCTTCCAGGGCCAGAGGGTGCATCAGGCGAGCCCCCCACCAGGCCAAGCCTCAGAGGAGCTGGGCTCGATGGCCACCCACACACAGGACACAGCTGGGCAGGCCACACGAGCTGGCCCGGGCATGCAGGCGTCCTGCTGGAGACACGCTGCAGACAGGCAGACACAGACACGAGGTGCTGGCACCCACAGGCTAGGGTGGGCATGGTGGTCCTGCCAAGGCCCTCCCTTGGCTGGGTGCCGGTTTCTCCAGGGGAGCTGCGCCCCCCCCCCCAGTGCCCCGGGCCGCAGCTGATGCACAAAGGACTTGAGAGACAGGAGGTGGGAATGGAACGAGATGAGCACAGAGGGCACAGCACCAGCCTGGTCCCCTGGGAGCCTCTTGTCCTCACAGTCCCTATGGGGCTCAAGAGGACTGCCCAGGCTCCGGCAGCACGGGACGGCACGTGGGGTCAGGCAGCTCCACAGGGACAGCACAGATGGCGCACGAACACGGGGCTCACAGGCACAGGGCTGTGCTCCTGGGGAGTGGGCTGGGCCCTGGAGCTGTTACCTGAGTGGGGTCACCTCTGGCCCGGTTGGGTCCTCGGGAACCTGGGTGAGCCAGCAGCAGGCTGCGGGCAGGCACTCCATCCAGCATGCCCAGGAGGACGCCCAGAGGGCAGGGGCCTCTCCCTACGCTTCCCAAGGACTTGGTGTTGTCTACAAATCTGAAGCACCGACGCAGCGCGGAGACGCACAGGCCCACATGGCTCGGAGCCTCGGGACAGTGCTGCACCCGCCGCTCTGCTGCTGACGGCCTTTGGCTCACAGCACTGGGTTAAAGGCCAGTGTGGACTCTGCCTGCAGCCTCAGGGTCGCCCAGGGCTGGGCTTCTCTTCGGCTCTGAGGCAACATCACACTGAAGCTGGTGGCCAGACAGGATCCCGCTGCCCTCAGGCAGGGCCAGCTGCAGGCCGGGGTGGTCAGGACTACCCATGGGCCACACCAGCTTCTAGAGAAGAGCTCCGAGGCCAACAGGGCCGCAGGAGACTTGCATGGGTACAGAACCATCTAGGAGGTCTGCGAGCGGGCGGATACAGGCAGAACTGCCCCAGATGCTAGGGTGGAGGATGGCCCCAGACAAGTGCCCAGGGAAGAATGGCCGAGTCGTCTGCAGGGTGCACCTTACTCTCACCCCAACTCCTCACACCCAAGCTCTTGACACGGCACCAGTCAGGACGGACGCGGACACTCAGGCCTAGAGAGCCCCTCCTGCCAGGGTCTCCACTTTGACCCACACTCTCTTCTCTGCTCCCTCCAGCAGTGGAGCACACAGAACCACCCACACTGAGTTTCTGAGGAATCAGGGTCCTGGGACCCTGAGCGGTCATCTCACCTAATGTGGGAGCAGGCAGGGCTTCCACCCCACACACAAGGCCAGAGCCCCGGGCCAGCTTCCCCAAGACTGCAGACCCAGGCCACCGCCTCCAGCAGCTGGAAGAGCAGGTGCTCGCGTGACCCTGGGAGCTAGCCAGGCTGGGTCCTGACACTGAGCCCAAGGCCATGCCAAGTCTCCCTGTGTGTGTGCCAGTAAGCAGATCCATGGACGTCTGTCCACAGGGAAGAGACGCTTCCTCTGAACACTGTTGGTGGATAAGCAACAAAGAACCTCCAGAGACAGATCCAGCTAGTGTCCCTGCAAAGGAGAGTCACCGAGAAATGTCCAAGAGCAGGAGGACTGGAGACAGAGCATGTCCAGTCAGGACAGTCAGAGGGGCTGGGCACGCTGATCTGGGGACACATGCAATGGCACCCTCTCCCAGGATGTAACGGGGCTGCCCACTGGTCAAAGCTGAGAGGGGAATGGCAGGGTGGGGCCACCATCAGGGCAGCGGTCAGGGGAGCTTCACTCCATCTTGCAGCGGAGTGTCCAGGACTTGCCTGAATGGTCTGGCTAGCCACTGGCAGCTGCCTGTGAAGGGCACTGTGACCAGAAAATTAGAAAAGTCTGTCTCCCTGCGGCCACATGGCTAGAATTCCAGGCTCACAAAACTCAGGAGCAGTGTGGACTTCAGGGTTATTATAATCGGCTTCTGAGCCGACCACAGGCATGAGAAACGGGGGTTCTGAGAACAGACTGCAGCCACCTGGAGCACAGGGCCGAGCTCAGCTCCCGAGTGGACACTCGCTGTGTCCTTGGAGTGGCAGCATTCATGGAGGCTGTGGTGCCAGGTACTGAACACAGGGGCTTCTGCCACTGAGCCACATCCCCAGCCCTAAGTTGCTGAAGCTGGCCTCAAACTTGCGATCCTCCTGCCTCAGCCTCCTGGGTCTCTGGGATGAAGGTGTGTACCGCCTACCAGACCCTGGAGTCCATCTTTAGAGTAGGCCCCAGGCCACTATGGAACAAGAGCGGGTGGTACCCTGGCACTTGCCTCTCCATTCTCATGCCAAGCCCCCTCTCAAGGCCCTAAGCTGGGCAGGATGGCACTTGTCGACCAACTGCAGATGACTTTTGACCCCTGCCCAGGGAGCTGAAAGACCAGGCAGACCGCAGCCGGATGGCCGGAGGTGCCATGGTGTGGTGCTGGCATCTCTGATGCCCACCAAGCTCCCTGGTCTGCCTTAGCACAGGTGAGGGATGGGGTCCAGGCAGAGGCACTCCAGCCTCCTGGCCACCAGCAGGCTGAGGGCCCTGGGCAGTGAGGCTGGGGAGGCCCTAAAGGCTGGGGAGGAGCGCAGGCTTCCCAGAGAGCATCTGTGCCAGGGAGACGGGGCAGAAAAGTGGCACCAGGGTCCACCAAGGCATTACCCCACCCCGACTCTGGGGCGCTTTCCCACAGAGCCTTCCACAATCCATGCTGCACCTCCCAACACAGTCCTAGACAGCGAGGGTCCGGGACTGCCTGAGGCCTGGCTGCCACAGGCTGGGAGGGCTGAGTGACCACCAGGGAGGCAGTGCCACTGTCTTTTGTGAGGGAAGCAGGCCCTGGTCTCACAGACCACCCTCCTGCAGTGTGGGGTGGGAGGGCCGTGGGAAGACCCGGCCCCTGTGGGGAGGGTGCGTGCATGGCAGGGTCACCTGACACAGTGCAGGGGCTGAGGGAGACCCCCCTGCTCCTGCTGCCCGTCTGGGGCTCGCTTCCCCAGCGCCAGGGCCAAGGAGCCGGCTCCAGAGGGGCTGGAGATGCTGCGAGCGCCTTGCGTGTGGTGGCAGAGGGCTGTTTCTGGACAGTCTGGCCGGTGTCTTGGGACCAGGTGAGGAGGTGGGGGGACTTGGAAAAGGTAAGACAAGGCAGTGGGCAGCAGGGCCCAGACCCACCTGTCCCTGGTACCCAGCCTGGGCCCGGCTCCGCCAGGTCAGAGTCCACCACACCCTCGGAGGAAGGCCCGTGCCGGGCTGCGTGGCAATCTCAGCTGCTTGCCAGGGCCACCCTGTAATCGTGGCTGAAGCACCCAGCAGGGGCAGGAGGGGACAGATAGAGGGCAGGGCAGCCCCACACAGTGAGGGCAGCAGCAGGGCAGCCAGGCAGAACCACAAGCCTCCAGGGGAAAGCGGAGACCCAGGAGCCCAGAAGGGAACCAGGGGAAGGAAGGCCCGGAGCCCCGAGCAGGCAGCTGGGGGTCCACCCAGAGCCACTGCAGATGCGGACAGACGGGCAGAGGACCAGGACACTTACTAACTAGTCAGGGCCGGCTCAAAATCTGGCCACTTCCACATCAGCGCTGCAAGGAAACACAAGGCTCAGATGGTGGAGCTTGAGAGACAGCAGGGGTTGGGGGACTCTGCGGGGAGCCGAGGCCGGAAAGGCTGGGGACGCCAGGAGGGAACCCGGAGTCCTGCAGCCCAGAGCACCAGCCGCCTGGCAGAGCCAGGCTGCAGCACCGGCAGGGGGCTGCCCCTGCCCACCCACAGCCTGCCCGGGCCCCACCAGGATCTGCTCTCTCACCTGCGGCGCCACCACCAGGTGCCACCAGGGAGCCCAGTGAAGGGTGGTAGCAATGGCACTGGACTCAAAGGGGCCAGCACTGCCACAAACCTAAGTCCTTTCAGCAAATGACCCCAAGGTGCCCTGCAAAGCCCACTGAAGAGGCTGCAGGCCGGGCACCTGGAGAGTGGCCTGCTCACAAGACCTGGACACCTGCTGGGGGCTGGAAAGAGGCTCCAGATCCAACTCGATGCAATAAATAAAACTTTTATTCAAACAGTGAACTGCAGTACAGGGCACAATTCAGATTTAAAAAAAAAAGGAAAGGAAAAAGGAAAAATATTTCCAGCACTTTACGTCTTCATACGAGTTTGCTGTGTTGTGTCTACATTCATCCATTGCACATGGAATCCCCTGGATTTGGAATCTTTTAGCAAAAGTGGAACACGAGGTTCTAACACAGGTCCAGGTTCTGGCTGTGCTTCCCTAGGTCAGAGGGCCTGTCGCCTGGAGCTGCCGCCCAGGCACCACCAGCCGCGCCCAGTCCTGGGCGGCTGAGGGAGGCTCGGGCTACACCACCTCACACAGGTGCATCCACAGCTGCGCGAGGGCTCCCAGCGGCCGCAGGGACCAGCCAGCTGCACCTTGGCTCAGCCGCCCAGAATTCAGTGTGTGAAGAGACAAGACCAGTAGCCACTGAGTCCAGTGTGCTTGCTTCTAAAGTCACCAAGACACACAAAGGGACGAGAGCGCTTAGGAGGAACCAGGGCAGGGGCTGCCTGTGCCCCGTGGCAGGAGGCGCGAGGCGCTGCCCAGAGCCCCTGGGGCGACCTCCAGGCCAGCTGTGCACACCCTGCCCCTGCATTCTGGGGGCCAAGCGGCTGCAACTCCCTCTCAGGCTGGTTAAGGAAATGGCTTCCAAAAAACAGGGTGGGGTGGTCTCTGGAGTCTTTGGAATGTCCACGTGTGGCCGGGAGCGCCTGCCTGAGCCCCTGCTGCTGCCGGGGCACTGTGGGGGCAACAGCACCCCCACTACCGAGACTCCGCACTCTGCTCTGGGTACACGTGTCCAGCAGTGTCCACCAAGGGAAGAGGCCCCCTGCCTGCTCTGGTGGCCTGGCAGGGCTGGGCCTGGGGTTGTGGCCTCCCTCACAGGAGTGGCCAGCTTCCTCAGGAGGCCCCCGAGCTCAGCACGAGCCCCCTTTCTTGGTGTGGCCCTCAGAAGGGGCGGGGTGGGCTGGGGTCCCAGGACCGAGCCTCTCGGGACCGGAGCCCCCCTGTACTGGAAGACACCCGTGTGCCGGGGTCAAGTGCAGAATAACAGTACGCACACCGGAGTCCATGCAGATCTGTTTGTTTGTTTTTTTTTTTTTCAGGAAAAGAGTCCTTTTCCCTGTTTTTCATCTTTTTTTTTTTTTTTTTTAAGGTTTTTCTTTTTCTCTGAACTCTAGACCTGGCCCACGGTGAGCCTCACAAAAGGGTGTGCGTCGCGAACACCGTGGGGCCGGGCAGCCGGTGAGGACGCTGCCCCGCGCCCGGCCAGCAGGCCCCGCCTGGCAGTCTCTGCTCGCGGCTGGGGACACATGGGTGGGGCGTGAGCACAGGGGCGCAGGGAGCAGCACCATGGACCCTGGGGGATCGCAGAGTCTGGGGTCACCAACCAAAAGGCGGGGGCAGGTGGGAAAGACACCCAAGAACAAACCGACGAGAGCGGAGGAGGGAACGTGGAGGCGGGGGCTCTTCAGAGCAGCTGCCCATGGTCAGCGTCCTCACACTGTGGACACCAGCGTGCCACTGCCACTGTGGAACAAAGCACAGGACAGCTGCACAGGTGCACACCAGCGCTGGCCAGAGGCAGCAGGCCCACTGCCCACAATGGCCCTTTCCAGCAGCTCTGGCTGGCCAGCAGTCTGGCCACCACCTCTGGAGTGGGCAATGGAGAAGCCAGGGTGCGCATGTGTCCTGTGGGGACAGGGGCGGCGGTACCCCAGGCGTCAAGAAGGCAGCAGGCAGTCCTCTCTGACCCTGCAGAGGTGGACGGGGCCAGTCGGGTGCTGGGAGGAGGGGTAGGGCCAAGATGGGATCCTGCTCTGTGGAGGCTCAGGGCCAAGCTCAGGGCCACGCTGCGCTCAGCAGGGAGAAAGAATCGACTCCCAGGGCCCAGCGCCCCGCTGAGCCACCGGCATGCCCAACCCAATCTCGAGAGCCAGTCCAAAGCCCTTACCTGCTCACAGACCGCGCCCCGTAGTCCTCCAGACCCTGGGGAGGAGGAAAGGCACAAGTCAGGCTGGGGACACAGGCCCCTGGCACTGTCCACGGGACTTCTCTGTCCCAGGGTTCAGATGGCTCTGCAGGCCCACCTCCTTTCTCCACCAGCTCTGGCTGTAGTGGTTGGGGGCATTCCGGAGCCCTTGGTTCTCGGACGCCCCCTCATCTGGCCAGTGGTGGCCTGGACTATGTGAGCTGTTGGCACATGTAATGCCCTCCATACATCGGGGACTCCTGAGAGCCAAGGCTCAGAAGGAACACCAGCTGCTCAGGAGGGAAGGTGAGGGGGAGGCTGGGCACTCTGGCAATCTGAGTAGGCGAGAGGCCTCCGCAGGAGATGTGCAGCTGGCTAGCCCTGGGCAGGTGTGACTGCGGTGGGGCAATGGATGTGTGCCTGGAGGGGGCATTTCTGCTGGCAGGGGCCAGTGTGGGGGAGGGCAGCTAGTGAAGGTGGGCATGTGGCCAGGCCCACCAGGATGGGCCATTTGTCCCTCTGAGCCCCCAGTCATAGCTTCCTGGAAACGTCTGGATCCTGGGGAGGCGCCACTGTTCAGGTGAGCACACCTGGCTGTGGACAGCGGTCTCTCCCCCCCAGCCTGCTCTGATCACTGGACATCACAGGGTGGGGCCTCCCATCTTTGACTCTCCCAGCCCTGAACCAAACCCAGAGACCACAAGGACACGAGGGTGCCTCCCTGTCTGGACACTGGCCTCGGTCCAGGAGGGCCAGGCTTCCTGCTGCTGCCACACCCTGCAAACACAGGTCCAGTCCCGCCTTCTCCAGAAGGTTCTGGCCTGGCCACACTACAGCAGTCTGGCCCCCACCAGGCCAGCCCAGGTCAGGTGTTCATACAGCCTAAGCTTCAGCCCCTCATGGTGCCCCCACAGCTGCCAGCCAAACCCACCTCACAGACCTAAGGGGACCTCACCCACCTCCAGCGTGGCTTCCCACAGCCTCAGGTCACCACTCGGTCAACAGGGACCCAGAGGTGTCAGGACACCCAGGCAGTCTCCCAGGCTGCCCAGGGCTTAGAAATGGTGGCCTCTCTTCCTCTCTGTCCCCTGCTCAGCCCTGAGGCTGGATCCACAGAAAAGCTACCATTCCACGTCTGACCTCGAGGCCGAGCTGGCAAGTGCTCTTCAGAACACCAAGCTGCAGAGCCCTGTGACCGCAGGGCTCCGCCACCACTGCACGGTGCCTGGGAAGGAGCTGTTGGGCTCCGAAAGCTTTGCTCCACGCCCACCCGTGGACAGCCATTCACTGCAGGGACCTGTCCCAGGCCTATGACCTCGGCCTCAACTGGCACCCTCTGGGCTCCAGCACTGTGGTGTGACCCTCCAGGGCACACGGGCTGGACGGTTCTGGTCACACCCGGGTCCCCGCAGCAGGAGCTCCTTGATCAACTCAACTCTCAGGGCAGAGCCTCCTGCTCCTCCCTGACCCCAGGGTCCTCCTGTGCATGGCTGGGGCCAGAACAGCCTCCAGGCCAGCCACCTTCAGCCCAGGTACCACAGCCAGGCCAGGGCAGGGCAGTGAGCAGCCAAGGTTGGAAGAGGGCCACTGTGTGGGGCTGGCACCAGCAGTCACTTGCAAGGCGTGTGGCCACAAGTACCAAACCACAGAGACCCCACCCCAGGCCTGAGGGTGGGAGACCCAGAAGGTGGGCAGCACCAGGCACCTGGCCCTCAGGGGAGCTGCCGTGGAGATGCCCACCGAGGCCCGGGCACTCACCTGGGAGAAGGCAGGCACGGCCACGCTGTAGGGCCTCTGCTTGAAGGTGCCAGCTGTCTGGGTGGGGAAGGCCCGGGAGGACGTGCCATAGTCGGGGGGCGGGATGGCCAGGTCGTCCTTGTCCAGGAGGTTGCCGGTGCTGCTGCTCTTGCCCTGCTGGAGGCTGTGGGCAGGGCTCAGAGGTGGCCAGGCAGCCCAGACCCCACAGCCGCCCAGGGGCCAGGCACGTGGCTACGGTGCCTCCAGGTGGCACACTCTCACTGGGCCCCTCCTGGTGGCCCCCAAGGCCCTGCTGAAGCCATGCGGTCTCAGTGGGCCTTTCCTTCTAGCCTCCCTGCCCCAAAAGACAAATGGGTGTGGCCCCTCCCCATGGTGGGTCAGCCAAAGGCCACCCCTTATGGGCGCCAGGACGGCCTCATGGCTTCAAACCCCCGTACAGGAGGCTCTGCGGAGGTGGAGGAGCAGGCCTGGCCAAGCCCCGGTGCTCCCGGCACAGCCCTCCAGGGCTGCGGACCAGGCGCGCGGCCAGCGCAGCACGCTCACCTCATGTGCAACCTGTCGCTGCCGTCGCTGTCCAAGACCCGCGTGTAGGAGAAGGGAAACCAGCCCCGCCTGGAAGAAAAGCCCAAGTGAGAGGCTCGCCGGCACCCTGCAGGCCTCAGGCCAGCAGGTGAGTGGCATCTGGCCCTGCCAATCGCCATCAGACTCCACGTCCCACCCTGATCCCCAGCTCACGCTGGACCTACACTCAGCCCTGAGGGCAAGGGGGCTCCGTGCCCTACCTGACGGAGCTTCAGGCCCAGTCACCTCCAACACAAGGCTGGGCAGGGGTCCTGCAGGGCCCAGCACAGCTGTGCTCCACCTACCACACAGCCCCTTGCCATGGCTCTGGGGGTTCCAAAACCAGAGAAGCCACTGGAAGAGGCCAATGGGACCTCCCGGGTCAAGGCTGCCATTGGGCCAGAGCAGTGCCAGGACATTAGGCCACAATGGCCATGTCTTCCCTCTTGCCAAGACACTCCTGGACAAAAAAGCCCTAGGACAGTAGCCCCGGTGGAGCATGAGTGGCATGCTGGCAGCCTCCCCGCGGCAGTATCATGTGAGACGGCACCACCTGCGGACCTGGAGGCCCAGCGGAGGGCAGGCCACACGTGTGGGAGCACCGTGGGGCGCAAGGCTGGGCAGGCTGGGCAACCCCGTGCTGCCACATCTGGGAGACCGTGAGCCTCGCCAGGGAGTCCAGAAGAGCTGCAGCAGGCATGTACCCAGGAGCCCAGGCCCAAGTGAGCGGCATGGAGATGACGGAGAGGCTATGGGGGACAGTGCGAGGGTCCGCCTGGGGCGAGAGGCCCCGGGTGCTGTCCTCGGCACCACGTGGAAACATACAGCAAGGCAGCGGCCAGCGACAAAACAGCAGAACAAACAGCAAGCTGTGAAGACCGCTGCTGCACAGGGGAGCCCTCAGGTCACTGCGCCAGAGGACCCAAGACCTGGACCGTCCACTGCCCACTCAAGGCACCGGCACGCCAGCACGTCCCGGGCTCGCCACAGGAACCAGGCTGCCCGCAATGCACTCCCGCCGACACTCACATCTTGGTCTTCTCGCTCTCGCCGTAGTGCCAGCCGTCTCGGGCCTCGGGCACCAGCAGGGTGATGAGGTCGCCCTCCTTGAAGCTCAGCAGGGTGCTGTTGTCACCGGCCGCGTGGGAGAAGATGGCTTTAACCCGCATGCGACCGTTGCGCTCCAGGCCAGCCGCCATGGAGCTGGAGCGTGGGAGGGTCTTGTTCTCAGCTGTTGGGACGATGGGGCTGGTGTGAGGGGACTATCCATGGCAGAGGAGCCCGTGGCAGGAGCCAGGGCAACCGAGTGCCCTGGGCTCCATTGAGGTGCTACCTGTGGCTGTGGGACGCTCCCGAGCCCAGAGGCCCCGCTCGCCTTGCCGCACTACCTCGGTTCCCAGCCGGGTGCACGCGGCACGCAGCACCCCGTAACACCCGTAGGCACGCACACGGCCCCACAGGCACACACTCATGCTCACGGGCCCAGGGAACCCAGCCCAGCACCCTGGGGCCTTACTGGTGGCGTAGCTGTTCTTCGGGGCCACGCTCTTGCGCACGGGGAGTGTGTTGGAGTACGAGTCGCTGAGCTTGCTCTGCGACTGTGGGGGAGACAGGGGCTTGGCCTGGGCGGCCTTGCGGTCAGCCCAGGGGCTGTAGTCCTCACTGTCTGGACCTGCGACCCCATTCATGATGGGTGCGTTCTCCTGGGCAGACATCCGCTGGAGAGAAGAAGCGGGGCGGGATATTACCGGAGCCGCCTGAGACAGCCCTTGGTGTTCCATGGAGGCCCTGGGTGGCACCTGGGGTGTCCCTCAGAGAAAGGGCAGCCACAAGATGCCATGCTCCAAGCAAAGGGGCCCACCCCCACATCCATACATTCCCAGAGGTCCAGGACTCACCCCCACAAATGGGGCCAGTTCAGGGGGCACCGGCAGGGGCTTGGCCCCAGGAATGGGGTCCGAGATGACCAGGTTGGACTTGGAGGCAGACAGGGCGCTGGGGAGGATGGAGCCGTTGCTGCTGGCCATCTGCTGCATCAGCTGGACGGCACGGTCTGGGATCTTGTTGGGGTCAGCACAGGCCTGCTGCCACAGCGGCAGCTTCTGGGCCAACAGCTCCTTGCCCTGCAGAGGAAGAACCGCACAGGAGGGCTCAGGGACAGCCGCGGACTGGGCGGACCAGAGCCCAGAGGCGCCTGAGCACCCTCAGGCCGCACGTGGGCTCCTTGCTGCACCGAGGGCTGCTCTTCACCAGGTGCCCCACAGTGGGACGAGCCACCCTTGAAACCCCGACTCTGCACAGAAAGGGCTACCCATGGGCTGGGCTGGGGCTCAATGGCACAGCACCTGCCTGGCACCTGTGAGGCACTGGGCTCCGTCCTCAGCACTACGGAACAATAAATAAATAAAACAAAGGTATTGTGCCCATCTACCACCGGAAGGCCCTGGCACACTCGCGCAAGCCGTGCAGCTGGGGAGCTTCAGGGTGAGGCCAGCCAGGCCCAGCCCTGGGAGGGCCTCCCAGCAGCGAGCAGGGCCTCACACAGCCAGCCCCAGGATCAGCAGCTCCGTCATGGGCAGACCATGCCCTACTGGGGAAGAGACCATGGGGGCAGGACAGGGAGGGCCCAGCTGGGGAAGGGACAGCCCAGCTCTGGTCAGCTCTGGTCAGCTCTGGTCATGCCCAGCTGCTGGAGAGAACACAGTGGGGGCTCACTGTTCCAGTTCCCTTCAAGGGCTAGAGCCTGGCTCTGTCTCTGGGGGACACAGGGGTTCTGCTGGGATGTGACCGTGGGCATCAGCACGGAGGGTGGATGTGGCCGGGGAAGCCAGAGGTATGAGGCCAGGTCTGCTTCACGGGGTCCTGAGCACAGGGACCTCCGCAGGTCTGGAGAGGCCTCCAGCACCCAGACCTGCCGGCAGTGCGGAGCTGTCCCTCCCTGATGTAGACGGGGCCTGGCCCCCGCTAGAGGGCGCAGACACCCACCACTCGCCCGGCTCTGCTGACACTGAGGCAGGGCAGCCAGAGAGCAGAGCTCGCCCAGTGAGGAAGGCCAGGGCGAGTGGGAGGGGGTGGCCAGGAGTGTCCCTACTTCCTCAGGGACACAGATGCCACCTGTTCTTGCTCTGCACCTGCCCACAGCTTGAACAGGCCCAGGCAAGTGAGAAAAGAAACCCCTGGGAAGGGAGTGGCAGTTGCGTCCTTGGGGCCCCAGGCCATGGGGACCAGGGCCACAGCTCCAGACTCTGCCAGCGTGACGGGGGTGTGCACATGCTGGGGCTCACCTGCGGCCCCTCGGCCTCTCCTTCACTCAGAGGACACAGCAGGGCCTCCCAGTGGGCTCAGCTGCCCAACTGGTCTTCTACATTCTTGGAATGTTCTAGGGACACAATCCTGCTGTGGACTGTGAGTGAACAGGGACCATGGACCCCACTTACTTCTGGGCCTGACCTGCCCTTGGGGGATGCATCAGCCCTCTCTCTATAGTCCTTTGACCTTGAACCCAAGGTCATACAAGCAGGGAGCCCACTGCAGCCCGAGGAAATCCATGCTTCGAGAAACCCCTAGCCTTCTCTACTCAGCAAGCCTGGGCCAGGTCTGGACTTGAGCCTCCCAGACAGAATCCCCCACCCCTCAAGGAGCTGCAGAGGGTGGCCTAGCAGTATGGGGCCTGGGAAGGGGTCCTTGGCAGTGGGGAAGGAAGCAGGACACAGCACCCCTAAGTCCCATTGAGACACCCAGTGGTTCCAGGGAGCAGAGACCAGCAGAGGTGAGGAGGCCCTGAGAAGGACCATGTGGCAGGTCTGCCTCCCTGCACAGTGTGAGGCAGGGGCGAGGCTGAGAGCCAGGGACCTGGGGTGCTGCTGGGCAGGGCTGGAGACTGCCCAGGAAGCAGAGGCACGAGGCAGGTTGGTGGGGAGAGTAGCCAGTTTCACATGGGGCAGCTGAGCCATGGAAGCTACTGGACACGGGCCAGACAGGCCTCGGGGGTTTGTGACATGGTCTTAGACGGCTGGAGCACCTGGCCAGAGTCAGGGAGCCTCTGCACTGCAGGCAGGCAAGGCGACAGGCCAGGGTTGCTCCGAGCTCAGGTGGAGGGACCACAGGGCAGAGGTGAAGGCAGAGTCCACGCTGCAGGTGTCCAAGCAGAGAGCCCTGCCCCACCGAGGAGCACTGCAGGCCACTGTCCAGGCTGCCACCAGCCCATCTCACACAGGACATGGACAGATGCACGAGGATGATCTAGAAGGCCCCAAACACAGCCTCTGAGCCTCCTCAGTACCTGAGCTCTTAAAAAGCACCCAGCAAATTTCTGATGCAGGCCTTCAAAATGCCCACACACTTCCATCTGCAATTCTCCCTCCAGAACTCTGTCCCCGAGAGCCCGGAGCACGCAGGGATGTTGAATCGGGATACTGGACCACAGCTGGAGACACGACACTCCCCGGCATGGCCCCACGTTAGTTCACGTCCACCAGCAGCCCAGCCACGAGCAAGCAGGGCCCCGAGGCCCCGGGCACTCACCTTGGAGTGGTAGGCGGCCGAGTTCTTGGCCACGGCACACTGCTTCTCCACCAGGAAGCAGAACCTCCTCCGCTCCTCCGTGAGTGCCGTCTTGTAGCCGTCAGACACGTAGCTCTCCAGCTCGCCCTGCTTGCTGCTGATGGCGTCGATGTACTGGGGCAGGAAGGAGAGAGGGCTGAGCCAGGGAGGATCGTGGGAGCTCAGACAGCCGCACAGATTTAAAGGACAGGTCCTGTTCCCGCAAAGCGGAGGCTGAAATAGTGTGACATCGGGGCCACACAGAACTGATGGCGGTCCCCAGTAGCCACTCCTGGCACATGAACAACAGTTCATGCCAACCAGTGGGGCCCAGGTGGAGGGGTCCAACCTGTGTCCTTGGCCACCTCGTGTGTGGGTGGCGGGCCAGCCCCTTGGTGTAGCCTCTGACACGGGGTGGAGGCACGTGCATGGAGCTGCCTGCCAGCATCCCAGCCACGGCCGTGGGGCAGCTTTCTGTCCTCCTTCCTGCACCGCCCCGTGCTCCTCAAGCAGGGGTGCAGGACTCCTGCTGTCAGGGGACACCGGGGGCCTGCTGTGGGCGGGGAGGGGCGTTGAGGCTCATCCTAGCTCTTCTCCCACCAGGCCCCAGCTGAGCAAGCGGGAGTGGGGAGAGGTGAAGCCCCGTGGTCGACTCTGCCAAGACACATGGGAGAGAACGAGCCGGCGGGGGACAGCAGGCTCTCTTCCTGGAGCCCTGCGGTGACCTGTGCTCAGGAGTGAGATGCACGTGGGTGAAGGGCCCACACAGGTGAGGAGGGCCACCTGACCTTGACCTACCTGAGGCCTGCTTGGAGCCTCCTTGGGAGGGGCTGGGAATGGGCCCAGACATGGTGGCTCTGAAAAGCCCCTCAGCCTGAGGCACTCGGCTCAGGAAAGACAGGTGGTGAACCCAGACCATGGAACCCCAGAGCCAGTGAGCACACCCCCACCCCGATCCAGAGACCCAGCCCTCCGCAGCCCGGGCAGCTGTGGATGTGGCTCTTACCAACGGCTGCCCTGCCCCAGCTGTTCTGCTTCCTGGTGGACCCGCAACCCAGCCAGGAAGGGTACTCGACAAAAAACACCTCAACCCCCAAACCGAATCTCACCCCGAGGAGCCTCCAGCCCCAACTAGCAGTGCCGCACGCACAGGAGGGTCCTCGACAGCAGAGGCAGGGAGACGCTGACTCAGAGCCGAACAGCACTAGCAGGGCTGGGGGGCAAGCTCTCACTTGGGGGAGACTCTGGACATGGATGCAGGTGACAGTCACTGTCAACAGGAAGGTGCTTCAGGTCCCCGAGCTGCACGTTAGGAGTGGCTAAGGTGTGTGGACTCCATTACAGTTTTAAGCAGCCTTAAAACCAGTACGAGCAAACCCACACCTGAGAGGCCGCTGGACAAACAGCACAGGGAGGAGTCGGGCAGGGGCCCTGCTGCCAGCAGGGGGCGCCAGGCCCCAGCCCTGCAGGCAGTTCCCTCGGAAGGAACTGGGCCCCCAGCCCCAGGGCTCTCAACCTCCATCCCTTGGGGCGGAGCGTGTCCACCTCTCCAACTTCTCTGCCGTCCCTTCCATGACTAGGTTGGCAGATGGTGCACCTGAGGCCTGGCAGTGACAGCACAGGGGCATGGCTGTCCCACCCAGCACCCCCTGCTGTTCCCAACCCCACGGTCTGCAGCCACGGTGACAGTCGAAGGGAGCTCCACCTGGCCTTGTGGTGAAAGATGACCGGGGACACCAGGGCACCTGGGCTGGGGATCGACGCGGACAGCGGAATCCAATCACAGTGCGACAGGCCCGCGTGGCTGCCAAGGCCTCTAGAGCCCCTGAGGCAGGTGCCCAGACCCTTCCCTGGTCTGCTTCCAGGGTCCCCGTCTCACCTCACCTCCTGTGACCACCCACTCAGGCTGAACCCTGACCAGGCCTGGGGCAAAGCGTCCCCAGTCCCCAGCTGTCCAGGAATGGCTCCTGCAGAACCACTTCCTGTCCCCCAGCAGGGGGCAGGCCCAACAAGGGGCACCTCCCATCTGACTCACAGCCTGGCCTCGGAGCCAACTTAGCGTGGGGGCTGAGGAGCAGGCCGTTCCCTCCGGTGCCTCTCCACACATGGCTCAGCTTGGGGTCGGGAGGAGCCCAGCTGGGTGTGGGCCAGTCCCCAGCATAGCCACCAGTGCACCACTCTGCCTGCCAGTGTGAGCAGGACACTCTGTCCCCAGGTCCAGGCCTGCCCAGGGCTGCCCTGAACACAGACGCCCAGGTCCCTCTGTGCCCTATGCACCTCCCACTGAGCTGTCCTTCCCTCTGGGAGGGCAACTTAAATGGACCTCAAAGTAGCTGGCTTGCCACCCCCACTGCCAAATTCAGGCCACAGTCCCAGGGAACAGGCTGTGGTCCTCCCAAGTGGCTGCAGGGTCTGCCTGTTGGGAGGGACCCAGGACAGCAAACGGGAAGCAAGGAGTCTGGACACCAAACGAGGGGCTGGGCAGACCCCAGCAAGCGACCCTCCCAGCTCTGCTCCCCGCCTCCTCCACAGCGGAGCACATTCCCTCCGGTTATGCAACACAATCCATCAGTGCCTCCTGCTCCTTCTCCCCAAACCTCCCCTGCACTCTGAGGCACCTTCTCCAGACAGTGGGGGAGCAGTCACCCAGATCTGCAGCACCCTGGGTGTGGCCCAAGGACTCCTGGGAGCCAAGGAGGAGGGTGTCTGGGAGACTGCACCCTAGGCTCAGTGCCAGTTCCCTTCCCAAGCTTTAGGGTAGAGGGGCCTGGACAGGCAGGGTGAGCTCAGGGAGAGGGTGGCGAGAGGCCACACAGCAGCACCAGCCCGCAGTCACCGGGAAGGGTGTTGGGACTTCGACACTGTGGCCTTCACGTTTCAACCCGACCACGAAGAGGGCACTGCCTGGTCCTGAACCACAGGGCAGCCTGGCTTGCTGGCCAGCCCTCAGTGGGCAGCTCGGGAGTGCTCTCAGTCGGACCTGTCCTCAAGCCACCAGCCCTGGAGACTGCTCTAGTAGTAGCCAGGCCAGGGCCCTGGAAGGGAGCTGAGGGGCTGACAAAAGAGCCAGGGAAGGGACACCAGCACTGTAGCCTCCACGCCAGTCTCGTTCAGTGAGCCACTGAATAAGGGGACTCTGGGGAAGGAAAGGCACCACTTGGAACATCTGCCCCAGCACAGGGGTAAACCAGGACACGAGGCCCCTGGGCCCTTCGCCCCGAGAACAGCACCTTCCAAACTGAGGCCCCAGAGCCGCCTGTCACCCACCAACGGCCGGTTTCTGGGTTTGTAGGCTGCGGTGCTGCCTCTGTGGCGGCCCGACACCCTGGGCGGCACGGGGCCTGGCCTCGTTAGCAGGTCTGGCGGCCTGCAGTGTCGGGAGGGGGTGGTGTTTTAAGATTTCCACTTACTCAGGAGCCCCGAAAATAGCTGGGAGCCACACAGGTCACAGCCAGGAGCCCCAAGCCTCCCCCTGGGTCCCCCACCTGGGCAGCAGGGATGGGAGCAGTCCCTGAGCCATCTGCCCAGGGTCAGCCACGACAGTGGAAGGACATGGGCAGCTACCCGCTCAGCCTGTGAGCGGCAGCTGCCCGAGCCCGACACGGCACCGGGGCTGTAGCGCGGCTGAGCCCGTCAGTGACGCTCTGCGCTGCTGACCAGGAGCAGCCTCTCCTGACCTCCTTTTCCAGGCTAACTCCTCATGGAGAGGCCACAACTTTGCTGGGCAGATCCTGGAAATCTAGGCCAGGGGAGGAGGACTGCCTCCCGAGGACAGGGAGAAGAGGGAGGTGGCAGCCACCCCTCTGGGGCTCCAGCTGCTCTGAGCCCCAGGGGACAGCTGCACAGAACACCGCCTGGGCCTGCAGCGCTGACGGTTCAGCCACCTAAAATGGCAGGAGCCTGTCCCCACAGAGGCCAGGTCCCTCCTGTCCCCTCTCTGTGGCTCCCTGCTGAACTGGGTGCTATGGTGACAGCACCACTGGAACACCCAGGCGAGAGCGCCAAGCCCCACGGAGCACGCCCACTGAGTCACCCGCGCACCACAGCCCTGCGATCCTGGAAGGCAGAAGTGACTGGGATGTGTGCCTGCTCACAGGGCCGGCGGTGACTCAGACTGGGGAGGGCATTCTGGAAAACTCTGAAGCCCTGGGGCTTCACCACACTCCTCAACTCCCAGGCTGCCCCTGAAGGTGTCCTGCAGCTCATGAGCATGGGAAGCTGGCCTCCAGCGCAGCAGAGGGCAGGCAGGTTCCCGGGGAGACGTGCAGAACCGTCAGTGGGCTGCGTGGAGTCACCAGGCGCCTGCTCTGCAGCCAAGGGCTTCCCTGGCCTGAAAGGGCCTGCGCTCAGGTCAGCGTGTGAAGCTGGAGCACCAGGCCACAGGCGGGCTGCAGGCACTCAGCTCCGCCCTCAAGGCCCAGGGCGACAGCCGGGGCTCAGCAGGGGCCGTGCTCCTGCCCCCAGGACGGCAGTGGAGGGGCTGGCCGTTCCACGCGCTCCATGCTACGAGGAGCAGTGCTGAGGTGCACGAGCCAGACACGGACCTCCAGAGTCACCTGGGAGGGGGCTGGGTGCAGGCCAGGGCTCCCACTGGAGGCAATGAGGGTCAGAGGAGGCCATGCCCTGGCACTAGTGCTTAGAGGAGAGAGATCCGCCCTGGCCTGGCACGTTTGCTCCAGGCGACGCCCAGCAAGGCCCCGTCCGACGCCAGCGCTGTGCTCTTGACTCCCCAGCCTCCAGAGCCAGGAGTCAAACCAACCCCAGTTCCTCCAATCAGCAGGCCTCAGGTGTTCATTCCAACCAGAAAGAACAGGCGCAGGCGGACGTGCTCCGGGAGCACACCAGGGACGAGAGCACTGCCTCCTCCGCAGACCTCAGAGGCCCTGGTCCTGGGGTCCCCGTGTTCCTGGGAAGGGCCCAGAGCAGAAGTGGTATTCAGGAGTGGCAGGTCCCCATCACCCCACACTGTCCCAGCACACAGATGCCAAGTCACCCAGAGCCACGGGAGGAAGCAGGGCCGCCTCTCCACACCTGCAACACGCTGGCAAGGCTGAAGGCTCACAGGCCAAGCGTCCCCAAGGGCCTGGTGAGGCCCGGCTACAATGTCCAGGTGGCCCAGCCCTGGGAGAGCCAGAGTGCTCCCTCCCCAGCTGCCAAGTCCCTGGGACAGCACAGATGCAGAGCCCCTGAGAGGTCAGGGTGGTCTCTGGTTGCTCATACTCCATTTTTTCCCAGCAAGGACCCCAGGGGACCCTTCTCCAGAGAGGAGCAGCCTCACCTCCTCGCACCACAGCAGTCCAGGCTGCCTCTTGGGGCCTGCGGGGAGCAGGCTGCCCGTCATCCCAAGGTGGCCCAGCCTCCTCTATTATCTGAGAAGATCCTAACTGTGCTTATCTCATCCTTGCTGGGTTAATTATACACCCCTTAAATAGAATGAATCTCTCAGACCTCAGTCAGGGAGTTTGGGCCTAAAGCACACAAACCAGCACAAGGGACACGACTGACAGAATCCTGGCGGCCAAGCCATCTGACCAACTCCCAGGTCCTGGCAAACAGGGGAGGGAGCAGTCTTCCAGGATCCAGGGACCCCCACTCCCAAGGCCTCTCGGGCAAGCAGCCCACCTGGACGGGGGACCGCTCTTTCTCTCACATGGCCAGCGGCAAGTGCTGGCCTGCCTTCCCTTCCCATGCTGCCCTGGAGGGGAAGGTGAAGACTGACCTGGGCAGGGAACCTGGTATCCTTATGGCACCAGCATCCTCCACCTCAGCCCAGGAAGGCCCCAGTGGGTGGGGTGGGGCAGGTCCCCACAAGTGCCAGCAGCTGCAGGGACTGGGCTGCTCAAGAGCCCCACGTTGCTGGGCAGGGAGCTGCCGCCTCAGGTCATTCCAAGCAGGGGTGGGTCTGCCCCATGCCTGCTCCTGGCCTGTCCATCTGCCTCCACTGCTTCTTCCTAGGTTTCCATGCGGCTTTGGGGCCCAACCTGGCTGCCCTTCCCTCAGTGCCCAGTCTGCACATGCATGAGGAAGGACGGGCCCCAATCCATTACACCCAGCACGCACTGCAGGGGCAGGCTGGAGGCCCGGCCTGGCCAGGTGTGGGCACTCTCACCCAGGGCCTCCCACCTGTGCTCAGGGTTGTTCTGAGAGCCAGCCTGGGGAGGGGTCAAACAGGACAGGACAGAAACACACCCAGGAGATCTGGCCCTGAGAGATCTGCAGAGGCCTGGCTCCTCCCAAGGCAGGCTCCCCAGTCGCTGGGAGGACCCAGCTGAAGGAGGCAGCAAACGGGCCCTGGAGACACTGGCCAGCTGGGAACTGGCAGCCTGCCAGAAGCACCCAGGGGCTTTGAGAACACTGGGACAGCATAACACCCGTGAGAGGGACACAGGCTGGCCAGGTGAGGAAGGGGCTCTGGAGATGTGGGGCAGGTTATGGGTGGCCATGGAGGAGGAGAGACCTTGGGTGCGGGAGTGACCTCCCTGGTGGGGAGTGGGGTGCAGAGGGGCCTGGCTTCCCCAAAGCCAGCGTCTCTCACTAGAAGGGCCCTGCCTGCACTGGGACCCACATGGCCACCAGTCCTGGACAGAGCCAGACACTCCCTTCTTCTCCCACCTGGGCTGCAGCTGGCGCCCAGTACAGGGGACCCTCGGCCCCAAGGCCAGCTGTTGTAGCCCCTCCTGTCCTGCCCTGGGTTCCATCTGCAGGTGGGACACACACAGTCCCCCTTTCCACCCCAAGAGAAGGTGCCACGGGCTCACTGAGGCCTGTCCCACCACTCACAACCTACGTGACACAGCCTCCTCCGCCCTATGGGGTCTACCACACCCCAGGAGAGTGCCCTATGCTCCACATGGCCAGTCTGGGCGATGGGCAGGGTGACCCTAGGCCCTGGGGGTTTGTTCACATCTCCTCTTACGTAACTCTCCTGTCCCAATTAGTGCCCCAAATGCTTCTGCACTCCTGTTCCCTGACCTATAATTTAAAAAGCTCTTTTTGTGGAAATCCCAACACGCGGTGTTGCGAGTGGTTCACGGCAGGCTCGGTGGAGCCCTGTGCCGCCCGCCTGCGGCTGGTGAGCTCTTGGTCTTCCTGTCTTTCTGGGCAGGGTCTGGGCAACTTCAGGCCCCAAGCAGCTTCATCGCCCCCTTCAACAACCTGGGCAGTGACCACTGCTCTGGACATGGCCTGTCCCGAGTCCAGCGGGGGCCACAGGCCTGGCTGTTGTTGCGAGTGTGCAAGTTCAGCAGCGGGAGGCTGCCGGGAAGGCAGCAGGTGTTGGGGCCTCTGCCACGTGGGTACCCCTCAGGCACGGCGCTGCTCCCCTGTGAGCGCCTGAGCTCAGCTCTGACCTGCAGCAGCCCCAGGGTCTCCCTGGTAAGTCTCTGCTCCCAGGGGCCCCAGATCGCGGGGTGCAGAGACCAAAGGGGTGCCCTGGCTAGTGCCAGGCTCCAAGCATGCCAGGGACCTTAGAGACGATTCTTGAGACAAACACTCATGTCACAGGGCTGCAGAGGGAACTGTCCCTGACTATACACTGCTCCTGCTCCTGGCTTCCACCTATGGCACACCTGGTGAGACAGTGGCAAGCACTTGGTCACCCTGGCTCCTGGGCCTCCACCTCCACCAGCAGTGACCGCAGCCAGCAGGGCTCAGGCTCCAGCACTGCTCAAGTGCCCAGGGGGATCCTGCACCAGCCACAGGACCTCTCACACACGGCTGTCCTCACCAGCCTCCATGGGCCTTGCCGACCGGGGGCTGCACCATGGCCAGGCCCAGCTCATCTCTGGCCCAGCAGGTGAGGGACACAAAGAGCCTGAGAGATGATGGGACCTGAAAGAATATCTCATGGGAGCAAAGAAGGGGCCTCTGCAGGGGCGGCAACTGGGGAGCTGAGTCTAGGCCTCCACCTACTTGCTGCACACAGCCCAGGCCTAGGATGGGCCCAGGCCACTGCAAGGGGTCCAGCTACCCCACCGTCCTATGTCCTAGGCAGTTCTAGAAATAGCCCCAGGGGCCCAAGCAGGACAGAGCCCAGCTGGCACCTGCCACCCCAGCACCTGCGTGCGTGAACCTTGCCTCCCCAAAGGCCTCCAGGACGGAGGACGACTGTTCCCATCAGTGGCGACCCCACAGCACACCTGAAGTGGTGGCTTCCTCAGAACACAGCAGGAGGTCTAGTGGTTGCAGTGTCCTGAGGGACAGGCGAGGCTCCAGGAAGGTTCAGGGAACGATGACCGGCTGGACACTGCCCCCAGCAGAGCCCCTTGGAGGCCGTGGCTATTGGGCTCCCTGTGGGCTGGTGGGAAGCACTGTGAACTTTAAGGAAGGGGTGGACAGGGGGAGGGCTCTCTGGATGATCTGCACTTCCATGTGGAAGGGAAGGCCCTCCCTGGTAAGGAGGACCTGCAGTATCTTCAGACCCACAAAAACCTGTAAGAGGCCAGCCCAGAGCCAGCACAGGGGGTGGGGTTGATGGAGGGTGGTCAGCCAACTCAGCTCACGGCCCAGGGCACTTCCTCCCTGCAGAAGGGTAAGGTGCTGCTGCCCTACTGAAAGGCCCCAGCAGTCGCCCTAAAGCAGAAACCAGGCCCTGCGCTGAGTCTACAGAGGCACTGAGAGCCAGCAGGAACACCCGGTGGACAAGGTCCCCGAGCAGCTTCCTGAAGAGCTCAGAGGGACACAGGGCAGCTGGACACCAAGTACCCCACCTCCTCGAACTCAGACTCCACTGGCCAGGCCTCTGGGCTTCTGCAGCTCAGCAGGCCCTTCTGTTTCCCACCCTTACAATCAAATGGCAGGTGGAGGGTGCAGTTCAGGAGTGGAGAGCTTCCCAGCACGCACAGGCCTGGGCTCCATTCCTAACAGGGCAAAGATAAACACACAAGAACCGAGACTCATAGGCTATCCAGGTGCGGAGCAGGTGCTGGGGAAAGGCAGGACCCGTCCTGCCCTGGGGGGCCGTGGCTGTCGAGCGAAGACCCGGGGAACCAAACACCAGGCTGTTTCTGAGAGACTCGAGAGAAGGTTCTGAGAAGCAGAGACGGAGATCCTGAGAGCGCACACGTGGGCTCTGCCCGTCCCTGCTCGGAGGAGACAGGCAGGACGCCCCACCTCACAGCCGGGGACACAGAGGCTCAGAGGACCCAGAGACTATGCCCAGTGCAGCACAGGCCGGGCACCTGCAGGTCACTTAGAGGGCGGTGCCAGGCAGACAGAGGGGTGCGTGTCCTGAAGCTGGGGGCAGCTCGGGAAGAGCACCAGCAGGGCACAGGCTGGCTGGGAGGCTCGCACTGCACAGCTGTGGAGAGGCCTGAGCCCAAGCCTCCTGGGGAGGTGGGCCTGGCTGCCTGCAGACCCCGCCCCTCGCATGGGCTCCACCCCTGCCACTGCTCGGAGGCCACTCCCACTCGCTTGCTCTCCACAGGGGCAGGATCAGTGGCCTCACTCAGCAAGCCCCGCTGGGCAGGCACCACCAACCACAAGGCGCTCCTTCCCAAATGCCCAGCTCTCAGCTCCAGCCTCCAGACAGGCTGACCGCCACAGCAGAAGCACACCGCCACCCTCCAGACCCCCCAGGCCTGCTCGACACCCACCCCCAGAGCTAAGCTGGGCCATGCAGCGCACTCAGCCCCAGCTGCCTGATGGACTTGCTGTGGGAGGGACACCTGCAGCCACCAGGACAACCCACCATGGGCAGCTTCAGCTCTGGTACCAACACACTGCAATTGGTGCCTAGGGCATCCTTGGTGGCAGCCAGAAGCACCCCATTTTTACAATCACCCATTTTACAGACCCTACTTTTACACCCAAGACCACAGAACTCCTAGGAACTTATGTAGGACTAGATGTCCCTCGGTCACCTCTGTCCCCAGCCCCTAGCACGTCAGCTCAGGGTCACTGAGGTATTGGAGGTGACTGAAGCAGCCCAGATGGGAAGGAGGCACCAGCATGGTCCTACAGCAGACCCTCCAAGGCTGGGGGCTCCAAAGCCCAGGTCTGCAAGGAGAAAAGGGCCTCCAGGCATGGTGGCACATACCAGCCTCTTGGGAGGCTGAGGCAGGAGGAGCCCAAGTTCGAAGACAGCCTCATCAACTTAGTGACACTCTGTATCAAAATAAAAAATAAGAACACTGGGGATATAGCTCAATAGTGGAGCACCCCTGGGTTCCAAGCTCAGTGCCCAAAACAAAACACCAACAACAAGAAATGGAGAGAAGAGGAGTTCGGTGTTGCACAGGAAAAGGAGGAGACGCCAGTGAGACAGCTGAGGGGCAGCTCTACCCCTGGGATCGGCCCTCCCAGGCGCCAGGGAGGAGCAGTGTGGTGCAGACGCCAGTCTGTGGTCAGGGGTGAGGGTGGGCAGGCACTGGAACAAGGAAAGCTGAGTAGGTGACCTGGTGGAAACAGGCATCTTGGGCTGGCGGGCCTGCATCTCAGCCCTTCGCTGGAGACTGACCAGTGGCTCCAAGTGACCTGGTCACAGCTCAGGGCCCACTGATGGAGGTAGGGCCTGGCCTTGAGCTAGAAGACAGGAGCATCCATAGGACAGAGGCTGCTCAGGTGCAGAGGAAGCCACTGGTACTTCACAACCAAAGGGACTGGCACACGGACACCTGACGCCATGGACAGACCTCAAAGACATGCCCCGTACAAGGAGCCAGGACCTGAGGCTGCCCAGCGGAGTCCAATCAGAACACACAGAACAAGGAACTCCAGAGACGCACGGCAGGGTGGTGCAGGGGGAGCAGAGGAGGCGGGAGGGCTGTGTGCGGTCAGTGGCGGTATCCGCAGACGACTTTTTTATGAGACAGGATCAAGTTGCCAGGCTGGTCTTGAACTTGTGATCCTCTGGCCTCAGCCTCCTGAGTTACTGGGATTTTTTTTTTTTTGGTACTGGGGATTGAACCCAGGGGCAGTCGACCACTGAGCCACATCCCCAGCCCTATTCTGTATTTTATTTAGAGACAGGGTCTCACTGAGTTGCTTAGGGCCTCGCTAAGTTGCTGAGGCTGGCTTTGAACTCGCGATCCTCCTGCCTCAGCCTCCCAGGTGCTGGGATTACAGGCATGCGCCACCATGCCCGGCTGAGTTACTGGGATTATAGGTTGTACTACTGTGCCTGGCCAGGGCGTGGGGCTCCTTCTAGGGCAGTGCAAATGCCCCAAGTTGCCTGTGCTGATGGCTGCACAACTCTGCAAATACGCTCAGAACCACTGGACTGTCGGCTTTGTGAGGTGTGACAATTGTGTCTCAGTGAAGCTGTTACCAGGACAACAGAGAGCACTCTGAGCAGAGGGGAGGACAGGCCCCAGCTCCTCCCGGCAGGTGGCCATCCCTGCACAGCCTCGGTGTCCCGTCACCAGGCCGGAAGGCAGGCTCTCCCACCCTGACCTGGCTGCTCAGGAAGGCCGATGGCAACACCACCTGCGCTGCCTGGGCCTGCAGAGGAAGCCACCACCCTCCCGTCCGTGGGACGCCTCTGTGCCTCAGGCCTTCGGAAAGCACGATGGCGGCCGGCGTCGAAGGCCTGAGACGAGGCATGTGGGTCCGTGCTCCCCACACTCCCACTCCGAGGACCCTGTTCACAGGCCTCAACATGCTCAGGGCAGTGCACTGGGACAGCCTCAGGCTGCACACACCCTTAGAGGAAGCCACGGGTCATTAAAAACGACCAAACAGAGACTGAGCGTGGAAAAATGCACCCCATGCAAGGGAGGCATGAATTGCTACTGCCCCCGCCCATGGGGTTCCTCCTTAGCATTCTCAGCTCCGCTGCCCAGACCCACCGGGTGACCCCCACCAGGCTGCATGCTGCTCACGCCCCAGATCTGCTCGGCCTCACTGTGGCTGGGAGTACCGAACTGGTGTCCTGGTCTCCAGGGAGAGGCCAGAGCGACTGTGGGCACATCCGCACACGTGTGCGCACACTCATCCAGGCGGGAGTGTGCTGCAAACCCCCATCAGAGCCCAACCCCAGAGTCACACCCTTGCCTTCCCAGGGTGTTTCCGGAAACTTCTACCGTGGCTTGCTGGGGTTCTCCTGGTGTCTCCTCCACAAACAACAGGTGCCCTGCTTTGTCTTCCCTCCCTGTCTGCAGGGGGCACGGGTGTCTGGCCTGCTGTTTCAAGTCACCAGTGGGAGGTCTGCTATACCCATGTCATTCTGGACCCCAAGCCCTACGCCCAACCATTCAGCACCCAGCACCTGCGCTGCTGGCGGGTGGTGAAAGGAAGAGCAGCAGAGGCAGCCGGCCTCTCAGGAGCCCTCTGCACGCTACCGTGGATGCCCTGACAAGCCAGGCCTGGCGCAGGCAACTAGCTGATTAGGGTAACAATCTGGGCCAGGGTCCTGGGCAGAATCCAGAGGCACCAGGGAAGGATTTAATTTGGATTCCTGCTCCTGTGGCCAAGAACCTTCCAGCAACCTTCAGTGAGAGCCAGGTGAAGGGCCCGGGCCGAGCAGGCCGTCCTGCCAGTTGGGGGATGCTGGTACTTGCTGAGAAATCTGGGAGAGCAAAGCAGGCCTTGCTTGCTCCATCTGGGGATGCATCCAGCTCTTGGCCAAGATGGTGATCACTGTGGGCAAGTTGGGGAGCTTCGCCTTCACCTCTTATTCAAAGTGTGAGGCTCTGCTCTGCAGGAGAGGCCCACGTGGAGCTGCGGGCTCACACTGGAGACTGGGCATGGGTAGGGGCAGGTGCAGTCCTACCTGCAGCTCCTTGTCTGAGTACTTCTGTGGGTTCTTGCTCCCCTGGCTTTTCTTGCGGAGCTTCTTCAACTCGGCCTGACACTTGTCCAGGGCGTCTCCTTTGCTCCTCTGCTCTGTCTGGTATTTCTTCAGTGCAGCCTGAGAGCCCACAACAAAACCAAGAGGCCTGTGAGCCTCAGCGGCAGCTCAGCCACTCCCACTCCCCTCCTGGTCCTGCCTGGGCATCTAGGCCACAGCAGGCCTGGGCAGCACTGCAGCAGCTGTGCTCAGCCGCAGTCTGCATGGGGGTCACAGCTGAAGAACTTGAGCCTGCCCACCTGCAGGTCTCCACAGCCCAGAGATGAAAAGCAGACCCGGAAGGAGCCTGGTCCTCAAGCAAAAGCATAAACTCACAGGCGAATCCTGCCAACAGGCTTGCTCAGCTTCCCCACCAGCTAACGAGCAAGGGCAGAGGAACAGCAGGCCAGAGGCGCACGTGAAGCCTCGAGAGCACGGCAGAGCCCGCCATCGGCTGCACCAGAGTAGCTGAGAGGTGGTGCGGCACATGGTGCCTCGGGATGACGTGGTCACCCCAGGGTTTCACGTGAGGCACCGGGCACTCAGCGAGAGGCCCACCTGCACGGGAGGCTCAGAGGAGCTGAACGCCTCATCAGAGAGAAGGATCTGAGAGGACAGGGCGGCAGCAGGTGCGGGGCTGGCGGGGACGTACTTACACTTAGGTACCTGGAGTCCAGCTCCACCTTCTGCTCCAGCTGCGTGAGCAGCTCATTGTGAAAAGACTTCAGCTGCACATGGGAGAGAACAGAGCTGCAGTCAGCTCCAGCATGGTGCAGGAGCCCCCGCATGGGGCTCTCAGTGAGACCTGGGCCCCACGGAGCCAGGAGGCTGCCAGGAGTGAGCACTGGGTGTAAGTCCCAAACGCTGGACAATCTGGCCCTCCTTGGCTTCAGACGTCCACCTTCCCAAAGGGAAACAACTGTCCAGAGGAAATCAGCTTCCTGGCCTGTCAGCATCAGGCAATGGATCCTGGTGGGGGCTGATGAGTGCACAGGGCTCTTCCCTGGGGCTGACGCTGACTGACCACGCCTGGCTCCTGAGGCCAGCGCAGTGTGGGACCTGGCCTATTCCATGCACACTGCTCCCAGGACCTCTAGTCCCCAAAGCCCCAGAGTCATCTAGGCTGCTCAGCATGGCTCATGTGATCTGTGCCCACAGCCCAGGGCACACCTCTGCCTTTGCGTGTGGCCATAGGACTATGGGACAGTCCCACATGGGCACGTGGCCAAAGCATGTAGCCAGTTCTTCAATTGGAGCCTGCATTCACCCCTTGCACCCAGGAGTGGACACTCATGGAGTCCAGACTCACCATCTCTTCCAGTTGGTTCTGGATCTGCCTGTGGACTTCGGCCATCTGGAAGAGGACATCCCCTGGGCAGGACAGCAGCAAAGAAAGGGGGTTAGACACTTGAAATCATCAGCGGCTCCTCTCCCTGGAGCACCGATGCTGGCAGGCCATGCTGCTCTCGGGGCTGCAGGAGGTCCTGCCCAGCAAGTTCCAATCTGCTGCCCAGGGAAGCACCATCAGCTCAGGCAGAGGGGCTGTGGGTGGGGCGGGGTGGGGAACAGGGGCAGGAAGGTGGCTGCTAAAGCAAACTGAAATTCTAGGATAAGGGACTCTGACCTCAAATGCACAGAGTGCCTGGCATCTCTGGGTGACCTCGAATGTCTGCACTGAAGCACATGCTCACGGCTCAGACGAGAGGCAGGACAGCTGTGTCAACTGCTTCACCTGGTGCAAGCCCAGCCCGGTGAGGACACACATCTCTGCACAGACCTCACACTCAGACACTCACGACCACCTGCCCAAGGAAGTCACACTAATGGTGAGCCAAGCCCTGAACCAGAATGGGCAAGCATCCCTCAGGGAACACGGTGGGGCACAGGCCGTTTCTGCTCTGACTCTGAGAAGGAGGAAGCAGGTGGCATGGCCCTCCCAAGCCCTAGCTCAGCACTGGGGCTGCATGCCCTGCAGGAGTGCGCACCCTGAGGCAGCCTGGGCCCACGTCAGGCTCCATGCATGTCTTTCCAGGGCAGTGGCCCTCAGGGACACTGATTGTCCCCTTGGCCCACTTGCAGAGGGCAGAGAAAAGCAGGGGAACTGTGGCAGCGTGGAGGTGAGCAGCGGCGGGGCTATTTCCAGCCTGGATGTCCAGACTGGCTCACATGCCTGCCCATGAGGCCCGTTCCAGACTCCCACTCCAGAATGGGCAGGTGTCCGGGTTACCCAGATGCTGGGATGCCTGCCCTGCCCGAAGGGTCATAGAGCACTGCCAAACACTGTCCCGCCCCTCCTGCCCCTGTCAGAGAGGACAAGGCCCAGGACGGCTTCAGAACACTTCTTCCTTTTCAGCCACACTGAGACGTTGGCAGAGCCCAGCACCCACCCCAACGGTGGAGGCACGAGCTCTGAGCCGGGAGCACGCACCAGCACTGGCCCAGAGCCCCCGGCACTGCCTGCACGCCAGCCCCGTGTGGAGGACTCTGCTGGGCAATGGCCCCATTTCCGTGGCTGCAGAAGGGCTGGAGCCAGTGATCCCACCACACTCCACTGACTGGCAAATATTTACTGAGCAGTCATTTCCAATGGCCCTGAGAGGGCCTGTGCCCTCCTGGAGAGCAGGTCCTTCTCTGGTCCGTCGTGTGCCTGAGTCCTGTCTGAAGCAGAGCTTGCTCTCCTGCTCATGTCTGGGTACCCCAGGGTCATGAGGCCCAGGGGGTCCTCTTTGACTCAAGTAGGCAGGGCAGCCACTGAGGAGCCCCTGGAGCCAGTGAGGCCAGCAGAGACCACAGCAAGTCCTCTGATAACACTGCAAGAAGCCCGACCAGTGACACTCCCTGCAGGACCACAGCCAGTCCCAAAAGTCACGTCCCTCCAGGAGCTCATCTGGGTTCGGGGGGCTTCTCTGGGGTGTCCACCGTCTCTAGGAGCAGCAGGGTGTTTCAGCCCTGTGACCACAGGGACACTCAACGTCAAGGACGACTGGGCACTTCACTCACTCCACCCATCGGCATGACGTGCAATCAGGCTGTGCCCACCTCCTTGCCCCGAGCATGTGGCTTGATATCAGCAGGCTGGACAGTGGCCAGAGCTGGGCCTCAACCCTGGTCAGCTCCAGGCCACAAAGCCAGAGCTCCACACAGCAGGCCCACAACCTCCTGCAGGGTCACTCTGTGGTCAGAATCCACATGAGGCAGCCCCAAGAGCTGTGTGCAAACTACCCACTTCAACAGGATAAACCTACATGGCACCGTAGTGTGCCCAGAGCCAGAAACCTGGGCCCGGGCCAGCCCTGTCCCTGAGAGCACTTCCACCACACTAAGTCCTCGCACAACAGGGGCCTGACACTGCGTGTGGGCCAGTACCACAAGGAGGGCCTAGGAGCTGACCCACAGGGTGCGGGAACTGCTGCTGCTGCGAAGGCCTCCGTGGTTCAGATAGGCTGTGACCACAAGGGATCGGCATAAACCCCGTGCTGAAGGGCGGGAGGCGAGCCTGAGGCCTGCCAGCCTCTGCGACCCTCCAGGTGCTCGGGAGAGGGGCCAGGGGCAACAGGGGGACAGAATTTAGCATGAAGGGGCCTGGTCCCCAGCCCTGGGACAAACAAGTGGGCGTGGCTGAGGCAGTGGACACAGACCCACAGGGAGAGGGCACAGCTCCTTCCAGCACACACTCCCTGCCACATGGCCTCAGTCACTCCATCCAAGCTGCCAGGCCATCGCCAACCATCAGGGCCCTGTCCTGCATGCTAAGAGCATCCAGGAAACCCAGAGCTAAGACCAGACTGCCCCCTGCTCAGAGGCCACAGGGCATGAGCCATCAGCAGGGCCGCATGAACAGCAGCTCAGAGGTTCCTTTTGCTTCTCCTCATCTGTAAGTCCTCAAGATGAATGGCCGCAACCTCCTGAGAACAGGAGACCCCAGGAAGCACTCTGGTGCTCTTTGATGGAGTTCCCGTGGCTTGGGGGTCTCAGATCCACCTCCTGGCTCTCAGAGCCCCACCATTATCCAGGAAGCACCTTTGTCCAAGGCCAAGGGCAGAGGTGATGCAAGGGCCCAAGGTCTATCCTGGCAGGTCCTGTTCAGATCCTTGGCCCTGCTGGCCCTGCCCTCACCTTTGGAGTCTCACGTGCACCCAGACTTCCCCAAGTTGCTGCCCCCACTGCTCCTCAAGAGGGGCCATGGAATCCATAAGTAAGAGCTGAAACCCGGGGCAGAGACGGCCTCCCGACACACTGGACACGCTCTGCTGCAAGTCTCCCTGGGCGGTGGCACCCGTAGCTCGTCACCTTCTTCAGACTCCAGAACTGAGGTTCACGTTAAGAGCACACAGGAGACGCATGCCTTTGGAAGGCAGCACACACCAATTTGATGTTTGGAAAATGCCAATGAACAGCAAACCTTTTAAAAAAGAACTAATCGTGCCAGGGGCACCGAGCTTCTCGCAGGATCCCCCCCAGCTGACGGGGTCAGAGACCCAGCAAGGACAGCAGCCACCAGTCCGCCCAGGCCTTGCAGACACGTGGATGTAGGCCCCAGGTCCCAGCTGCTGGAGCCCTCCAGCTCAGAGCCCAGCCGGCATCCAACCTGCAGCCCCCACCACGCAGCGGGCACAGGTGGGGCCGCCTGGAACCCAAGCTGCACAGGGGGGCGTGCAACGGGACTGCATGTCACCTGCAGCTGCAGAAAACCGCAGGGCCTGCACGAGGCCCCTGCGGTGCTGCCGGCACACCACACGGATGCCGGTGCTCCCAAGGCTGCCGGGCCCTGCACCCGACCATCAGTGAGGCGCTGCTCCCAGGGGCAGCGACTTCTGCTGATGGGCAACTAGGCAGGCTCAGCCACTGTCCCGAGTCCTTTATGGGAGCAGAGGACAGGCTAGTGAAGGGCTTCAGGGCCAGTGGGGACCACGCTGAGGAGAGATGTGAGACTGAACCCTTGTGGGTGGGCTCTGTGACCCACCAGATGGTCAGACCTTCCCAGGCCCACCCTGCTGTGGGAGGAGGGGGGTGCTGGTCTTCCCAACTGGCCTGTGATGCAGTTGCCACCCAACCCTGGGGACCTGGTGTCTGGGGTTACAGCACAGGTGGGTCCTAAGTGGAAAAAGTGAGTTCAGTGGGAGGTGAGGTCCACTGTGCCCAGCAGAAAGGGAGGCAAGGTAAGGCCGTGAGGAGCCGCCACACGATGCCTGCCAGAGCGCTGGTGTTGAGAGGAATGACCGGCAGCAGCGGCCCCGCCCAGGTGCTGGCCTGGGAAAACACGAAGCGGGAGGAGCGCCCTGCACGCCCAGGGCCTGAGTCAGCCCTCTGCTGCCCCAGGGCTGGGCAGAAACCGAGGGGCCACAACAGGGCTCCAGCAGGGAGGGGTGACTGGGGATGGAGGAGGGTCTGGTCCCTGAGCGTGTGGGAATTGGGGAGGCGAGAGAGGGGCAACAAGGGGCACACGTAGGTGTCACAGGCAAAGAAAGTCAGTTGGGATGATCTGAAAGCACACAGGAACCCAGAAATCAGGCGCCCACCCTGCCAGCCTCTGTCCACCCAGCGTGAGCCAGGCGGCTGCAGGCCGGCACTCAGCCACCCGCGCTGCACCCCACCAGCTCCAGTGTTTAAAGGCCTGCGACGTCAGGGGCCGTGAAGGTGGCCCCACGTCTGAGCCTAAGAGTGAAATTCAGTCCCTCCTCCCTGGGGAAAGGGCAGGGTGGGGCTGCCAGGTGCAGGCCAGCAGGGCCATCACGCCCCAGCCCACGCGCACACACAGGCGCGCACCGTGTATGCACGCAAAATAGCAGCATGCGCCGCACACCACATTTCCTCCATTCCACAGGGACACGTGGGGACACTCACTGGTGGCCAGCTGTGCCCTCACTTCTCACGATCACCTGACTAGAAGGCCTAGCATCCTGGGGACCAGGAAGGAGACCATGCCAGAGCTGGGAGAGGCTGGACAGAGCTGTAGGCCCCGGACCCAGGTGTGGCCCGCAGGGGCCCTGTCACCCTGCAGAGCAGGTCTTTTCCATGCTAAGTTCCAGCTCCTCTGTGATCCCAGTGGGCTCCACCCCCATGGGACTGGAACCCCTGAAAAATGGCAGCATGCAACGCGTGGCCTTTGGCAGCAGCCTCTCTACTGAGCACTGTGCACAGGCCCCCCTCGCTGGGGGGCTACAGTCCACCGAGTGGAGAACCTGCACCTGTCACCTATGCTGCGTCCACCATGGGGTCCTGCAAACAGCCGCCCCAGCAGTCAGTTCTAAGCAGCAGTCCCTGACCCCAGCTCCACCGGCAGTTGGCCTTCCTGATACACGACCTCCCCGTCCTCTCAGGCAAAAAGGCCACCAGCCACCAGAACCAAGGCACCTGGGCAGACCAGGGGGTGCAGCCAGCTCTGGACACCACAGGGGGCCAGAGCCTCGGACGCTCAGGGCGCCTACTCTGAGGAGGAGCCCAACCAGGGCCCCCTTCCAGGCATCTGACCACCGGATCCCATGGGAACCTGTTCTGTGTCCCTGCTAGTCCGAGTAGCCGGGAAGACAGCAAGAACTTGACATGTTAAGTTGCTGATGCTAATAGGACCGGAGTCTCCGGGGCTCTGCTCCCTGGAGGGGATGGTGACTCGGGTTCACCCCAGTAGGCAGGCGGGCCTGGCCACTCTCCCCATGGAGTGAGCCTCCATCTTGCTGGCCACTGCCCTGGCAGCAGCTGGCTCTCCGACCTTGGGACCCTGAGCAGAAGGGGTCACCAAGGCTCAGTCACATCCACTTCCCGACCCGAAGTAGACTGCTAACCAGGAAAAAAATGTCCCAAATGACCTCAAAAACACGCACAGACCCTGGCAAGAACCCAGGACCAGGACAGGTGAGGTGCCCAGGTGGCCCCGCAGAGTGCCCATGACCAGCCAAGGCAAGTTCACCCGGGGGACTGAACACACCAAATGGAGGAAGCAGAGATGCTCAAGTGCCAGCACCTGCCACCATCTGGTCACTAGTGGGCCCAGCGTGGGGAGGAAGGGGCCGGCACCAGAGGAGACACGGGCACAAAGGGAGCACTGTCAGATGCCTGGACTTAAAAAGCAAGGTTGAGATGCAGAGGGACAGGTGGGAGGGCCACGCCAGGGAGGAAGCTGGGGGCAGAGACCGAGCTCCCAGGAAGGGCCCTTAAGAGACAAGAGCAGACACTCACTCTGCTTTCAGAGCTTCTGGGAAAGAGCACAATGGTGTGGCAGCCCACCTGGAGTGACCGATCTCGCTGTCTGCAGGGGACCTCCCCCAGCTCAGGCACTTCGGGCCTGTCTGGTGTGCTCCGAGGACACTGGGAGGCCACCAAGGTGAGAGGTAGAGCAGAGGGCAGGGACGGCACCTTCGCCGCACCTCCCGCTTGAACTCAGGAGCACCAGGAAGTCTCCCAGGACGCCGCGGGCGGGCGGGCAGAGCGGGGACCTGCCTGCTGCTGGTTCCGCAGCCACACCCGGGCTCCCAGGAGCGAGGGGTGCAGGTCCTAGCTCTCCAGCCTTCCTTCCTGGGGCAAGACTGGGACGCGTTCTGGCCCAGCCCACCTCTCCGGGCACTGCGAGAACAGCACGGTGAGGCCACTCACCTCGCCACAGCCCAGAGGCCCATGCTGGCCACACCCACTTCAGCTCTCCTCTAGTGCACGTGCGCACACGCACGTGCCTTTTCCTGAGACCACTGCCCTGGACAGAGACTCAGCAGACACTGCGGCACCTCAGCCCGCGTCCCAAGAACAAGGACCTCTTGTCACATTACCACGACACTGTCCTGACCCTCAGGAACACTGCCACGAGACACACCCATGTCCCCAAACATCTGAGTCTTCCTATTCCAGCACCCGAGGCCTGTGGCTGGCGTGCCTCCTTGGCATTGCTCACCTGGTCTGCTTCAGAAACACTGAAAACAACTATGGACGCGAAACGGGGCCTGAGTGGGCAGTGCAGACCACAGGACCTCCAGCACAGCCAGGGCTCCTTTCCTCCAGGTGCCGGGTCCCTGGCCCCCCTTATCTAGGAGCGCAGGAGGCATTCAGAATTCTCTTCTTAGGATGTGCAGATGACAAGAAGCTGAGAGGGAATGTGAACCTAGTAGACTGCAGAAGGTGGGCGGGGAAGGGACGCAGGCCTGGGGTTCAGCCTCGCAGCCCGGGGGCAGACCCGCATGGCTCCCCATCCTGGTCAGCAGAGCCAGGGGCAGATGGGGTTTCCCCCAAGGCCCCTCCAGGACTCTTGATCCCACGTAGAGCGACCTGAACAAACACTTCGCTTAGGCTTAAGACGGGAGGCATTTCCACCAACACAGCTCAGGCCCACGAAGGTCGGCAGCCCAAACTAACCCCATGGTGAAGCTGGGCCATGTGGCAATGTGACACAGCTTCAGGCTACCTGACCGCAGGGCAGGGCACACTGTGGAAGGCCAGGATTCCCAGACCAGAGGAGCCTCACATTCGGCAATTCATATGGAGGCAATTCTAGAACTTGCTCTGTGCTGTGAGCCCAGCTCCACAGAACACATGACCACCAAGGGATAACAGGGCTCCAAAAGATCAGCATCAGAAAGGCTGGCTGGGGGAGGAAGTCCTGAAACCCACCTGACCCAAGAAACCATGGAGGAAGTCAGGAAACCGGGGGAGGCAGGCTGCAAAGTCAGGCCCAGCACTGCGGCGCACCCTGGCTCCGAGCCCTGGCTGGGGAGGGCCGGGCAGCACATCTGAGTGGGAGAGGCCTAGGGCACCCACTTCCAGAACCTCCTGCCACCCACACAGGACCCCCAGCAGCAGGGACCCCCCTCTACCACTGTGTGCTGGCTGAGGCTGTCCTCATAAGGAGTAGCTGGCCCAGGGTGACAGGCCCCTAACACTGCTGGGCCTGTGGGGAGAGACCAGCTGGGACCCCTGGCGGATGACCACTCTCCATGCAGGTGTCACCTCCTCATGGGTAGCAGGCTGCTGCAGCTGGTGCCACGAGGAGTCAACAGGACCCAGGTCTCAGGATGAGGAACAGGCCAGCCCCCCACACACACCACACGCCGCGTGCACCCGGGAGGGCCACTCCTCAGGCACTCCTACTCTGAGCAGGAAGGGCAGGCAAATGCGTTAGGGAAGATGGCCAGAAAGTAAGAAAGATGCCCAGGCCACAGGCTGGCAGAGAGCAAGCCCCTGCCCCAGCTGCCCCAGCTGCCACTCCCGGCCCCTCCAGAGATGGGCAGCTGGGATCCTCAGGGTCTGGAGTGGACAGATGCCCTCTGCTGAGGCCCTGCCTGGTGCCAAAGTCAGATAGATGTGGGCATCAAAGAAGGGACTGGGCCAGACCGGGCAAAGTGCTGCAAGGTCACGAGGCTCTGAGCCTGGCCAGGCCACCCTGCACCCCACAGAGGAGCCCCCGGGGATGGCAGGAGTGAAGGAGCTGGGATGTGGAAGGAGACAGGCCTGGGGGCTGCGCTGGCCTCTGCCCTTCAGGACGCTGCCTTGGGCCCTGCAGGCACCACATTGGGAGAAGGGCATGCAGGTCCAAGGCAGGTGGCACGAGGTGCTCCAGCTGCTCCAGCCCACTGGACCCTGATCCAGCCGGGCATCTGCCGAGCAGCCAGGAGGAACGGGGAGAGCTGACAGAGCCTCCACCTGGAGGCACCTGTCAGCACGGGCACCATGCTGGAGGAGCAGGCCCTGGCACCGCGGCCCACTCAGTGTGGCGCTGCTTGTCCCTGCCACCGCCCTGGCAGGCCTCAGATGGCAGAGCCAGGCAGGAAGACCCCTAGCAGCCCAGCAGTCCCAGCTGGAGCTGGAGAGCGTAGAGAAGGCCCCTAACCTGACCCCCTGGGGGCCTCCACCAGCGCTCCAAGCCCGCCTGAGCTGGACTCGGTCCTGCCGCAGGTGTGGGGAGGCTGGCAGGCGGGCACCCACTGCTGCTGGGTGGCTCCAGAGTTCTTTTTGGTCAGCAATGGACTCCACAGCACCAGGACACTTCTGTGAGTCAGTCCTGTCATTTCAGCAGGTATCAGAGCCGCCACGCTCTCCTGCCAGCGGCACCCCCAGGGCCTTCCAGAGGAGCGGTGCCTCCGGGAGCTCATGAGCACCTGCCCACAGGAGGCAGGAATACCAACTCCCACCAGGCGAAGACTGGCAGCTGCGGGGCTGCCGGGGAGTCTGCCCCAGAGCCACCAAGAGCAAGAGGTGCTGAAGGACCCCCACTCCTGTGGCGACCAACCCCCTCCTCCACTGCCCTGGAACCTCAGCGCTCCCTTGGGGGAACTGGCTGTCCTCCCAAGTAGCAAGAGGCAGGATGGAACAGGCGGGAAGGGAGGAACAACACAACTTCCTCCATGGCTACGTCACCATGGTGACGAGGGCAGGCAGCACCTTGCTGTCACACTGTAACAACTGAAACAAAGCAAGTCCCAAGGTGTCACTGTGGTTGAACAGCAGGACCTTGGAAGCCAAGGGCTGTGAGGGAAGAGAGGAAGAGGAGGGCCGCCGCCCTGCCCTGTGGTCAGAGCTGCTCCCACCCGAGACCCTCTAGCCGCCTCAGCTGGGTATGGCCCACAGACTACCAGCCAGCAGGCCCTCAAGGTCCTCATGCACTGGGGCCCCAGGCTCAGGGGTGACTGTGCGATGGCGGGTGGGCTGCTGCAAAGGCCCTAGCACAGAGAGGAGACCAAGGCCCTGGGTCACCAAGTCGATCTGATTGCTCCCCACGTGGGCCAAGTAGCCAGGGCTTAGCCCAGATCCCACAGCACCAGGAACAGGCCCCAAAGGCCTCTCCCCAGACCCTCTCCCCAGCTGCCGAGTTCTCCCCACTGTGAGCTCTTCCATGAAGAGCTGGTCCACTGCTCGAGGACAGAAAGGCAGCAAGGCCTCAGCAGGGCGGCAGGGGGCCTTCATTCCCTTCCCTTTGGCCCACACAAGGCAGAGCACCCAAGCTCACCCGGGAGAGCAAACCCCACACGCAGCGGGGTGGCGGCCCCAGCCCTCGGCCTGGAGTAGGTCCCAGCGTGCTCTTTCTGGGTAAAGTTGTCGTTTAGAACTGGCCACCCAGGGGAGTAAATGTGTCTCCCCAGACCCTGGCCAGCAGCACGGCTTGTCCAGCCCTGCAAGGCCCCGTCCCTGCAGGCCCTGCTCACCCTTCCTGGGGGCTGGAGAACAGAGGTGGGAAGGTGCCGGCCAGCGTCTGGGCTCCAGAGGTGCACGCTGGCCCACAGTGGACAGGCACCTGTGCCGGCTCCTCTGCACTGGCCTAGGTGGAGGAGGGCCACCGTGGCCATGGGAAGACACTGGCACCTCTGCCCGATACCCCAGTCCACGGAGCCCGCACCAGCCACAGGGTCTGCCAAGCCCTGTCATCAAGCTCGAGTGGGGCTGAGACACGTGGGCAGTGTGATGGGCACGTCTGTGGGGGCTGCTGTTCTGGGCACCAGCCACTGGCCACCAGAGCCAGTCTTCCTGTGACCCCTCCAGCCTCAGTGCTGTCCCCCGGCACTCCTGTTTGGTATAGACGGGCACTGCGAGTGCAGGCGTGTGCTCTGGGGAGTGGCTGCCTGGGTGCGACTGCAGCCGACAGCCACGGGACGCTTCCAGCGCGCCAGGCGTCCCAGGACACAGCAGCCCAGGGCCACCCAGAGCTGTCAGGAGCCGACACTCTGTCCACCTTTCAGGTGTTCCAAGGAACAAATGGAGGAGGGCGCAGCTCCCATCCTTCAATGTCCCAGACTGTCTGCGCGCGTGCCACGCGGGGGTGTCCAGGGGAGGGCTGGGAGGGTCAAGCCAGCAGACGCCCTCGGAAGCAGAGCCGCACCACAGAGCCCACCAGCACGCCCATGCCAGGAACTCAGCAGTCTGCACCCCCGACCTGGAGAACTCCTCCCCTGGGGGACCTCACCAGCCCCCAAGAGGCCAGAGGTCATGACTGCTGAGGCCGAGGTTCAAGGACACAGCTGGGGACGCTTGAGAGTGAACCTCCAGCCAGGCTCCCTGTCCTGCTCTGGGCCCCCGCGTGGTGCTGGCCACCTGGCAACCCCTCCTTCAGTCTGCGCACTTGGTTTTAAAAGCCTGAGACAGGAATCCAGGGGCCCTGGTCTGAGCCCGCCTCACGCCCTCCTACACACAGGGCCGAGGGTGTCAGGACACAGGCCTGGAACTGTGGGCCAGGGCTGCTTCTATTCCCTCCCAATCAGAAAACAACAGCCACCAGGGTGGAGGACCCACGGTCAGCGGCACTGGCGCTGCTGTCCTTATTGGTATTCCCCGTGCAGAGCAGACCCGAGGCTGGGGAACGGGACCCATGCTGGCTCCCTCACCTGCTGTCGGAGTTGCTGCCCAGGACTCAGCAAATCCAATTAAGACGGTTATTAATCGCGCCCAACAAAGGCTCAATCTGGCTCCACAAAGGTTTCAGCAGGTGGCCAGAACTGGCTAGCTGGAGGCCCAGTCCACCCCAGGAGCGCGGTCCCTTGAGCCCAGGGACCCCGCTAGGCACTGCCAGCCCCTGGGTCTCTGAGATGAGCACCTGAAGCAGAAGAGCCCCCCGCCCCCGAGCCAGGAGCAGACTCAAACACAGTCACACAGGGTAGGAGAGACAGCCCTTGGGAACAGGTGGTCTTATGTGAAACTCTGACTGCTCCCCATGGACTGTGCAAGGGCCCAGGGGCAAGAGCCTCCTCTCCTGAGCACTCCAGCAGCCACTTCTTTGCTGGAAGGAGCACTACCCCATTCCTACTGTGGGGAAACGAGGAGCAGTGGGGGACTTGGTGCCACTAGCTGGGAAGTGTAGGTAAACCTGTGCAAGGTGGCCACACCTATAATCCCAGCAACTGGGGAGGCCGAGGCAGGAGGTCTGCAAGTTCTAGGCCGGCCTCTGTAACCTCAGGAGACTCTGCCTCAATATAATCTACAGAGTGGGCGGCTGGGGATCTGGCCCTTGCCCAGCACGTGTGAGGCTCCACCCAGCAGTTGGGAGGTGTCCGCTCCAGGAGGGGAGCTGGGGCAGCCAGGCCCTCCCGTTTCTCTTTCCTCAGCAGCAGCCACTGCCATGGGGGCCCAGGACCAGGTAGAACCGTGGTGTTGGGCCCCTCGGGACATGAAATTGACATGGCTCCCACCGTGTGGATCTAACTAGGGCCTCTGAGCAGTGTCTGTTGGAGAAGGTAGCCATCTCCAAAGACGGATCCCGGGCCGCACGACACCAGCACTCGCTCCCACAGCCTAAGGGGAAGCCGAAGCCACAGCCTCCACCTGAGATGGGGCTGGCCACACCGCTGCTCCTTGGCCAGGCGCAGGTGGCTGCACCCACCCTGGCAGCATGGGGTGGCACTTCTAAACCACCTCAGCCTCAGGAGCCACCAGGGACTTCCTCAAACCGGGCAGGTCCCACACTGAGGGGCCTGCTCCCTTCTGCCTGGCCTCACATTCCAGAGACACCTAGTGTCGGGATGGCACTCCAGTGCCCAGGAGCTGGCGTGGGAAAGCAGCAGCCTGAAGACCTGCCTCTGCTCCGTCTGGGCGACGGGCGCACACCAAAGGCTGTGCCACACTCGGATTCACTGGCTCGGGGACCAAAGCCAGGCCCACGTTCCAGGCAGGGTCGCAGCTGCCCACCTGTGAGCACTGCATCCCGAGGCTGTGCCAGCTCCTCCACCCTCCCAGGTGCCCAGGGGAGCTGGGCAGATGACAAGGCCCAGCCAGGGAGCCCGGCACGCACGCACACGCCCTGTGATCACACGCGGCGCACCGCAGGCACACAGCGGCCCTTCAAAGAGAGGACAGGACAGCAAGGCCTCCAGAGATGGAGGGCTGAGCCAACCGCCACTGGCCCCAGCCCGCAGCACAGCCTCGCCAGCAGGAAGCACCCAGGGCCAGGTCTTGAGCACGCCCCGCAGGCGTGGCGGCCGTGAAGGAAGTGGGGGTCTCGGGCACGCTGCTCTCCCTCGCTGTGCGGTGGTCTGTCTTCTAATAGTTCACCCTTTCGAAATGTCAACAGCACGGCATGAAGCCCGGGAGGGGCCAAAGAGCAGGCTACCTGGCCTGCTCACCGGGGTGACCATGGCTCAGAGCACCAGAGCCACTGCCCTGTGTGCACCTGCACCAGGAGCACGCGGACTCTGGCCTCCTGCTCCCACCTGTCTCCCGCCCGGCCAGTTCCAAGCACTCTGAAGCCTTGCACAGAAGAGCCAGAGGCCAGGCCACAGTGGCCGTCCAGCAGGACACACATGCTGTGGTCAGCAGCCTCTGAAAGGTGCTAGGAATGACAGCACAGCAACCAGGTGGCACCAGGATAGCCACACCACGACTGCACAACCACCTCCGCAGCCCACAGAAGGCAAGCTGCCCCCCCCCGCCCTGGTGCCACGAAGGAGAAGGGACAGAGGAAAGAGCAGGAGGAATGGAAGCTGACGCCACCTCTTCCTGAACCCCAGATCCAGGGCGGTCGCGCAGGAATGCGAGTCCCCGCAGGGAGCTGGGAGCAGCACAGGGGCATCGCTGCTGCCACTGGGCTCTGCCTCCCCTCCCGTGGGCCACCAGCCAGGCCCCAGGCCATGGAAACTCTGCCTGTCCTCACAGGCCAGCGACTGGCCTGGGGCCTGGGTTGGCTGGACACACACTGCCCCAAGCTGCTGGTCAGCCCAAGCTCCAGAGCCCTCGAGGAAGCCATCTGAAGTCACACCCGGTCTGCATGGATCCAAGCGACCGTGAGAGGGACAGTGCTGACCGCACTCCGCAACTGGAGCAGCTGGGACCGCACTGAGGCAGACCCCAACAGACGCTGGCCAAGGGTCTGGGGACCCAGCCACCAGCAGGCAGGGACGTGGGGCTGTGAGAAACCCCTGGAACACAGAGCCACCTCCGCTCCCGGACCACACAGCCTGCCAAGCCAGAGCAGAGCCAACCCGACCTACAGAGAGTCCCTCGCTGCGGGAAGAACAGCGTCCACGCGGAGATGAGAGGACTCTCCCTCCCAGCCTCAGCCCTGAGGCTGCCTCCTCGCTGCAGGCAGTGCTGTAGTTCTGAAGGACCAAGGGGACCAAAGGCAGAGCCTGCTCTGGCCACTTTCAGGAACAAAGGGGCAGCTGCAAAGGCTCGTTTGAAGCACAAATGACTCCCTGGGCTTCAACAACTGCAGGGCTGGCCTGGCCGGCAGCAGGAGCGCCCTCTCTGATGAGACCGAGCTGCATGTCTGACTGGTCACCTGTCTGTGGGAAGAGTGATGCTCCAGCTCTGAGGGACCACGTGGGGGACCGGGAGGAGGCCTGGCCCTCAGCACGCAGACCTGGGTCAGGGCAGTGGGTCCTGCCCCTCTCAATGGGGCATCCGCTTGGTGAGGGCCGCGAGACCACGGGAGGCTTCCGGCATGGGGTAGAGAAAGAAGGGCCGGAGGGTGAAAATGGGAGGAATGAGAAAAAGGAGCAAGGAGAGCAGCCAGGTCACTGCCTCCTGGCCATCCTGCCCACACATGCCATGATACCCAGAGGCCAGTTAGGAGGGCAGGCTGCAGCCCTGCCGTGCTGGCATCAAGGTTAACTCACGTAAGGGCTGGGCTGAGGCTCAGTGATGAGGCTGAGGCTCGATCCTCAGCACCACATAAAATAAACAATTAAATAAAGGCATTGTGTCCATCTACAGCTAAATACCAAACAAAGATCAAACCACTTAAGCCAGGTGCCAGGTACATGCTGCAGTACTAGATCCTCTGGAGGCTGAGGCAGGAGGATCACTGGAGCCTAGGAGTTTGAGATCGGCCTGGGCATAGTAAGACCCCCAACTCAAAAACACAAAACACAAAGATTAAAGAAAGAAGATAAAGATTAATGAAATAGATTGAAGCCAGCACACATCTGTAATCCCAGCAGCTCAGAGGCTACAGCAAGAGAATCATGAGTTCAAAGCCAGCCTCAGTAAAAGCGAGGCACTAGCAGCTCAGTGAGACCTTATCTTGAAATAAAATACAAAATAGGGCTGGGGATGTGGCTCAGTGGCCGAGTGTCCCTGAGTTCAATCCCTGGAAGAAAAGAAAGGAAGGAAGGAAGGAAGGAAGGAAGGAAGGAAGGAAGGGAGGGAGGGGGGGGGGGGGAGGGGAGGGGGGGGAGGGGAGGGGAGGGGAGGGGAAGGAAGAAAAGAAAAGAAAAGAAAAAAGAAAGGGAAGGGAAGGGAAGGGAAGGGAAGGGAGGAAAGGAAAGGAAAGGAAGGGAAGGGAAGGGAAGGGAAGGGAAGGGAAGGGAAGGGAAGGGAAGGAAGGAAGGAGGGAAGGGAAGGAAGGATGGAAGGAAGGAAGGAGAGAAGGAAGGAAGGAAAGAAAGGAAGGAAGGAAGGAAGAAAGAAAGAAAAGACTGATGAACACAATCAAGGGGCCAACTGAGAGCTACTCTGGCTGAGTGCCCAATAACTGCGCAGACCCAGCTTTCCTCTCCCCAGGACTCCACTTCCTAGGGCTCTGGTTCACCCCCAAGGCAGCAGGGACCTCCTGTTTCAGAAATGAGCAACACTGTGGACAGGAAAACGAGGAGAAAACTAAGGTCAGCACCAAACAAAACAGGCTAAAAATGAGACCCCTGGTCTAGAGAAGGTCACCTCGCGAAGCTAAGGTTCAGCTCAGCAAACGGGGTCACTTGATAACCGCCTGCAACACACGAGGCGAGAACTACCAGACACCAGGAGCACCATCCGGCACAGCAGGAAGTGAGCCTCTTACTCCACGACGCTGCAGCGGGCGGCACAGGACCTCGGGCATCACCTTGCAGGACAGCACAGCCTCCCGGGTCCCACGGACCAGCTTGTTCAGAACAGGAAACTCAACGAGTCAGGAAGAGAGTGCAAAAACCCCTGGTTTATTATGTGTTTATGGAATATTCTACAGCAATAAAGATAAAAGTGCCCACCACTGGCAAGGACACAGCTTCAGAGTGAAAACAGGTGGACTCCACCTTCCTGTGCCGACAGGCGCCCCAGGCCAGAACCCGCAAAGCCCTGGCTGTCTGGAGCCCTCAGCCTCGCCACCCTGCGGCAGACTCCCGCATCCCTGCGGAAGCACTCGCTGGGTCCGCCTCGCCCCTCGCCCCTGGGCTCACCTTCACCCTCTCCACCCCTCCCGGCAGAGCCCGTTCCCCTCCCCCAGGGACTGCTGCTCTGGGGACCCTGCCACCTCGTGATGTCAGACTATCACTGCCCCCGGCTGGGCCCATCAGGGACACTGTCAGGGACCTGCAGCAGCACCCTCAGCACAAAGCTTCCAGGGAGAGAAAACCAACAACTACTTTCCCACAAAAGGAGGAGCAGCAGTATCAAATGGCACTGGGAACAGAGAGGTCAGAAGTCGGATGTAGCACAGCAACACCTTCAGTTTCCCAGCAAAGTCATCTCCCCTGGAATTCTACCCCTGCCGAGCCACAAGGGCAGGCAGGAACTCCAAGTAAGCAGCGCTTCCCCTTCCCTGCTCGGAAAAAGGAAGACCAGACGCCTCCTCGCCTCCTCGGAGGGAGAGGAGCACAGGCCCGGCCACGACCCTCAGAACAAGGCCCAAAGGAGGGGCACCAAGAGGCCCCAGGTGACCATTCCAGTGAAAGCCCAGAGGATGGGAGCTGGACAAGGGGACGCCAAGGGGAACCCAAAGGATGGGAGACAAACGGACAGTGGACAGCAAAAGGGTGTGGTCTGCGGATTCTGGAACATGTAGCGGCTTCAAAGTGAAGCGAGTGAAAATGTGAGGCTGTTATGAAGTCCAGGAAAACAAAGCTACCATGACAACACCATGGCCAGAGCCACAACCACCATCACAGCAAAACACCCAAAAACAAGAAACAGAAACGACCGACGGGATTCCACTAAAACTGAACATCTCTGCACTAAACCCGCCGGCGGGCTGGGGTGTGGCTCAGTGGCACAGCACGTGCCTGGCACGCACCAGGCCCGGTTCCATCCCCAGCACCTCAGTAAAAGAAAAGCAAGACCTACACAAGACCAATCAGACTGAGAGAAAGTATGTGCAAAACACACACCTGACCCAGGACGTGCAAGTGGAGGACACGGAGGACCTTACAGGGGAGGAAGGGGGAGAACCCTGCAGAGAGACAGGGAGGAAGACCTGAACGACACGCCTGGAGATGACACACGTGATGAGCAGGTGAAGGGACCCGACACTGCTGACCAGGGAGGCAGCTGTAGGAATGCTCCAGCCTGGGCTGGGGATGTGGCTCAGTGGGTAGAGCGCCTGCCTCCCAAGCACACGGCCCTGGGTTCAATCCCGAGCACCGCAAAAAAAAAAAAAAAAAAAAAAAAAAAAAGAAAAAAGAAATGCTCCCACCTGGAAGAAACCCCATCAACAGCCCAGGGCATAACCAAGCGGCCCACCCACAGGACCCGCACGGCTCAGCAAGGCAGTCAGAGCCGCTGGTTCAGGATCGCACACCACCACGCCCCGCGACTGCACTCACCCGACTCTGGCACTCACGCTAAGTCTGTGACAGAGAGCAGATCAGTGGCTGCCTGGAGGGGGAGCCCCAGGAGAGCCCCGACTCTGGGGTAATGGCCAAGTTCAGCACCTGGCCTCCACTACGGCCACACAGCTGCCCACGGCAGAGCTCACACGTGGTTCGCCATGCTTCAATCATGCCGCAACAAGCTGCAACACAAGTCATCATGGCATGCCCGTGTCCAGCAGTGGGAAGGACCTGTCGTCACGTGAACAGCTCGTGTCGACCTCAGCACCACCATGAGGCTAACGCTGGCTGGGGGAGGGAGGCGCATAAAAAGCCAAACCCACGTCTTCCACCCTAAGAATCCGCTAATGTCTAAGCTTATAAAGCAGCCGCAGCCAGGCACAATGGCGCAGGCCTGTGAGCCCAGTGGCCTGGGAGGCTGAGGCCGGAGGATCACAAGTTCAAGGCCAGCCTCAGCAACTTAGCAAGGCCCTGTCTCAGAATTAAAAAAAAAAGGCTGGGGCTACAGCTCAGTGGTACAGCACCCCTGGGTTTAATACCTAGCACCAAAATGAAATGAAAACCCAAAAGCAGCAGCTAAACTTATCTGGTGGACATACAGAAGCAAACAATGAGGAGACACCTGTGGAGCCAAGGCTGTGGCCTCTGAGCAACAGAATGGGCAGCAAGCAGGGAGGGCAAAGGACCACCTTGGTTTTAAAGCAAAGGCATGTTGCTTTGGTGAAAGTCCAGCAGCAGCCCCACTCCCAGGTGCACGCTTGCCATGTCCACACAGTACCTGTGCACCCATGTGCCCACTGACGGACAGAGAAATAAAACTGGTCTGTCCACAAGGTGCAGTATCATCGGGCCATGAACAGAATCCTGGCACATGCCATGACACTGACCGACCTCACAAACATGCTCCACGGGAGCAGCCAGACAGGCATGGTCGCACGAAGCCACGGCATGGAAGTGCGGCTGGGGCTGGCGAGGGGACGGGGCCTGCTTCTTTTCCGGGTGGTGACCAGCCTGAGCTAGATGGAGGAGGCTTGAACGCAAATGTGCCGAGGGCCACTGGATTGGTCACTACTAATGGATGACTGGCATGGCATGTGCACAATGGTCAGTAAAGCTGCTACCCAAAGCAGAGCTTTCTGAAGCGAGGAGCCAGGCTAGCACCCAGGCCACCTCTGCAGATGGAACTGGGAGACTCCATGCTCCAAATCAGCCCAGGGGAGATCGCAAAACAGCCCCATGCAGACAGGAAGCTCCCTGACTCAAGTCGGAGCCCCGACATCACCCCTGCCCTGCTGCCCACCTGGTCTTGCAGCTTCATCGCTCACGCCAAGGACAGCAGCAGGTCATCTGCAAATCTTACTGCAGTCTCAGACATACCTGCCCCTTGCTGCGGGGCTGCCCAGGTCCTGGATTTCCGACAGGCAACCCTCACCCTCTATGGTGACCCAAGGATCAAGCCCTGGTCCTCTAGCACAGCATGAGAAAGTGCTCTCCACAGATTCAGGAGCTCAAGCAGTGCCCCAAAGACGGCCTCCGAGGGGCTGGGAAGCCAGGCTGTGAGGGAGGCACCTTCCCGGAATCCTCGGCCAGTACTCCCGTCCAGAACTCTGGGCAGGGGGCCCACACGTGGTACTGGAGTCACCATCTGCACCACCCCATGTCGTCCACCTCACCAACCAGCCAAGTCTACAAGCCAGACTGAGAGCTCAGCCCCTCAAGAGGACTCCTGTCCTGGTCTGCCACTACACTGGGCCACGTCCACACGCAGCTCTGTCCCTCCCCTTCCCTGCTCCGGGCAGGCCCTGTGGTTGATCCTCAACCCAGCAGCAAGCTTCTCCTGCACACTGGAGGCCACAGGAATCACCAAGATTCAAAGCACAGAGGCAGGCTGGAGTCTTCACCCAAGGCTGACTTCTGAGCAGGTCCTGAGACAACCGGAAGGTCGAGCATGGCATCCCTGCCCAGAGCCAGGGTGCAGGAGGCAGGCCATGTCTCGGCATCCCAACCTGCCCACACAGCCGGGGCCTTGTACTCACCAGGAGTACCGAAGCCCAGGGACACACAGGGGCCAGCGCTCAGCCGGTCCGTCGTGCCCACATCACCTGCTCCAGTCTGAGCACCTGCTACCCTGGCCAGACACGAGGACCAAGATGGCAGGGAAGCTTCCCCGTACAAGGAGACCAGATGAAGACAGCCTGCCCTCTGTGCCCAGGGCTGGGAGAACCCAAGTGGTTCTCGGCCAATTTAGGTTTTCTCATTGGTTCAAGGCCAACCTGCTGGCCACAGCTCACCCAAGAGCTGTGACTGAGCCCAGACCAGGCTGCTCCAGGGCCGCCCTAGGGCCATGGCATCGCTGTGGGGGGAGGGAGCCCTCGGCCACCTTAGCACCAGGGCCCCAAGTCAGGAAAACCACAGAAGCTGGACTCCCCCCAAAGCCCGCTGGCAGCAACGCTCAGGAGCCCGTGACCCCACGTCCCGCAGTGCATCCCCAACTGGGAAGGAACGGGTGCTCTGCCTGGGGGGTTCACAAGTCAAGAGCACCAGGACGCGAGCCTCTGCTGGGACCCCGCCCCTCCCCATCAGGCGGCATAGGCACATGGGCACACCGGGGGTCACGCGCCATGGCTTACACCTTGTCACCTACTTTCACAGCAGGAACACGTCAGCCAACGTGTTGACGTGTCTACACATCAGCCAACGCCACCAGCTGAGTAACCTAGACACGCTCACGAGGTCGCTGTCCAAACTCTGCCAGACACCTTCAGTGGGGCTGTGCCCACCTCCGCAGCCCGCCACACTCCTCAGGGCACAGGGGCCAACAGGGTGCCCCACACGGCCCACGACTGCCTGGCGTGCCCACCTTCAGTGGGTGCCCCCACCAGCTCTGAGGCACTGTCACTCTAATGTCTTTTCTTATTTGGCTGATAGAATGTGATCCCAAATTGAAGACAGGACAGACACAAGACAAGACTCCAGACCTGCTGGGTACCACCTACAACTTAGGGACCTCGGCGAGGTGCTCTGCAGGGCCTGGGGTCTCACCGAGTTCCTTGGAGCCCTGACTCTCGCTGGCCAGCTCCCCCATCTTCACCAGGGCATCAAAATAGCCTTTGGCAGCGAAGGTCACACCTGAGGGGAAAGGAGAGGGCAGTTACTTCCCACGCAAGGTGCTTGCAACAAAAACCTGGCCACCGCAACTCAGCCCAGCCCTGCCTGTGGCTGGACACGCTCGAAGAGCACTCCAGCTGGTCCTGCGCTGGACGTCACCCTGTCTCTTGCTGATGCTCTCGCTGCACTCCAGTCCTTCTCAGAACACAGTGTTCTGAGCAGGCCCAGAGCGCCTCCCGTGGGGGGGCGGGGGCTCTGCTGTAAGTGCACTGGACACAGAGCTGACCAGCGGGGCTCCACAGACATGGGGCGAGGAAGCTGCTCTGCTTCAAGTCACCAGCCGAGCCCAGAGAGAGCAAGCCATTTCTTCTGTTTCTGGATCCCAGATAGGGCCTACTGGGAGCAGGCCATGCCCAGAGCAGCCCCAGCATCGCTGGGCACTGCTGAGATCAGAGCAGCCTCACGCTGTCACCTCAGAGGGCAGGCCCACTTAACCAGCAGTGGGCATGGAAAGCCCGGCCCTGCTGACCCCACCCAGTGGGGAGCAGCACGCAGACAGCGGTGTGTGGGCTCCTCCTGGTAGCTCGCAGGACCCTCTCCAATGCTTGCAGTGCCCGACAAACCCCTGCATGTGGGAGGGCCCACCAGGCTGCACAGGGTCAGGGCGGGTGGCAGTGGCGTGACTGTGATTCCTAGTTCGTGTGCTAAGCCCCGCAGGGGCTCACAACTGGGCATCCGGCCACATTTTAGTTATAGTCCTCAAGTAAGTGCACGCAAGTTGTTCTGTGGCACAGGACCACGTGCCAGGGGCCTCGACCCTTCGCCCACTGGGAGGGGGGCTTCCTAAAGTAAATGGGACAAAAAGAGGCAAAGAGAGTGGAGCGCCAGGGGGGCAAGCACAGCTGAGGTGGTGCCCTGGCCCCGGCAGCCACCAGGAACCTCACAAGGGGAGGCAGGAAGGCCAGAGGGAAAGCCACGCCTGGATATCAGGGACTGGAGGGCACAAAGCAAAATGGAACCACAGGCTGCAGCTGCTGCCAAGATCCACAGAAAGGTATCAGGGACCACGTCCAGCTGCAGGACACCCGGGACAGAATCCACCTGCAGGGCAGAGCTGCACGACCGTGAGGAAGACTCCTCCATGGTTCAGGTCACCAGGCGCCCCAGACAACAGTCTTGAAGAGGGCAGCCCTCACTGGTCTGCAACATCCCAGTTCCCACAGGGACTCCCACATCCCTGGTGCACAGGGAAAACCAGACCCCCTAGGAACAAGGCTGGTGCCGTTCAGGTGTCTGGAAATGAGTTTTGCTTGGAACATCAGATTGCAGCGTGCTGCACCCGAGATGAGGTGAGCCCAGCCTGAAACCTCCCCTCCCTGCCCCACCCAGAAGCCTCTCACTGCAGTCCGACTCCCAAGGCAGCTCCTCCTAGGACACAGGCAAGCTTCGGGCACATGGCTCGGCAGCAGGGGAGCAGGCAGACTGACATCCCCAGGTGGCCAAGGTACTGCACTACTTCCACGCCTGAGGGGCTCCTCCTAGGAGATGGTGTCCTGAAGACCCTGCAGACTGGCTCTTCATTTGAGGGGGACAGGACAGAATCTGTGTGCACCAGCAGACAGCTGCTCTGTGATCTGGGTCCCCATGGGCCCTTGGGGCTGTGAAACGGCTCAGGACTACAGAGGGGCGGAACGGATGAATGCAGCCTTCCTGGCGGCCACAGGGGACCTGGCGGCATGTGCTTCCTACCCTCTTATTTTGCAGTACTGGGGATTGACAGCAGGTTGCTCTACCACTGAGCTACTTCCCCAGCCCTTTTTATCTTGAGTCGGGGTCTACATTGCCCTGGCTGGCCTCAGACTTGTGATGCCATTGCTTCAGCCTCTGAGCCACTGGGACCGCAGGTGTGCGGTCCCCACTGGAGCCTCCGCGTGCACACTACAGGCAGTGGCAACTCAGGGAGCCCTGTCCCCTTTGTGGCCACCCAGGAGGCCCTGCAATTACTGGCCAACGCCACTGGCTCCAACAAGCTGAGGATGATGGGCTACTCTCCTGCACTCTGAAGGGAAAGGCTCCTCCCTGGTGTGGCCCGCAGGAGACTGTTGCTACTCCCTTCTGAGTCCAGGGAGAGAGGGTCTCCGAACAGCACAACTTGGCCCTGCCGGGTGGAAAGACCAGACGCACCTAGGGCCCAGCAGTGTGGGAGGCCCCCCACCCCCTCCCCAGGTGGAGAATCACGAGGAGGGTCAAGGGCGTAGCACTGCTGCCCCCAGGTCCTGGCCCTCAGTCCCCACACCTGGCAGGAGCTGCAAGGGGTCCGCTCACCTGGGAGAGGCTGCAGGCCCCAAATCTAAGGCTACTGCAGCGCCAGTGGCATCCTGTGCGCCTTAACCCCAGTCTCCATGTAACCCTGCAGGACAGAATCTGCAGCTCTGGGACACGACCAACCGCACAGCCAGGGTGCAGTCTCCAGGAGCTGGGGCAGACTCAGCGCTCAGGGAGCTACTCCCTCACTTGGCTTCTAGTCGGGTTGTTTCTGGAAGACACTGGCCCCCACGGCTTCCACCCAGGCCCCAGGGGCTGACCTCCCCGAGCTGAAGTTCGCCTGCAAAGTCAGGGATGGTGACCCCACAGACCAGGGTTCCTGCTCTACCTGCCAGAGCTTTCTCGTAGTTCTTCCCCATGGCGATGAAGTTGCGCAGGCTGGGGTTAAACTGCTCCATGATGGTCTGGAAGAGAGCAGAGAGAGTGGTGTCACCAGTGGGTCCACCCATGACTCTGGGAGGCCAGTCATGGAGGAAGTCCAGGGTAGGGATCACCTCCCAAGCTGCAACCCCAGCTCTAGACCCTGCCGAACACCCTCAGGTAGGTGACCCTGAGCCTGTGTTCGCCTTGGCACAGACCCTGGTGCGCAGGGTGTCTGCAGAGCAGCAAGGGAATACTCTGGGGCATGCCGCACTCAGCCGCGTGGCTGCCCAGGCGCCACTACCCAGCTGGCAGGCTGAGTCAGCCCTAGGAGGCTGCCTGCCGGCCACACGAACGCTCAGCAACGCCCCCCACGCTAAAACCCTCACTCAACACATCAATTACCAAACATCAACTCTGATTAGCACGATCCACAGCCTGATCTGCAAATACCACACTATGAATAATCCAACAGGCTCCGGATCTGCTTGCCTGACGGACTGCCGTCTCCTGCCAATATCAGCAGTTCTTAGACTCAAGAAATTAGATTTTCCCTGTGAAGGCCAAATAAATGTTTTAATTACAAGGCATAAAAACAGGCGCACACAAACAGAGCCAAGTGAGAACTCCACCAGCATCACACACAGCGACTCTCGACAGCCAGCCCAGCCAGGCAGGACCTGGAGCAACCCTGAAAGAAAACTCTGTCTCGACCAGCCGCGTCTAGGCTTCCGTGGTCTGTCCTGCTGGGAGCCTGACCCTTCCTGAGGGGACCAGGGAGGGAAGTGCCTGGCTCTGCCCGCGCGCAGGAGGCTATGGGCCTCCACCCACCCAGCCCCAACCTGTGGGCGGGGGATTCTGTCCCAGCTTCTCTAGGCCGCAGGACCAGCGGGGCAGGTGAGGAGGGCATCTGAGGTCAGGAACACCACTCTACACCATGGCACCTGGCCCCACCCACCTGCCCTGAGGTGTGGCAGCACCAACACCTGTGTTCCCAGGGCTCGGCTCTGACCTACCCCCTGGTTGCGTGCAGTCCTGGGCTTGCGGACCCCTCCCCACCACACCAGGGCCCACTGCGAGGCAGCAGGGACACCTGCAAGCTGGGAGCGTCACAACACTGCTCAGCAAGTCCACAGGAGGTGGCCCTGCCTTCCTAGACACTGCACAGGTGTGGACACCCACTCACGCCACCCCAAAGCCCACGAGCACAGTAAGGATGGAGCAGCCACCCACCCAGAGCCTCACAGAGCATCTCCAGAGGGAAGGTGCAAGGGGTCACACGGCGGCGGGCTGGGAGGCTGGCAGCAGAGTGCAGACCGGAAGGGAGGCGGCAGGCCAATGGTGGTAGCTTCCCCCAGGCAGGACAGAAAGCTGGGGGGACTGGGGTCTGAGCAGAGCAACGTCAGTCAACTGGCTTCCCAGCCTTTAGTGGAGGGCCCAGGGGGACATTAGGAGGCACCCCAGGAGGCTGCTCAATCCTGATTAAGAAGGGGAGGCAAGGCAGCTCCGAAAGGCCAGATTCCTGGGCGCTGCACACGGCACTGCCATGTGGAGGCAGGTGGGATGAGCGGGGGGAGGGGCAGGCACACACAGACCTCCGGGCTGGGATGGCAGGTGTGGCGTGCTGCACACAGGCTGGGGACCAGGGGTCGGAACCAGTGGATACCTCCTGGGCAGCAGGATGAGCCAGGTGTGGCGTTGGGGGCGCGGACACAGCCAGTGCCCTGAGAGTGCTGGCCGGGAGTGAGGAGCTCTGAGCGCTTAGCAGCAGTGTTCAAGCCCTGTGCCCCCAGACCCAGGATGCAGAAAAGCGCCCCAGGGCGACTGCTGTACAAAGTGGGACGTCAGCCTGGCAAGGCGCACGTGACTGATGCGGTGCTCCGCGCAGGCTCACCTGTGCACACGCGGGTACTGACCTGCATCGGACGTACTTCTCACCGATTGGGAGAGACAGGTCTGAGAGCTGGCCCCAGAGAGTGCCCTGCTCATGAGATCCCAAAGAGCCTGGCTCCAGGTCCATGGCCCCAGTGTGTCCCAGGAGCAAGGGGAGACCCAACCCGGGATCCTGAGCCTGCTAACTTCCAATACAAGAGCCACCCAGGGCCAGGACAGACAGGTCACTGAGGTTCCACTTCCTCGGTACAGCAGCTGAGCTCACACCCAGGGCTGTGAAGAGGTGGGCAGGGCAGCGCGGGTGCCAGCCAGGCCACCTGGGCACACCATGGCTGCCATCTGCTGAGGGGGCCAGTCGGCCAGGACACACAGGTGCTGCTGTCTCAGCCTAGAGGTGGTGGCAGAGCTGACATTCCGAGGGGGCCTGTCCTTGCTGAGGAAGGCCAACTCCTCCCTCCAGCTCTGTACCCAATGCCCAGCCCTGGCAGAAGAGTGGGCCTTTGGTGGAGCCATGTCTCAGTGTCCCTGGTAAATGTCCCCAACCCTCCTCCGGGTCATCTCTTGGCAACCAGTGGCTGGTGACGGGACCAACCCCCCTGTGGGGATCCATCTCAGGCAAAAGGGACATCTCTCTGGGCTCCCAGGCCCATCTGATCTTTCTAGGGCTCACAGAGACTATTTTGAGCTAGTGGGCCAAGCTGTCCCTATGAGAAAACCAAGATGTGCCCCACCTGCCGTCGGAAGCCCTGAGTGGAGGCTTCTGCACTCCGCCTCACACAGCCCCGAGGGTGAGTGCACCCCAGGCCCACCCTCCCTGGCTGGCTCCCCATCCAGGGGCCTGTTTAGCCCCCGCGGGTGCCATGGCTGACAGAGGCTTCACAGTGCACCTGGGGTTCTGGTGAGGGGACCATGGGGTCAACCACAGTGGGAGCAGCCTCACCCCAAATACCTTGTCCCCTAGGAAAGGAGGCCAACTCCACAGGGGGGAGGACAGCCATAGTGGCTGCTGGACTGCAGAGGGAACCAGGTTCTTTACAAGCCGAGAGCAGTGGCTCCTTGGATTCCACTGGACAGCCTGGAGGGTGACCATCCGCCAGGCCAGTGAGGACAAAGGGCAGAGCGCAGCTGTCCCCACCGCCCCCTACTCAAGGGAACCAGGGAGGGGGCCAGAGTATTTATAGAAAGGAGGTCCGCAAGGGACTTCACCCCTGGACTCCTGTGCCTAGGTCTGCAACTGCCAGCCCAGGGTTCTGTCCACTCTTTGGCCACGGTCCCCCTCCAGCACTACCGAGCAAGGCCTGCCCCTCCTAGCAGAAGACACAGGGCCGACTGGCCGTGTCTGGGTATCGTGCACGTGTGAACACCGCCTGCCCGTGCAACAAGGCGAGACACAGCTCCTCTTGCCCGTGAACGCAGAGGGCAGGGGGAGGCCACCGGCATCTCCCTGGCTGCCTGGGATCCTCTCCAGACCCATCTTACAGGTAGCTAAGTAAGGTGGAGGGCCCAGGGGGCCTCCCTGGACCCAGTTCCTTGTGCAGCCAAGTCCTGCCTCGGCCCTAGGCCACCAAAGGGCCAAACTCAAACCCCTCCTCAGCGGCCCCAGGGCCATTCCCCAGGGAGTCACTCCAGCAACGTCAGAAAGAGCAGTGAGGGCGAAGCAATGCTCCTCTTCCAGAGGCCAGTGCTCCAGGCAGCTCACACAGGAGGAGGGGCCCGTGCCTGCCGGCAGCTCCCAGGAGCCCAGGGCTGCCAGCCTCTCACGACCCCCCACTCACCCCACCACTGCTGGAACTCAGCAGCAGTAACAGGCACCAGCTTCCGGGCTGGCAGCCCTAGGGAACTTACCCAGGTCTCCATGTGCCACTGCCCAGCTAAGAGGGCTGTGCAAGCAGACAGACCGTGGCACCAGTCCAGGTCTGCCCACTGCAACCCCACCCAGGATCCCAAGGTTCCCAGGGAAGGGTGGGCAGGACAAAGGCACACAGGAACTGACGGAGCCCCGCCTGGGAGCCTGTGGCCACACATCCAGTGCACGGGTGGAGTGTGGGCGGGCTTTCCTGGAAGACTCCCCAGGGCTAACTGTCCTAAGGATACAGCCTCAGTCTCCCCACGCAGGGGTGCAGGCAGAGAGAGGGACCACTTGCTGTGGCCTCCCCTGCAAGGAGCACTGCCGCTGAGGATCCCGGGCCAGGGTGCTGTTCACAGTACAGGAGAAACTGGGGGCGTGTATTTTATCTTTTAAACACTGCAGGAATCTGGAGATTGAACCCAGGGCGTTTTACCACTGAGCCACATCCCCAGCCCTTTTAGTAACTTCTTATTTTAAGATAGGTCTTGCTAAGTTGCTGAGGTTGGCCTCAAACTTTCAATCCTCCTGCCTCTGCCTCATGAGTTGTTGCGTGAGCCGGGCAAGCACTTGGCTACTGTCAGAGAGGTAGGAGTGTGTGTGCTAGAAAGCGAGGAGACAGATGCCCACTTCCAAAAAGAACAGGTCCTTGGCGTGAGGAAGGGTGTGAAGGCCCCAGAGAAGAGCAAGGGCCACCCCAGGGGAGCTCTCACCAAGAGCCTAGCACCTTCCTGGAGGAAAGGACACCCTGACCACTCGGGACACACAGGGCTGCAGTCCCCACCCCTGAGAAAAGAGAGGTCAAGGGGCCACCAGACTCACCAAAGCAGCCTGGCAATAGGGAAGATGGACTGGTGGCTGGCAGTACCCAAGGCCTTCTGGAGCTGGAAGGAGGACCAGGAGGGCGGTGGGACGGGCACCGTGCCATACCACCAGGCCTCAACAGCGCCTGGGCAGAAGCTGCTCTGTTGTGACGTGGTGGTTCCAGTTCTCAGCTCTGGTGTCTCCTCTGGAGGAGCCGCCATCATTAATACAGAAGCTCCCCATGTCTCTGACCAGGTGCCCAAACGTGACAGTCAGGAGCAAGGTGGACGCCAGCAGCAGAGGTCCAGGAGGGTCCTCTCCCCCAACCCTGTCTACCCCCACCAGTCAGGGTCTGGAAGCCCAGGAGAGAGCCATCTGAGGCTGCAGCAGAGTCCTGGATGAAAACCACAGGCGGGCCCCCGAGCTCCGGAGCACCGGCTGTCCTTTCAGAGGCCTCTGCAACCTGCACTCACACACCCAGTTTTTTCCAGGGTTCTGCTCCTCTCAGCAACCAAGTCTGACCTCTGGGTAGCATGAGGTCCTCAGGGGAGGTCCCTAAAGGCAAAAGCCACACCCAGGGCCTCGAATGGCAGGCACCTGAGTCAGGCCCCACACAGGGAAGTCCAAAGTAGGCACAAGCTGAGGGGTTTGGCTGGTGGCTGCCAGGTGAGTGCAGGCGGAAGCCAGGCCTGAAACTCCTGCCCCACTTCAAGGGCAACCTCCAAAGGGAACTGGACACCACCCGTCACTCCAGTAGCTGCAGGACAGCAGGGGCCAGATATGGGACCAAAGAGCCTGGCCACGTCCTTCCTGAGAAGCATGTCCTGACCATAAGAACCTCCATGGGAAAAGGGCCCAGCAAGCCTCGCAGGCCCTCCCGCAGCGTCCAGCCACCCTGGGCCTGGGTCACAGAATTCTCTCCTGGGAGTCCAGCCTGTAGTGGGGAGGGGCACGCTCAAGTCACTTTGTCTGTGGGTAACCCTGAAGTAAGACCATGCTCCCCACTGAGTGGCGTATAATGACGCCACACTGTGGGCCTGGAACCCACAGTCGCAAGATGGGACTGCAGTTTTATTGAGGTTAGAAGGGATTTGAAATAGGACCAGTAGACAGGTCACCACCAAAAAGGCAGGCAGCACAAGGCCTGTCCTATACCCAGACCAGCTCGGCACAGGGCAGAGGATGGGCAAGCTGACTGTGTCCCTCCCAAAACCCACATGCTGAAGCCCCAGCCCAGCACCTTAGTGACCCTGCCTGGAGACAGGCTGGCCTTACGCTGATGATCCTGCTGCCTCAGCTGCTGGGATGACAGGCCTGTGCACAGTGCCTGGCTGGACACAGTCTTGAAAGAGACTGAGAGTCACTAGGGTGGCCTCTAAGCCAATCTGATTACCTTAAAGTTAGGACACAAGCACACATGAGGACCCAGGAGGAGACGTCGGTCTGTGAGCCAAGGACAGAAGCCTCAGGAGGAAGCAGCCTGGCCACACCTGTGCTCTCACTCGGACCTCAGGGACTGAAGGATAAACTGCTGCTTCAGCCATCAGTTTGGGGTGCTGGGCCATGCAGCTGAGCGGACTATCGCTGGGCTGTCCCCCCACCAGTGGGAAGAGGCCCCACCATCAGTCCTCTCATCACCACTGATTACACAAGGGTCCTGGCAACTGTCTGGCCACTCACTGAGCTGTCCTCCCCACGAGGGAACCGGCCAGGTCCAACAGGGCCAGCACTGCTGCTGGATGAGCACACTGGAAGGCAGCCCTGGAAGGCTCTGGGGCCAGTGGTCCCCCTAGCGACTCTGGGTCAAGGCTCAAGAGTTGCTGCCGGCTGGGTTGTGGCTCAGTGGTAGAGCACTTGCCTAGCATGTGTGAGGCACTGGGTTCGAGTCTCAGCACCACATATAAACAAATACAGGTCCACTGACAACTAAGAAAACATTTTTTTTTTAAAAAAAAGGAGTTGCTGCCACAGACAGGGACACGGGCCCCTCTGCACCCAAGAATGGACTGGTCGTCCCCACCTCCACTGACTGATCTCTGAAGAACTTTCCATTCCACATGCTGATAGCCCTGGCCCCTATTGACCCAGAACTCTACATGCCAGGAAATACTCCATCCCCTCCCTGAACCGCTGCTGGGACGCGAGGACATGGGGGCTAGAGCAGTGCTCAGCCGTCAAGCTTGACACCTTGCCCGGAATGCCAGGGACCGCACAGCGCAGGATGGAAGCAGTGCCCAGGAAGCCAGAGTCTGGTTCGAAGCCTGGCTCAGCCACCTGCCAGCTGACCAGTGTGGAGATGCTACTTCATGCGGGAGGCTCCCACACAGGTCCCCAGGACCCTTCATGAAGCAGTGAGGATACCTGAGGCCACGTGCCATGCCTGGAGCGAGCGGAGCCCGGCTGAGGCAGCCTGAAGACTGCAGGGCACAGCCCTTCTTGACTAACGCTCCACCTTAACCCCCAGCCAGACTGCAGTCTCCTCCCTGGGTGGCTGGGACTCCTGCCTCTGGTCTGACCCCAATCCCCCCACAACCCCCAGGGACATCAAGGCTCCAGACCCCCCACTCCAAGGACAGAATGGGCCTTCCATGAGCAATATGGGCAATGACAGATTAAGGCAGTGCCAGAAGTCCTCCAGGACAGAGGAGGCCCAACAGGCCCCTAGCACAGGTGAGAAGCGGGAGGTGTGGGAGGGCCCAGTCCACCCCTGCCTCCACCACATGCTCACAGTGACAGCCTCACCTAGAAGCCACAGGACTCCTCTGCCTGCCACAAGCAGACTCCACCCTGACCGCACAGGGCTCCAGCAAGACAACGTCCTTCCAGCAGAACTGCAGCTCCCGAGGTGGGCACTGTCTCCCCCCAACACCCGACCCACCCAACACCAGGATGTGGCCTGATCACAGCAGACCCTGTACAGGCCTGCAAGTTACAACCTCTGCCTCTCAACACTGCCGCCAGCAGCAGGGGGACAGACAGGTGGTCACCTGGACAGGTGTGTGTCACCTGGCATGACTGGACATTTCAGCACACAAATGTTGAGGACCACCTGAAAAAACAGAAGGTCTGCTGTTACCTGAAGACCTTCTGTTCATCAAGAAAACGCCAGGGACAAGAACGGCAGAAACTGGCTTCCAGGGGCTTGGAAGAAAACTCGGGCATCTTCCCATCAGCAACCCAAATGGACTCGAGCAGTGCTCGGGACTCCCCAGCACCGACAGCCCTCAGCTAAAACGAAGCTCAGAAGCTGCTGACTCCAGCTGCGAGGCAGTTTGGGCAGAACCCTACCCGTTGTTTTTAAAGTTCTGTCTAAACATTTTTTGGTAGTGCTAGGGACAGAGAACCCAGGTCCTGCACATGCTAGGCAAGCTTCTACTGTGCCGAGCCAACCCCCAAAAAATTCTGAAGCAGCTACTTCAGCAAGTATTAAATAAAAATTCTAAGCAAGAAGGAAGCACTAACTGGGCCTGGTGGCACCGGGGTCTCGTCTCCAGGCTCGGCCTGCACAACTCATATCCACGCCTCCTGGGACAGGATGGGACTGGCATTGCACAGCTGGGGACATGAAGAATGGCTTCACCAGGCCCTGCGGCCTCCAGGAACCCCAGGGTCATCCCAGGGCCCAAGAGTGAGATTCAGCCAAGGTCACACAGCCAGGGCACAGGGGAAAAAACGCTGGGCAAGGTTTCTTCTAGCAGCCCTGCAGGAAGAGTGAGGACCAGGCAGGATTTCCCAGGGCACAGCGGCAACCCACCCTGCACAGGACAGAGGCGGCTCCTCAGGGTGGGTCAGAGGGAGGAGCTGAGGAGACGGGGTCCTCAGGCAGCAACCACACCTCAGAAGAGGAAGAGCTCCTGCTCCCTCCACCAGGGGTGGTGGCCACGCGGAACCTCAGCCTGTCCCAGGTTCCCAAGGTGGATCAGCTTGTGCTCTAAAGGGCAGGAATTGGCCTGGGTCTTTTCCCACCCTCACCAGGCCACCCCTGCTACTCTTGTCCCACTTAGGCTTTCTGGCCTCCCTTACAAAGTGCCAATCACAGAAGCCCCCAGGCCTTTGCAGGACAAAGTTTTCCCACTAACATCTCAGCCTGCTTTGGCCAGCGCTATACCTGAGCCACCATGTCCAGGGAACCAAGGACGGCTGAGCACTGCTCTTGACAACTGGAGAGAGCAGATCCATGGTAAAGGTGGACAGCGATTCCAACACGACCTCTCCAGAGACCTCACTCTGGAAAAGGAAACTCCCTCACCCACAAGTACTAATGGGTCCCTGTCACGACCTGGCCACTGTTCCAGGCCCCAGGAATCAGGGAACCCCCAGGCACCAAGCCAAGTGGGTCCTGAATTTGCAACCATGAACCTTGGGAGTACACTATGTGGCAGGGGAAGGACACTGCACGTGAGGAACCTGGGTCACCAGGCCACTCCTTGAGGACCTGCTGCTGGGCCACAAGGCACGGTGCAGGGGTGCAAGGGTGCAGCTGTGCCCGTCCCCCGCCCCTGCCCCTGCCCCCCACTGTGGAGGCCCCTCCAGTCATCTTGCAGCTGTACGGGCACAATCAGAAGCCAGGCATGACTCAGAGCTGAGGGGTGGCAGGAGGCTGGAGGAAGGTGGCAGCTCAGTCCACGCCCGGCTGTAATTACTCCAGCGCAGGCAGCGGATCGCGGCGCAGAGCAGCGCTGCGCGGGGGAGGCTGACAGCCACGCTGCACCCTCAAAGCAGGCCTTCCCGGGAGCACGGGCTTCTCCACTGAGAGGTCTCAGAGAGCACTGCTGTGACAGCCGGGCGGCACGGGAGGTCCAGGCTCAGGGCAGGGGCTGAGAAGGAAGGCAGAAGCCAGCCACCAGGGGGCCAGGCCGGCGCTCCCCTCACTCAACCACTACCTGGGGGTCCCCACCCCACAGTGACAGCCACAGGCAATGCAGTCAAGGGCAGTCAGAGGGGAGAGAGCAATGTGCAGCTGAGGGGGGACACACGGTGCAGGCGAGACCTTCCCCTTCCCACTGTTCCTGTGGTGACCCTGGGAGTGCTCCCCGAGCATGGCCCAGATCCACCAACCAGGGAAAAGGGTGAGCTGGGCCTCAGTGGGCCTCCTCGTGCTCAGGGAAGGAGATACTACCCTCCTGCTCAGCAGCCGGGTTGCTCACCAGCCTGCCCTGCCAGATCTGGCTGCCTGTGGTCATGGGACAGGGCCTGGCCCTCAAGGCCTGGGCCTGTGGACGCCTCAGTCCAACAAGAACACAGCTCCTGAAGTACACACCTCTCCCCTGCCAATGGTGGCCAAGAAAGCCCAGAATACCAGCTTCATTTTGACCTTGAACATCAAGGCCAGTCAGCCCCACTGGTCAAGGTGAACTCCCAACAAGGGACTCACTTGAGGCAAGAGCCACTGGAACAGTAGGAAGGAGCAAGCACTCCCCCGACCCAGCCCAGAGGTTGCAGAGGACTACACACCAGGGCCCCAGTGCCCGGCATCCACCAGCACAGGACGACTGCTCATAGCAGGACACCAGGCACCAGCCACCTGCGAGTCAGAGTCAACAACCTACAGGACATGACCTGGGGACAAGGGCGAGAAGCAGCCCTTTGCTGCCCTGGCTGCTCCATGAGGGGACAGGATCCAAACAGCCACCGCTCAAGTGTTGGTGGTGTGCCAGGCCAGCAACACGTGGTGAAAGGTGCTGGAGGAAAGGGAAGTGCAGGCTGGTCTCCTCCAGACCTGGCCACCCACTGAAGACCACCAGGGGCTGGGTCCAAGGGGCCTCCACAATGCACACAGAGCACCACACACACGTACACATACTCTCACGCATGCACGCGCGCACACACCCACCGGAGCTCCACTGCCAAATCACTGCCTGTCAGACCCCACTTCACCGTCTCTTCCTGAGCCTGCAATACTTAGGAAAAGGGGGCAGTCCCACTGTGGTCTGAGTCAGCTGCAGAGTCTGGGGGCCCCAGGCTGCCTACAGCTCCCTCAACACCCACCTGGAGAAGTGGGTGGGATGTGGCAGGGAGCTGTGCAGGTGGATTCGCTTCTACTGAGTGCCTGCGCCAGCCCTGGCCAACCACACCAGCTCAGGAACACTGTGGCATTGGCCATCTTCACAGGTCAGCAGCAACACTGCCAGCCAACTTCCTATCCATAGCTACAGGGTAAGGAGAACATCAGATGGCCTCTGGTGACCAGTCCAACAACGCCAACCCAAGGCTCTGGTGTCACACACCACCAACAGCACCTAGCAACTTGCTCCTGCTAAGCTGCTCCCCCACACGGCCACATCAAAGAAAGCAGACAGCACTATCCCTGGAGAAGGTGCTAGAACTCTCACCCTCAAGAGTCACACACAGGTCACCCAGTGCTTCTTCAAACACAAGATTATAAGAACACAAGAACCTGACCGTCTATCCTGGCCCCACCAGGAGCCACAGCCAGGTGCTGAAGAAACCCCTTCTGCATGCAGGGACACTCAGAGCACCCGCTTGGAGGGAGGCCCTGAGGTATCAGGCTCCCTTAATTCTGAATGGCGCATCCCTCATCCGGTGGCAGCAGACTCTCCCACCCCCACCCAGCACTGTGTCCCTAGATACAGAGGCCATCAGGCCTGGCTCTGGGCTCTGCCTCCTGCGACAAGGAGGGAGGGGCCCAAGGATCTGAGGGGGAGTTCCCAGGGGACCTCAGGAAGCTGTCCCGTTTTTCTCTCCTTCATCTTCCATGAAATTCCCCGAGGACACGGCTCCCAAGGGAACTGAGCCACCAGGAAAGAGGTCAAACTCTGTGTTAAGGATTCTTCCAGGAGAAAATTTAAACTGTACATTTTATTCTCAATTTTTAATCAGCAGGGCCAAGGACAAGCCTTCTTTGCCAAGGTAGACACCAACTGGCCTGCAGTTGAGGCAGTGAAAGGGCCAAGGCAAACAGCCGAGCTGCATGGCAGGTGACCCTGAGCACGGCCACAGAGCAGCCTTTCCAAGGCGCTGCCAAAACTTCTGCCAACGCCAGCCAGGACCAGGAGCCAGTCAGTGCACTCCGGGGAGCAGAGCACTGCGGGGCCTGGACCGGCCCGACCGGCCCCGATCAGCGCATGGGTGGCTGCAGCTGTGTCCCAACAGTGCCTCCGGAGGGGCTGGGTTTCTCTCTGGCCAACAAGCCAACATGCCCAACCTGTACTAGCACTGCCACGGCACCGTGGGCTCCTCCAAACACGGAGTTAGAGAGCACAGGACTGGAGGACCCAGAAGTCAGTCCCAGAAGGCAGCGAGAGCCACCTGCGTACAACACCAGGCCTGATGCCATACAGTCGTGCAGCTGGTCACTGGGGCAGCAACCCCCAGGGTGGAACAGCCTTTCGGACACCTGAAGCCTGTCTGTGTCCAACCCTACAACATTCTACTGAGATCTCGTCACCACCCCTCACTCAGGAAACACCAGAAACTGGCCCACCACACACAACACACAGAACCTGTGAGCTTATTGTGAACCCCAAACCTGCTGGGCTGCAGCCAGAGGGGCCCCTGGTCCTGACAGTTTTTCTTCCACTGTGACAGATCTCACTTCAGACGTCCAGATGAATTTTAGCTGCATGTGGGTGAAGCCACAGAGTGGTAACTGCAGGCTGACTGCCCAGTGATGAATGCTATTAAGGATGACCACGGATCCCCAGAGCAAAGCCAAACTATGCACCCTCCCAAATCTCATCATTAAAGTTTCTGTTTAATGATTTCAGTATAGAAGCAAGAAAAATAGGAGAGAAAAGACTGTGACCAGCAATTCTCTTCCACCTCCTGCAATAATGAGCAAACTGTAATGGAACTAATGACTAATAATTTAATAAACCTCCCTCCCTTGACAGCATGTGCTTCCACAGAGCGACAAGACCAGAAACATATGCCGGAGTCTATGTGATCCCAAACATAAAACCCTAAAGGCTGTTCTGAATCCTGTTTACCAGCAACTCTAAACACAGCTTCAGAGCTGCTTTACCCGCCCCCCCCCCACCGGCCCAGGATTCCTCCAGACCATGTAGCTGCAACTTTAAAGCCTTTATTAAAAGCTGTATTAAAGTATAATCTGTCCCTGGACTCCAGCTGAAACCAAAGGGGCCACCCCAGAAGCCTCCATCTGGCTATCAGCAGCCAGAGCGAACAAGTTAAGAGGGTTTCACAGGCCACTGGCTAAGAAAGCACAGCCATGGCTGGTTAATACAATTAGAAACTGTTGCTTTGAGCGGGTCGCAATCCCGTTCAGCGGCCAAGAACCATCTACTGTCCGTAAATACCAGCTAGTCTAATCGCCAACCTTTCACTTAACCTTCAGACACAGTTTTGAAATAAAGCACATTTTTGTAAGAAGACTACCAGGGACCAGCCAAGACAGGGATTTTCTCTTGAGAAAATGCCCTGGGGAACTGCAGTGGGACTGGTGCCATAGGGAGCCTGGAGCTGTGTTGTTGGGGGTGGGAGCCTTGCCTGTGAGAACCATGCTGGAGAAAGAGAAAACCAACAGCACACCATGTGTACACAAGGCACAAACATGACTGGAAAGGGGTGGAGAGCAGGCTTCCAAGGGCTCTGCGGTTCTTAGAAGGGAAACTGTCATTTTCACAGAGGAGGATGTGAATGCGACTCTTAACACATATCACAAGCAAAGGCAGGCGCGTCAGCCTCCTACACAATTAGTCTTCTCCCTCCGCGGTTACATAAGATGATGGATTATCCGTCCACCCATCCAACCTGCTGGCGCTCGACCTCCCACCTTGGGCCACGTCCATTAACACTGGGAAGGAGTTGTGGAAAGGAAAAGCCTGTTGAGAAGTGCCCAAAGGCTGGCTAATCGCGCCTGGAAGGAAGAGTCCCACCGTGCCACCGCGCCAATCAGGCGCAGGGCAACGGGCCGCGGCGGCCTACGGCCCCCACGCTGTCCCTAACCCCTGCTCCACTCGGGTCTGCAGCGGCCCGCAACGGTTGCGAGGGTTCCCAGGGCCAGACGCGGCTGCGGCCCCCAGTACGCGAGGCAAGCGCACGGAGAGGCGCGCGGGGGCCCAGCAGCGCCGTCGGGGTGGGGGTGCCCACCAGGGACAGAGGCTGGGGGCGGTGCGGGCAGCGGCGGGCGGAGGAGTCTGTGGCGGGCGCGGCCACCTGTGACCAGCCTGAACTGGGCTCACCACACTCGCACCCCGAGGTCCCGGCAGGAAGAGCTCCGAGGGCCCTAGCTACTCTGTCCCGGGGTCGCCTGGTCGGGCCCGAGAGCACCAGTACGGACTCAGCTCAGCGCTGGGGACTCACCTTGTAGACATTTTCCGTGAGCCGGTGCATTTCCTCCGAGCGTGACAGCGACATGATCCTGGGTCCCGGCTGCACCACAGACCGGAGCGGGGGCGCGGGTGGCGGCAGCGGCGACGCGGAAGCAGCAGAACGAGGAAGCGCGCGGACAGGAACCACAGAACGCGGCGCCTGGCGGCGGCCACTTTTATAGCCACTGCACACCCCGCCCCGCTTCAGGCCCCGCCCACACGCCCCGCCCACGCCGCGCCCGGATCACCGCCCCCGGCCGTCCACCCCCGCCCAGTCCGTCGCTGCTAGGCAACCGCTAGGCCCGCTCCTGCTCCGCCCTTCCCATTGGTGAGTTTCGGAGATGGGGGCGGGAGGCGGGATCAGGGGCGTGACACTGCGACCAATTCTAGGCGGCGATTGGTCAAGGGTGGTGTCGATCCGGAGGAGGAGGCGGAGGCGCGGCACGGGCTGGGGCCCCGGCGCAGCCTGAGGGGGCCCGGGCGACAGCCGGGCTGGGGGCGGGGAGCGGGGGCGGGGTGGCGCAGGAAGAGGGAGCAGAAGGTGGGGGGAGGCGCGCGGGGGGCGCCGGCGCGAGCGCGCGTGGAGGCGGCACTCCACGAGGCGGCCGTCGGGCTGCCAGCCCGCGGGGCCGGAGGCCTGGCGCCGCGGAGGGTCCAGCCATCGGACTCTAGAAGCGCAGGCTGCCGGCAGCCGGGGAGAGGGCCGAGCTCGGGCGCCGGGAACGTGGGCCCGCGGGTGAGTCAGCGCGGCAGGCGGCGACCCCGGCCGGTCTTCTGTGGGGAGGGGACCCGGGGAGGACCTGCACTCTGGGGGAGGACCCTGGGAGGGTTCCTGGGGCAGGACCTGAGCTGGGCGGGCGCGGGGGCACGTAGCCGTAGGAGGCTGGGGGTTCGGCAGGAGGGCCCTGGTGAGGGAAGACCCTGGGGCTCTGCGGAGAGGCGAGGGGGGTGGGGAGGGGATGGGGGGGCCGGGAGGAGTGGGACACTGGCTCGGAGAGGCTGGGAGCCGCACGGAGGAGTCGGAGCTGGCTGGTCTTGGAAGGAAGGCTCTCGGAGGTTCTGCAGAGGAAGCTGACCAGGGGCCGTGTTCGCACACGGGGTTCCTAATACAGTTCCTCTGGAGAAATATTTACATAAATTAGACGAACATAGAGGAATTATTTGCCTTACGTTGTAAAACATCGGAGCTGAACATTCCCCCTTAATTATGCTTGACACCTCTGCCAGTATTCCGTTCTTGGACAGCCGGTCACTCATTCATTCCTCTAGCAAGAACAGGCACCCAGAAGACAGGAGATTCACACGGCAGATGACAGACTCCCAGACAGACTGCAAGGGACTCAGGCAGGTCCCCCTGCACTGCTCTGCTTCGTGGGGAGGAAGAAAAGGGAAGTGGGATTCAGGAGCACGGCTTGCCTCCTCTTCTTGGCTTCTTTCCTTCCAGCTGTGGGCCCTCACCTTCCCCTTTTCTCGTTTGCCTTTAGTGTTTGAGACTACAGCCCTGTGTATTTATTTTCTCAGATTCTCTTGGTTGTAAGTGACAGAAAGCCAGCTTAAAGCGGCTCTCACAAATAAGGGTACACAGTGGCTCATGAGAGTGCTGTCTCAAGCCTCATCATCTCTTTTTCGCCTTGCTCTGGACCAGCATGGGGCCGTGCATCCTGCACCCTACTGATGTTAACACCTGGGCCCTAGGACTTCACCCACCTGAACTGGATGAGGGGTCAATAGGGGCAGGAGCCCCTGCTTACCCAGGGAAAGTGAGGGTCTGGATCCAGAATGACAGATGGAGGCTGGCAGGAGAAACAGGGGAGGGGGTGTCTCCTCACTACCTGGGAAGAATTCCCTTGCACTTTCTGCTCCCAGAAGACACAAGACAGGAGGAGGGGGAGCCCTTCTAAAGAGGCTTGGCCCACTTCACCTTCTGGAAGCTCCTGGGGTGCTTTCCTGGGCTGGCTGCCCCTGTGGTCACCCCGCTCCTCTTCAGGGATGAAACGCACATTAAGTGACCAACTTGGAACCCAGCCTACCTTCTAGCACCCTCAGGCCTGAGCCTATACCCTTCACCTGGCAGCTGGGCAGGCAGCTGGACACCTGGAACCGAAGCCAGCCGTGAGAAGAGGGCCATTGGAAACCCCGCAGAGAGCGAGAATGAGCACACATCTCACCTTGCTCTTCGCAGCTCGGGGCAGGACCAGCTGGGCATGGAGGACAGGCAGGGGCTGCCTCTGCCTGCGCTGTACCTCCAGCCTCCATGGGTGTGCTCCACAGCGTGGGTGGCAAGGTGGAGGGGTTGTGTGCCAAGGTAAAAGCTCAGGTCCTGAGAGTGGTGGATGGGCAGACAGACCATCTCCAGGTAGCCCCGCAGCACCTCGAGATGGTGAGCAGCTGCTTTTGCTCTGACCCTTTTTAATTTGGGAGACACTCAAAGCTCTTTACAAGCCTCACCTTTTCCCCTGATTCTGAGAGAGTGTCGCGTGGCCGAGGGGTCTGCTTATTTTACTAAAATCTGGCAGTCAGCGTGGCTAGGAAATGTTGGCCCACATGTGGGCTCTCACTCATCAGCACTCCCTCTGTACAAGGAGCAGAAGGAAGCCATGTCAAGTGCCAAAGTGGAGACGTTTGCTCTTCCCGTGCCCTCTCAAGGAATGGTCAGAGGTGTCACCACCAGGCCCACAGAGACTGCCAGCCACATACCATCCGGGACCCACCGCTGTGCCCAGGCCTGGGTCTGCTGCCCTGCACTGGGGGAAGGCTGTACAGGTCCAGTTCTGGGCAGGGGTGGGAGCAGTTTTCTGCAAGTGGGCGGCTCATTAAGGACCACTGAGGGCAGAAACAGACGGGAATCCGCACGCTTCTGACTGTCCCTTTCCCTTGTGACTGTCCATCTTCTGGGCAGAGTGTCCTCAAGGGGCACTGTAGCCATGGAGCTCTGTAGCCCCCCAGCTCTTAACTAGAGGGTCTGCTGCCCCATGCACCGGCATCACACTGAGGCAGGGTCAGATGCAGGAGAAATCCTGGACCTGAAGCTGACCCAAAGTGCATTAGCTGCTGACCCCAGGTCAACAGCATCGGGTGGGCAACTCTGGAGGGGGCTGGCGTGGGGAGTGTCAGTGAGCATGTATCCACTAATTTATTTTTAGTTGTGTTATGTAAGTGGCTTCATCTCAACGTCACGTAGGAAGGGGGGTCTCGCTTTAATTGCAGGATGACAGCCTTTGCATCTCAAGCAAGCTGTTCCCCTGGCAGGAAGCACAGCGACTGGGAGTTTTTGCTCGACAGAAGGGCCTTTGTGAGGTGACCACCCAGGGAAGCCTTAAGCTATTTTCTCCTCCATCTTTTTCTGACTTGCCCACCCAACTTTGGCTGAGCTTGGTCTGCGAGGGTAGCCCGTTGTTGAAGATCACGGGGACAATAGGCTTGTGGCGGGATACTCACTGACTTGCTTGCGGACACCCGGCCTCCTCCACCCGAAGCTTCGCCTCTGCAAAGGAAGGGTCCGCCCAGTCCGATCTGCTCCTCCTCTTCTCACTCCTGGATTCAGCACTGTAATCAGTAACCAGAGAGTTCCCGAGCAGCAGGGGCCAGAAGACACAGGAGCTGGTCTGCGCGTTTCCAGGGTAGAGCCCGGAGAGTCCTCCTCTACATCCTCCCCACCCTATTTCCTACTTCCTCCCTGCACACCAGGTCCCTGGACCAGGTCGCTCGGCAGAACTATGTGGGGAGTGCTGTTTTCCTGGTTCCTAGACCCAGGGGACAGCTGGCCGCCTTCTTCAGACCAGCCACTTATCAGCAGGAACACGCTGGGCTGGTTGGGGAGTTTTCTCTGCCAGCAGCATGGCGGTCACTGCTTTGTCCATGCAGGGTAGGGCCCCATTTCCACGTAGGCCATCGCCTGCCAGGGGCAAGAAGGACAGGGTGAGACAGGGTGTTGGCAGGCTGGGTGCAGCACTGGATCAAGGAGTCAGTTCCGGGAGCCAGTTCCTCCTGCATGGGAGGATGGGCTGCTGTGGCCTCCAGGCAGATTTCACAGCCTTCTCACCCAGCACACAGAGGCCAGCCGCAGAGCCTTGTTGGGAGGAGTCAGGCCACGGACAGGCACGAAGAGCCGGGAGCCTGGACCTGGAGCTTGGTGAGCCCTCCTGTGTTAGGGTAGGGGACACAAGGAACTCCAGTGTCGCCCAGAGAGTCAGGTTAAGGCTGCCCTTTAAAAAGTGAGGGTGCCTCCAGTTCACCAGGAACCCAGTGTCACTGTCACTACCAGGTGACAAGGGCAACACCAACAAGAGGTCATGGTGACATGACAGGAAGGGCACCTTTTCCATCTTCTCTCCAAACCCCTGTCTTGTCATGATAAACTAGGTAAATGCCATCTGAGGGCAGGCTACAGGATCCCGGACCACTGCTGTCGGAGACAAGGGAAGTCTGAGATCCTGCAGGCCCATGGGGGCCAAGGGGACAGGAAAACTAAAGGTCACGAGGGATTCTGGACCAAACAAAGACACTGGGCATAAGTTGGAGAAGCCTGAATAAACTCCGGACTTAAGTGTAACGCTGTCATTGGCTTGCTTCATTGTAACAAACGCCCCACACTAGCCACTGTTGATGTGGGGGAGCTGGGCCCGGGGTGGGGGAGTGGGGAGCCGTCTCCGCAGTAAGTGTTCAGATCTAACACTGATGTGCAATAAGCCTATTAAAAGGAGGCAGCAGTGTGGACACAAACCCCCAGTTCCCTGCAGGGGTCTGGAAGTGAGGGCCTGCACTCCACCCCAGAATCTGCCAGGCCCTGCATCCCCTCTGCATCTACTGGGTGGTCAGCAGCTGGAGCAGTAGCCCCTGTGGTCCTGTGCTGCTAGATTGAGAGCCCCTGGGGGCAGCACTCTGCAGAGGGGCCCTGTCCAGAAGGTGCATGGGGCCTCAGGGCCTTGACTGTGTAGCCCACAAGAGCTGAGGTCGTGGAGCACATGGGTTCAGCTGGTGGCTCCTCCCTCCTGCCCCCCAGGTGTTGGCGCTCCCCACCCTTCTCCCTGACCACCAGTTTCCTGTCTGGTTTCCTGTCCGTGACCTGACTTGGTTCCAGGGCTTTTTCCCCTGACCACAGCATGGCCACATTTCTGGCCATCGATGGGGCAGATCCAGCTCAGCACGCCCAGTGGTCTCTGGTGTTACCTCCCCTGGGTTGGAGTCGGAGTGCAACTGGGAGGAAGATGCGCAGCTGTCTCCTAGGAGAGGCCTGCCTGGAAGGTGTGGGCGTGGCCTCCCAGGCCCTCTAGGCCCTTGTGCTTGGTCCAGTTTCAGCTCTTCTAGAGAGATGGCCTGGAAAGTTCCAATCCAGGCTTGCTGCAGCCACCAAACAGGCCATTCTGGGAGGGCAGAGGGGCTTCCTGCAGGGTGGGGGGGACAGGAGCTGTGGCTTCCCACTGGCATCTGCCCTGCTGCCCCGGAGGGGTTGCTGGAAGAGGTTCCCCAGCAACCAGCCCCCTTATGTAACCTGCACATCGCACAGCGTGACTCCAGGTGCCGTGGGAGGCAGCGTGGGGGTGAGCACAGGGGCTTGAACAAGCCTCGAGCTTCCTTGGGTGCTTCTTCTCCTCTTGCTGCATCCCAGCGTCATCCTGTGTCTGCCAGCTCGGTCACCCACTTACCTATCAGAGTACATTAAGTGACAATGCAGACTGAAATAACTCCTGCAGGTGACAGGCCTGCCGTTGAGCCCTCTGCTGCCAGGTGAGGAGGGAGGGCCAGGTCCAGAGGAAGGACGGGTGCCTGAGGAACAGCGCTGGCTTCCTTGGCCATGTGTGCGGGGCCAGGCCAAGTAGTCAGGAGGGGCGAGGCAGGTTAGGCCTCAGCAGAGGGTTCGGTGCACGCACCTTAGGGGCCACAGCCAGGTTTGGAATGAGGGGCCTGTGGGTGCCATGGTGGGATCGCCCCCATCCAGACCACCTGAGACTGTATGCACCCGGCTCATGCTGGGTTTGCTTGGTGGCTGGGTGGACAGGAAGACGGAACAGGGTTGCACCTCTGACCTAGCACGCTGAGAGGGCAGCAGCTGCCCAGCACGGGTGCGCTGGCTGCATGCACCTGCTTCTCAGGGCCCTTAGCGTTGGGTGGTCACTCTGCCCATCCCTGGAAAAGAGGAGAGGCTTCACACCCACTGCCACCCTTCATCACCCCTGAAACAGAACGTCATCTGTTTTCTGATCACTCTGCCCCTTAAGTGACTTTCGGTGCTTCAGTGGTTGAAGACGTTTCTGGATGGGCTGAGAGGACTCTGCTCTTCAGAACCTGGAGTTGGAGGGTGACCTGGGAGAAGTCCTGGGCGCGTCCCCACGGGTCCTTCCACACCAGAGAGAGCAGAGCCATACCTGCCGCCACAGCTCTTCCTGCCGGGGGTGAGAAGCCCAGACATTTCCATGCTGCTCTGCAGCTCACAGATGGCTTCCCTGCCCAGGGCTGGCTGCTTCTAATTTCGGCTGCTGGAGGCTCCTTGCTCGCTCGCTCACTCGCTTTTTTTAATTCCATGTTTATTTAAAGCCAGATTTTGAAATGTTGTCTTCAACCCTGAATTCTGACTTTTTCTTCTTGCAGCAGATCCTAAAACCCCCTTAGGACCCCAAGAGGTGGGGGAACTTTTGAAGACAGATCCAACTGCCCCCTTGTTACGACCCTGCAAGTGAAGGTGCACAGTTGACCAGTGTCCCCTGAGAGCAGTTGAGTAGTGTCAGCAGAGATGGGATGTCCCTGTGCACTGCCTGTTTCCAGATAGACGAGGGATGGCGTGGGCGACTCCAGTGAGGGGCGAGAAGCACCCACGCCTAGTGCTGGTGTCATCTCCTGTCACGGTCATGGTACAGTAGGGCCTGCATGTCCTCCTGGAGGTGGGGCAGGGACGAGATGGGCAGTTGCCACTGGAGAGGCAGCTCTGGTGCCTGGGTGGGCTGCGTGTCTCCCACCTCCCTCTACCTGGCAGTTGGTGCTTCCTTTGCCCAACCTGGAAGCCACAGTTCCTACTTGCTGAGAAAGCCCATCCAGAAGGGGTCTTCCGAACTAGAATGGGAGCAGGACGTGTGTCCACTCATATGGACACCACATTGGACTGCTCTAAGGGGAACACACTGGACAGCCTCTCAGTATTTGCTCCATGTCAGACACGGCAGCGGGACCCTGTCCCCTGGGTGTGGGACCCCAGACGCTCAGCCTGTGTGTGAGGTGTTCCAGGAACGTGAGGGCCTCGCCTCTGCCTGACGCAGCTGTGCTGCTGCCCTTCTGCGGCTTGTGCTAGGATGTAATTGAAGGGCCTGGAAGAAAGCGGGACCGTCCTGGGGGACTAGATACGGCAGAGACAATGCCAACCCCAGGAGTGCGAGTGGGTGGGCATCGGCAGGAGAGAGCAGTGTGCTTACCTGGCCGGGGTGCTCCTGAGGAAATAGGCTGAGGCTCACGTGCAGAACGGCCATGCTGAGGGCCAGGGTCACAGTGCAGCCAGACTGTGGGCCACAGTGCTGCCCTAGGGACCGGAGCCAGTGGGCTGGGGGTGTGCAGGCAGGCACAGCTGGGACAGTGCCCGTGGCTGCTTGAGACACTGGCCAGGTCCCTGCATGGATGCTCTGCCAATCTCCAGCCAAAGTAACGCTGGAGCTATGGGGGGCCCTGAGAGGGGTGGGTACGCTTCTAGTGAGGGTCTAGCAGTTTCCTGAGGCTGCAGACTCCTGCCAGGGCCTCCGCCTTGAGAAGTGCGGAGAGCTGGGATGGTGTCCCTGGCATGTCTGGTCAGAAAGCAGTAAGATTTTGAAAAAAGAGTGAGTGTGAAGCCGGAGAATGCCACTTCCCCAGGCCCCTCTTCTCCCAAAGCTGGGAGAGCCAGATCTCTTTAGAGGTTCATGGAGAGCTCGAGCTGTTCCCCAGCTGTCCAGATGAAGAGTATTCCACCCCCGGGAAGCAGCGCCTCTGACAGGTCTCTCCCCAGTCCCTGGAGGTCCCCTCGGTGTGGCCTTTGCACACGCCTCTGCGGCCAGCTGCAGGAGACTGCTGCAGGGTTTGGCAGGCGCCCCGGAATCTGCTGCTAGTTCTCACCAGATTGGGAGACTTCTCCTGTGGCTGCAGGAGCCAACAAAGCCCTTTGTGCCTCAGGACTCGGGGACTCGGAGCCCCAGAGCCGGTGGTGCTGGATTCCTCGGTCATCTCGCTTCCCTTAGTTCCTGGAGCTCCCGCAGGAAAACACCGTGCTCTGGATTCTGCGTGGGGGCAGGGACGCAGGCTTGCTACCGCCGTCTTCGTGCCACTTTGAAGGGAAGTGCTTCCTTGTGGTTGGAGGAGGTCTGGGACTCAGCGGCTGTCGACCCAGGGCAGCCATAGGGCGTGTGGGCTGGAAGGGACCCGCCCTGGGGCTTCCGGCCTAGGTGCTCGGACCCAGGATCAGGTGCACTTAGGTTTTAGCTGCTTGGTGGGAGGAGTGGCCGCTGCCTTGTGGCTCCTCACTTGGCATCAGTTCCTGCCATTCTGCCACCCCAGGCCTGGACTGGGAGGAGGGCCGTGAACTTAGCACCACACTGCCACCTGGTGGAAAGCCAGAGAAAGGAGCTGTGGGACACCAGCCCCAGAGTGGTGGGACAGGTGTAGGGACAGTGGCCAACAGGGACAAGGCGGGAGGCCACAGACTCAGGTGGGCAATCGCCAGGTGGTGAGCAGGGGCACTGGGTTTGTAGGTCCGGGCTGGGAGGTGTTGGCTCTGAGCCAGCCGGTCTCAGAAGGGAAGAGCAACACGCTCCCCTCAGGGCCCAGAGGAGACGGTGTGAGTGACAGTCAGCCTGGACCTGCAGAGGGGACGTGTGGGGATGCTTCTGGGCGAAGGAGCATGATAGACGCCTGCGACGGACACAGGAGCAGAAGAGCGAAAGTCCCCACCTGCAGGCAGACGGGGCTGAGACTGTCACAGCCAGGAGCCCAGGAGCCACAGGATGGCGGGCTGGCCTGCATCGTCCCTCGGTGGTGGGAGGGTGGGGTGCAGAGCCAAGCTCCTCCCTGTTCCTGCAGGTTAGGAGCTCAGGCCTCCCTCCCCCAGGGCTGTGCGGACACCTTGCCACCAGGGTCCGTTGTGACCCTGCTGTGGTGCTGTCACAATTCCCTGCACGTGGACCTCCACTGTCTCCACCCTGACCAAGGCCCAGCCATCGGCGGATGAATGGGCAAGGGTGCCCTCTGACCCTACTGCCTCCTCCAGCGGCCCACCCAGCAAGCCCAGGCTGAGGAGCCCCACAGCAGGGGTGCCCTGACCACTGTGCTGCCCTGCCGAATCCCACTACTTCTCCCTGACCTGCCCCTTTCTGGGTGCCCAGGAGCAGTCCGGGAAGGGCGCGTGTCGGAACTCCTGTGGCCACCTCCCCCCTGCCAGCCCGTCCTCGCCAGGCTGCTTGGGGAAGGGCCCTGTGCCCCATGTCTCACCTGCTCCACCAGAAACACAGGCCACGTGGGGAGCCCCAGGGCCTGCCAGCTCAGGACCAGCACAGGAAGTCTGCTCCCAGGCCCAGGCACCCAGGAGAGGGGAGCCGCTGGCAGCGCGCAAGCCCCCGGTGTACGCTGCTGGTGCTGAGCCGGCCCGGCCACCCCCTCAGGCTGTTCTCCGGTGACCCCAACTTTCATGCCAGAAAAACTGAGGCTTCGGGAAGGAACAGCCTAGGAGCACGTGCGATACCGCAGAGAGCAGGTGGCTCTGGGGCTGGCTCTTCTCAGGCCCTCCACGGGCCAGAGCATGGGCTGCTGTGGGGCTGTGGTGCACCTCACCCTGACTCCCCGGAGACCAGGACGGCTCCCACAGCTGCACTTCCCACCAGCCCTCTCAGCTGAGCCCCAGCTATGGCTCCATCTGCCCAGGACAGGTCCCAGCCAGGCCCCTTCCACTTCGCCACCTTGGGTTACTGTCCTGCTGCATTTCCAGCTAACGAGCTGGGGACTTGGGCCATCCCTGGTTCCCCTTCCTTCCCCTCCCTCCACCAGCCTCCAGCCCAGGCCGGCTGCCCCGTCGGCCAGCTTGGTCCCCAGGTCTCCGGCCTGCCTGACTCTCGCTGCACGGCCGCCGGCCGCCTCCACCCTGGATGAGGAGGTGCTCTCATCCCTGATTCCCTGATCCCTGTGCCAGTGAGGTCTCCAGGCTGCAGTTCGGACCCCACGGCTCCTGCCACTGCCCTGCAGTGGCCATCATGGCTCCAAGGACAAAGACCTGTGTTCTCACACCTGCCTGCACACCCTGCTCACAGGCCCCTCACTGAGCTCGTGGGCAAGGGAGGCGACTCAGGGCCCAGAGCCCCTGCCTCCAGGGCGGGGTTAGAAGCTCAGGCCTCCCTCCCCCAGGGCTATGTGGACCCCTTGCCACCTTGTCAGTCCAAATGACAATCAGCACGTCTAGAGAACCGCGGTGCTGCTTCAGGAAGAGCAAAGCACCGCGGGAAGCACTGGGCCACCCAGGCCGGGAACCCGGGAGGTGAGGTGAGGGGAGTCTCTCTTCCTTTCTCTTTTTTTAAACAGATGTGCTCGTCTGCCCATCAGCTCCTTCACAGCAGCAGCACAGGGTGGGCTTCACTGAAGGTCCCTGAGCATGATCAGTTGTTAAGGAAACAAATCAGTCTCCTTAGCAAATTACAGCCATGCTAATCAAAGTTTGATCTTTGAGGTTGTGGCCACAATCCAAACGGCAGACGATGTTCAGAAAACTTCGAATGTAAAGTGTGAGTTCAATCTAGATCAGCGTCCTCCCCATCTCCACTGGTCCCCTCGTCCTCATCTCTGGGAACAAGCATGCGTGCGCCCTTGACTTTGGCATGCTCCTGAAGCTGCCGTGAGCCTGCTTCCACTTCACCACCCTGTATTCTAAATCCCACCTGCTTTGTCCTCCTGGTGGTCTCCGAGGCCAACCAACGTGTCGGGGGGATTCATCCAAACCTCCATTTCCCCCCGATGGCATGTGACCTCTGCTCACCAGAGACACGTTGCTCTGGCCTTTGTTTTCCCAGCACAGGATGCCCTGGGCGTGAGCTGCGCCCTCTCTTTTCAGACTGGCCCTCACTCTTACCTTTGCATCTGTTTCTACCTCTTTACCTTTGTTCTTGGGCTTGGTGGTGAAGGTGGGCTTGTGGGGACAGCAGAGGAGGTGGGGCCTGCTGGGTGACACTAGAGTGCATGGGACGAACAGGCTCTTGGCAGCCGAGGGCCCTTGCTGGACAGTCTCGAGGCTGGGTGCTTCTCCCAGAGGCCGCGGCCTCCCAGCACTTCCAGGCATTACATGCCTTCTCACCACTTTTGGTCATGACAGCAGCTTCACCTGGTAAGTGTTTGTGGGCACGATGATTGCAACTCGGCCTGACAGCCAGAGTGAACCTGCTGTCCCCCTGCCTGTGCTCAGGTAGGCACAGCAGGACGCTCAGGGTTGCAGCGATCCTTAAGCGTTTGTGCTTCACAGATTCAAATTCTTTGATGAAATTCTCCATCATTTATCTACTTTCTCCATCGTTTCCTCTATTTAAACAGAACATTCTGATCAAAGAGATTTCCAAGCTCTTGTCTACCGCCACCTTGCCTGCAGCCCTGGCCGTCCGTCCCCATCCTGTCCTCTCGGGTTTCTGCGCTGCAGTCTCTGGATGCTGCAGGTGAAGGGTCAGCCGCGTCCCTGGAGCACAGCGCAGCCCGACCTCCACGCCCGCCAGCCTCGCCGCGTGTCCTGCAACAGCAGAGTTCAGTGGACAGAGGCCACCGCGGCTAATTCTCTGGCTCCTAAGGAAAAGTGTGGAAGTCCCCCCTCAGGGGCACTGTGCCCCAGCCACCAGGCCCAGCTCTCCTCCGAAGAGGCGCTGGGTGGAGGGCGGCTTGCCGGAGCTGCCTCCCTTCCTTCTGTCTCCAGGGCTCACTCCCCAGGGCAGCAGGCGCCCTCCTCAGCGCTGCAGTCAGCTCGGCTCTGCCTTCCAGAAGCTTCACATGAGCTCTCGAACGTCATCCTCTCTGCTTCCCAACTTGTCAAGGACTTGAAGGAAAGGTCAGCCCAAGTCTCTGCTCTTGTCATGATCAGACGCCCCTCGGATCTGCGTTCTGCCATTAAACACAGCATGAACAGAACTTGGCAAACGCTGGCTGCAGATGGTCGGCTCTGCTCTCCGTGGTCTCTCCTCTTTGAGTCACAGTCCTGTCAGTCTCTATTGCTCCTGCAGCTTTTTGATGCCTTTGGAGAGATGCCTTTTGTATTTTAGTCTGGCTTTTCTAGTTCCTAGAGCATCAGTCTACCTTAAACCACTCCATCCTACCTGGAAGAGGAAGTCTCTTTCCCACGTTTAAAGTTTTGATTTCAGTTTCCAATTGTTCATTGCTAGCAAAGAAATATGTATTGAATTTTGAACATTAACCTAGTATTCTGTGACTTTGACGAATTTAATTAAACAAATTAGTTCTAATGGGTTCCTTATTGATTCCTTCAAGATTTCCACGTAGATACTCACGTTATCTACAAATGGAGAAGGCATTATTCATTTCTTCCTTTCCAACATACACGCATTTCATTTCTTTTTCTTGCTTGTTACATTGGCTAGGGTCTCAATATGGTGCCGAACAGAGAAAACTGCAGCGCATAGAAGCCTCCTTGCTATCTTGTGGGCAGACCGTCTGCCCTTCACCCCCAAGTGTGATGATGTTAGGGGACGAGTGGCTGAGAGAATTGTTCTGTAAAGTGGGCCCACTGTGCTGACCCCCCGCCCTTGCTTTGCCAAAAAGCTATTCGCCTGCTGTCTTGCCTGGCTGAGTGGACAGGATATGACACATTCCTCAGCCAATGAGGCAGGGCGAAGGTCAGGCAGTGTAGGTGAGGCGGGCCGCCTGGGGAGGGTGACCACTGGCCATCAAAGAGGCTGCCGTGTTAACCTCCCTGCTCCTGCTCCACAAGGAAGAAAGGAAACGCAATAAAGTTGGGGTTCTGGGGTCTGTAAGATAGCAAGTCGCACCCCTCCCATTGGCTTTGGCTCCAGGGTAGGTCCCTCCTCTTCGAGGGAGTCTGTCCTCTGTCACTTTCTGAAATTAAACCTGCTGCGCCTGCCTGGGTTTTCTCGTGTTTGTTCTTCAGCACCAGGGGACGAGACCCGTTCCTGATCTGCTCTGGATGGGCACAGTGGCGTCTGTAGGGCTTTGTGGATGTCTTCTGTGGAGACAGGAAGTTTCCTCTTACAGTAGTCCTTCCGGATCTGAGCGGACACATTCCAGGACCCCTGCTGACACTCAGGTAGCTCTGAAGCTCATACTTCAGTGTCCTCCCATCTTAACCAAGCACTGGCGTGCGCAGTGGCAGCCCCTCTGCAGTTTGAAGTGCAGCAAAACTAGCCTACATTTCTTTTCCTTCTTCAGTTTCATAACTAGAACATTCTTTCTTATTATACGTCTCAGCAACCTCAGCTGCAGGTGTTTCTGTTGCTGTTGTTAGTGGGGATTGAACCATTGAGCTCCATCCCACCTTTTGTTTTCTGTCTTTGAGATAGGGCCTCGCTAAGTTGCTGCAGCTGGCCTCCAGCCTGGCCTCCTGCCTCAGCTTCCCAAGTTGCTGGGATCACAGGCGTGCGCTGCTCTGCCTGGCAGCTGAGAGTCGTCATCATAAATAGACACTGAATTTCGTCAAATGCTTTTCCTGCATCTATTGAAACACCATAAGGTTTTCCTTCCTTAGTCTGATTTGGTGAATTGATTGATGGCTGAGGGTTAACCAACCTTGCATCTCCCATTTGTTTTTTCCCAGAATAAACAAGTTACTTCAGGATAAAGACCTCCTCTTGCCGGGGAAGTTGCTCGGAGACACGATGCTTGCCTAGCGTGTGAGAGGCCCTGGGTTTGATCGCCAGTTGGATAGAACCAACCAACCACACAAAAATCCCTCATTTATTTATTATTTTTAATTTTTTTTTAAGTTGTAGATTCGACACAACCTTTATTTTTATTTATTTTTATGTGGTGCTGAGGATCAAATCCAGTCCCTCACACATGCTAGGCAAGCACTTCACCACTGGGCCACAGCTCCAGCCCCACAAATCCCTCATTTATTGATGGATTCACACACACACACCCCTTCCCCTATTGCCCAGGCTGGTCTCAAATTCCTGAGTTCAAGTTCCTCCCTTCTCAGCAGCCCAAGTAGCTGGAACTACAGTTGTGTGCCGTCACATTTGGTTCTTGAATTTGCTGTTTCGTTGAGGATTTGGGGTCTGTTTTTGGGAGATACTGGTTTGAGGTTTTCTCTTTGTGTAAGGACTTCAGTTTTCATACCAGGTAATGTTAGGTTCCTAAAATGAGCTGAGGATTCCCTCTTCTGTCTTCTGTAAGAGTCTGCATGGAACTAGAATTAAGTCTCCCTTAACTGGTAGATTTTTTCTTTGTAGATTTACAACTAGTTCATCTGTTTATTCTTGAGTGAACTTTCCTAGTTTGTACCTTTTAGGAATTTATTCTTTTTATCTAAATTGTCAAATTTATGAGAATAAAATTCTAGTCTTTCCTTAATATGTTTTTAATGTCTAAAGGCTCTGCAGTAATGTTCTGTCTTCCATTTCTAATGTTGTAATTTGTATCTTTTTTCCCTGATCAGGTGAGGGTTATCAAATTTATTGATCTTTTCAAAGAACCAGGTTTTATTTCCATTGACTTTTATCTTTTTTTCTTTAATTTTCATTTCTCTCTGCTCTCTTGCTTCCGTTGTTCTCCCAGCTTTGGCTTTAGTTTGCCTTTCCCCCCCCTAAATACTTAATGTGAAAGTAGAGATAATTGATTTGAGACTTTTCTTCATTTCTAATGTAAGCATGTGATGTTATAAAGGCCCTTCTAGACATTGCTTTAGCTACAACCCATAAATCTCAATGTGCTGTTTTTATTTTCATCCAGTTCAAAGTGTTTTCTAATTTCCCTTGTGACTTCCTCTTCAATGCATAGGTTATTTGATATCTAGCAACTCTGCAGACATCTCTATTAATGATTTCTCAGTAATATTAGGTCAGAAAACATGCTTTTCATGAATTCAACGTTTTAAAGTGCAGCATTAAGGGCCATTCTGTGGCCCACAACATGGTACATCTTGGCAAATGTCCCACATGCACTTGAATAGAACGTGTATTCTGCTGCTGTTGGAGGAATAGTCTTCAAATGTCAGTTGGGTCAAACTGGTTGATAAGGTTGTTCGCTTTTTCTTTGTCCCTAAGATTTTCTGTCTATTCTCTCAATCGGTGAAAGAGAAACGTAGAAGTCTGACTGTAAGAAACTACTTGACGTTTCAGTTCGATCAGTTTTGCTCCCTGCAGTTTGAAACCCTATCATCAGATGAACACACACTTGGGGTTGTCGTGCTTTCTTTTGTAGCTTTGTAATGTCTCTTTTTATCTTTGGTGATACTCTTCACTCCAAAATGTGCATTGCCTGCCGTTGACATAAATATTCCAATTGATTAACGTGCTGGGGATGGAACGCAGGGGTGCTTTGCCACAGAGCCACGCCCCAGCCCTTGCTATTCCTTTTTAAATTTTCAAAGAGGTTCTCAACAAGTTGCTGAGGCTGACCTCAAACTTGTGATCATGATGATGCCCTTGACGCCTTGTGCCTCCTGTTGGAGGCCCCCAGGTCCTGTGTGGGTATGAGGTGCCCTCCACCACTGCCCACTCAGACTGGGGACAGGGTCCCCTCCTTCCTGAGGCATCTCTGAGGGACAGAGGGTGGTTAGGTTGAGGGCTTCTTGCTGGGCTGCTGCAAGCGGTGCTAACTCCTCGACCCAGGGCAGGTGAGCCTCCGGTGAGGTCCAGGTGAGTGTGGGAAGGTGCCCAGGCCCAGCCTCAGGGCAGCACAGGTCCAAGTGGTGAGGCGGCTGCAGCCAGGGCAGCCAAAGCGACCATCGCAGTGCTGTGCGTGAGCTGCGTCAGCCCAGGAACCAGGGTCCCAGAGGACAGGCACCTGTGCCCGCCAGGCCCACAGCAGCTCCATCCAAACCAGCAAAACCTGGAAGCAGCTCAACAAGGTTCATCCACACCAGGGACTGTCACCTGGCGGGAAAAGGCCTCTGGGGTGCCTTGCAAAGGCTCTGTGAAGTGACAGGTACCAGGGTCCAAAGGAGACATTCTCAAAACCAGATGGGTGGTCACTAGGGGCCAGGGGAGAGGCAAGGGAGCCTGAAGGGCTAGCAGGAGGGGCTTCTGGGGAGGCAGACTGTCCCGTGTCCTCACTGGAAACAGGGTCCAGCATCTACACGTGCCGAAACCCATGGAACCAAACAGCAAAGCCAAGTCCAGCCTCCGGGGATTCCCTAGGAAGGGCTGGGGGTGCAGCTGAGTGCTGGGGCGCTTGCTTGGCTCCCACGGCCCTGATGACGTCAGGCCACCCAGGTGGCCCTTGCTGGGTGCTGCCGATCCTGCCATGTCCTGGAGGGGTGCAGTGTGCATTTAGCTGACGACTGTGATGGCCGTCACTCAAGGTGGCCATCTCTCTCCTATCATTGCTTCTAAGGTCTGGACACTGTCCCCTCCGGAACTGATACTGAAGGTGGGGTCTCTCCAGAGGTGACCAGGTCGTGTGCCCCGCCCTCTCTCCCACCACCCGATGGCACCGCAGGCCTCACAGGACATGGGCTCCTCTGCCTCCAGAACTGAGCTGTTTGCTCATTACGAACAAGTGTCTGGTGTTGTGTTTCTAAAACTGCGTCCCAGAGGGGCCACAAGTCCTCTTGGTGTATGCATTTCCAAGGAAGGGGACCAACTTACAAGTGATGTAAGGGGCTTGAGACCCCACCCCAGGATTTCACATCCGAAGGCGCTGAGGCTCGTGGACTGCGGGCTGCCCCTCACCCCTCTATCCTGTGCTCCTGTAGGAGCCTTGAAAATGTGGGGGGCATTTCCTCACTGCCCTGCCTGTGCCTGTCAGGTGGCCCCCACCCCTGCACTCTCCTGCCCTTCTGCCCCACCCAGCATGGGCATGCTCCCAGACTCCCCCAGCCTTGGGGCCGCTCCCAGCCAGCACCCTGACAGCCCATCCTCCCCTCCCTGTCTCCCACCTGGCAAGGGCCAGTTCTGCTGCAGGTGCTGCACTTGGTGCTGGGGATGAACCAGGGCCTTGTGCTTGAGGCAGGCGCTCCACCAACGAGCGACACCCCCGCCTGCACTCAGTTTTGTTCCTGATTGTTCTGGCTCTTATATGCCCACACCAGAAGGGACTCTGGCTGTCACTGGGCTCCTCCTGGCTGGCCCTGGCCACACCAAGGTCATAGTGGACTCAGCTCAAGGTCGTTCTGGGTGCTGGGAGACAAGCTCCCGAGGTGAAGGGTAGACTCAGAAGAGCACTGCTGGGGCAGTCCGAGGCCATGGGACCCCGCCCTCTAGGCTGCCTGCCTGGCCTGGGTCAGAGCACCGGAGCTGCTTGCTTGGGGCTGAGTGGAGCCTGGCAGGGACCTGCCTCTCCGAGAGGCGCCCACTGGTGAGTCCAGTCCTCGAGGAGGCTGACAGACGGGAGGCACCACCCTGCCAGGAGTCTGGTGGGCTTGCTCGGGGTGAGGCTGGGAGTCAAAGCAGCCTTGTCCCTCCCTACACTGCGGGCAGAGCTGGGGCTCCCTGGGACCTGCTGCTACAGAGGCAAGGCCATGGGCCTGGACAGGCCTCACACAGGACACCACGCTCAGGGCCACCATGTGCTCCCAAGGCAGGAGCCCCGGGCAGTGTCTTCTACAAGGCCCCCTCCTGGCCGACGCGCACTCACCAGCCAGCAGGTGGGCCTCGCTGCCCCTGAGTCTGGAACACAGCTCCTCAGAGACCTTGTGACCCCAAACCTCTGCCCTCCCTCACCAGGGGGCGTCTCAGGCCTGGGGCAGGGCAGCCCTGACAACTGGCCACCAGCCCTGGGAGCCCCGCACCTGAGCAACGGCAGGCATCCGGCAGGTGTGGCCAGACTGCCCTGCCGCTCGAGGGCAACTGCCCAGAGGTGACCATGGGGGCCCAGGCACACAGAGGGCCCAGTCCTTGGCTTTGCCCGGGTGTGCTGGTCAGGGCTGCCCAGTCAGGGTCATAGGGCAGGAGCCAAACTCCAACCCACTCGCCCATGCGGGCCACGCCAAGATGCTGACCACACCAAGTCCACGAGGCAGCAGGCCAGGCAGGGGCCAACTTTAATACGGGGCCCGACTGGTGGGGTTGAGGAGGCTCCCTGGTCTGGTGGCCACTGCTCTCGCACTGCTCATGGGCCAGCCAGGCTGTCCGATGGTGAAACAAGTGCTTGCATGAGAAATGGCTTCCGGGCTGAGCCTCCTGTCCTGGCAGCTGGCAGCTCAGGAGCTGGTGGCTGGGACTACCCAGGACAGCCCAGGCACAGGGAGGGTGCCACGGCTGCTGTGGCAGTCTCACCACCTTCTTCAGGATGTCTTTGCTTGGGGGGCAGAGCCACTTGGCAGAGGGGCAAGGCCAGGGCTCCGGGAGGCAATCTAGCAGCGACTGCCCCGGCCAGCTCCCCCAGCGGCTGGAAGCTTGTCCCGGCTGTCAGGGTGGAGGTGCCATGAAGTCTGGGGTGTCTGCCCCTAACCTTCGGGGAAGCCGAGGCACGTCGGGCCCTCTGGCTCAGCTCTCCACCAGCTCGTGGGAACAGCAAGCAAGGGAGAGGGCGGTGGGTGGCAGGCCTGGGCCTCTGCCACCATGGGAAGCGCCCGTCAGAAGCCGGCCTGGCCAGGGCAGGGTCTGCAGTCGCTGTTTAATCCAGAGCCAGAGCAGAACGGCAGCCACTGTGCAGTCAGACCCCGCTGTGCGGGGACGCTCACAGCCGCTGGCCCGAGTCTGCGTGTGCGGCTGTTCCGCCCGACAGCACCTTTGGCCAGCCTGGCCATGCTGGCCTCCTGGGCGCCCTGGGCACCCTGCCACACATCCAAACCCTGTGAGCTGGTCCTGGCAGAATCGCCGCGAGTCCTGCGAGGGCCGAGCTAGGAGGCTGCCACCAGGTCTGCGGGCCTGGGCCCGGGTCTGGCCTTGACAACGGCTCTTTCTGTCGGGGAAACAGACACATTTGATGTGGAAAAGACCACAGCAGACACTTCCAGAAGACGGAACCCGAGGTCACTGGAGAAGGCCACTATGGGAGGGTGCCCAGCCGGGGAGGTGGGGGGAGCCAGGGGGGCCCACAACTAGCTCTAGCGAGGGGCAGGGCTCCCAGAGCCTCAGAGGAACAGGAAACAGGAAGATGGGGACAAGTGGTCAGGCCTGCAGGGGTCTCAGAGCCTGTGGTAGAGGCCACAGCCGCCCCTCGGCTACAAGTTTCAGAGACCGACCCAAACCCACCTCAGCAAGGCCTCATGGCTGATCAGCCTTCCCGTTCTGGCGTCTGGTGACACCCTGTGACTGGTCCGCCCTCCAGGGGCGAACAGCACCCTGCGCCCTGCTTCACCCGAGGCAGCAGAAGGCTGCACCAGCCAGCCGCCCGCTGGGAATGCTGGGAATGCTGGGAACGCTGGGAATGCTGGGAACGGGAGCGTCTGCGGTTCCCCCTGGGACTTGCTGTCCTGCATCCCACGCTGGGAAGGCTGCGGCAGGGGGTACCTGGGTGTGCTGCAGGAAGGGGCTCCGAGGGAACCTCCGGTAACTCTACGTGTTCCTGCAGGAAGCAGAGCGAGGCCGTGAGGCTGCTGATGAGCCACCGCAGGTGGGGCCGCAGAACAAGAGCCCTCCTGCTCCACCCGAGTCTGCACCCTCCCCAGCTCAGGCATCTGTGGGGACTCAAATCTCCCCAGGTGAGGACAGTCACTGCAGCAATGGCTTCTGCAATGGTCCTGGGGATCCTGAGGGCATGATGGCCAGCGCTTGGGCTTCCCTGGAGGCCCCAGAGCACAAGACTGGGGCCCTGTCGGAACCATGGGTTTGAAACAGGCACCCAGGTTGTGCTGGTGTCCACAGGACACAGTGGGGCGACTGTGGGAGGTACCCAGGGGCCGCCCTGCAGTGGACAAGAGGACATGGGCCCTGAGGGCAGTTTCAGGCTGGTGGCAGCAGGCAGCTCTGGGGCACTGCGGAGCGGCCCAGAGACGGAGGATCTGCTTCGGGCAACCGCAGTGCTCCGGGCCCAGGACCAGCTGCAGAATCAGACCCCCAGGGCCCGACCTGCACAGGAGTCACCAGACACAGGCGAGGAAAGAAACCCACGTCAGGGCTGGGAGGCTCAGCCTTTGCCCTGTCCAGACACAGGTCACTGCCGATAACGGTCCCTGGGGTCAGCAGCCCTGGACACCACCCATCCCTGCTGTCTCTTCAAGCTGCCATCCAAGTTACAGAGAAAGGCTGGTTCAGCACAGACGTGTCACTTAGGACGGAAAACTAGCTGCAAAGCCAGGCCCCTGTGCTCAGCAAAACGGCTGCACAGGCAGAGGCCTACTGCAGTCCTGTCCCCGAGAGCCGGGGCCTCACTGCTTGAGCCACCATGCCTGACCCTGGGGTCCCACCGTCTGGCCACTGTGCCCAGCCCGGGGTCCTGTACCTGAGTGAGTGCATCCAGCTCCTCCAGGATGGCGTCTTCATCCTCCTGAGTGAAACTTCCTGCCAACAGCTCATCTATTTGCTGCAGAAGGAGCGGCGGTGAGGGTGCGTCAGGCTGGGCCCAGGGAGGCAGCCCCTCGGAAAGGAGGCAGCCTGTGGCCCCCGGCCTCCCCTGGCAGCGGCAGCCACCATGTGGAGGGGGTGGTTTGGCCCCGCAGGGCCACACGTGCCCCACACGTCCCCAATGCGGGCAATGGCACTGGGCAGCAGGTTGGGAGGGCTCAGTACCAGGTGACACCTACCCGCTGGTACTCCACGGCCTCCTGGGTCTCGTCCAGGATCCTCTCCACTTCCTCTATGGACATCACCTGGGGATGGTGGGGTTTGAAGTCTTCAGCGAGGCAGATGACAGCCCGCCTCAAGGCCAAGCCCTGTGCTCTGCGCCGGCCCAGGTGGACCCAGGCCTTGGACGGCCACCTAGATCTCCCTTCACCTGAGCTGCCCTGACATCATGCTCGGGGTGGGCGACTTGATTTCAAGTTCGAAGTGGCACCTCTGCTTAGCTGGCACAAATACCACCAATACATACTGAGCAAGTGGCATGCACGACCTCAGCTCTCCCACAGCCCACCCAGCGGCCCACTCAGAGCAATGGGGAGGAGCCCTGGGCTGGGCTTCCTGAGGCGAAGAGGGCGCTTACCACCCCTAGGAAACCTTCAAGGTTAGTAATCGCACTGTTCTCTACCCTAGCCAGACCTCCCCGTCACCAGCACCCACAGAACCAGCCCATGGCATAGCAGTACCCTCCCCGATCCCTCTGGCCCCGAGTGCCTGTGCCAACCACTGGTGGTTCCCCTGGCCCAGCCTGGGTGCTGAGCAGGAAGCCCTGCTGGATCCGCTGGACCCCCTTCTCCATTCCCGCCCCCTTGCAAGGACCTACCTGGTGCATCTTGTTCAGACACTCATTCCCCACCTGCAGCCCCTCCAGCACCTTCATCTCAATCTGGGTGAACTCGATGCTCTGGACCTGAAAAGGACCAGCCCCAGGTGGTCAGCAGCCCTGCCTGCTCTCCTGACCCAGGGGCAGGGTACAGGGTGACAACACTGCTGACCAGGGCTTCTGGGCACACCCCCTTCCTGTCCCCTCCCATTGCCCACTGGGGAGAGAGGACAGAGAAAGCACTAGAAGACATGCAAAGAACGTCTGCATGCTTAATTGGCAGCTCAGGCTACCCAGAGTGGAACCATGCTGCCTGGGACCTTAACACCAGGGGCACTGGCGCCAACCCCTTGACTCCTGACCCGACCCACTCGCAGCACCAGGGGCGGCTCAGCAGGAGCCCTTGCTCCTGCCCTACCCCTAAGCCCATCTGGTTCCAGCACAGGTCTTTGTCTGCCTACCATGGCCTCCAGGCTGCTGATCTGGCTCTCCGTCCTGTCCAGGAGCTGCTCCCGGTACCGCTTCTTCTTGAGCAGCAGCTTGGCCCGTCTGCAGAGGGACCCACTGAGGAGTGAGGGCTGTGGCCCCAGCGGGTCCTGCCCACTAGCTCTAGGCCACCTGGACCTGACCCCACCACTGACCCCACCCTGACCCCACCCACTCACTCCTTCCTGCCATCTCGAAGAAGCTGCCTGGCCAGGGCCCGCTCCCGCTCCAGCTGCTGCGTGACCCTCTTCTGGTATTGTCTCAGCTTGTCCCGCTGCTGCTTGAGTTGCTGCCGAGAGAAAGTGGTCTCATGTTAGGAGGCCCACAGGGCTGGCCTGGCCAGGCTGCCTAGCTCTGGCCATGTTGGCGGGGGGCTCACAGAGGATGCCTCAGAGGCCATCACCGTCTAAAACAGCGACTTCTGGTGGGCAGGACTCTCCCAGGGCATGTGTGCAACACCCAGAAGCACTTGCAGTCCCACAGTGTGGGGAGCTGTTGGCATCTGGCCCTCTCAATGTCCATGCACCAAGGAGAACCTCACTCTAGCCATCACAGCCTGGCCCAGGACACAGGAGCTCAGGGACAGGCTGGGAAGTGGCCACCAGTCCCTGGAAAAAGGTTCACCCACAACAGAGAACAGCAGCTGAGAGGCGCCAGAGCCCAGGGTGCACAGGCCCCGGTGGGGCTTGGGAAGACCCTCCTGTCCGTAGCGTGCGCTCAGCTCCCCCCTCTTACGAGTGTCCGTCTGAATGGACAGCGACTGGTGGGTGATGTGCCTGCCAACCACAACTCCTCTCCACCCCGCGCCCAGAGGCACAGGCACTACCAGTCTTGGCCTGTCTTCCCTGCTTAGGTCACTTCCTAAGATGAAGTGATGGCGCTGTGAGGAGCAGGGTCAGGACCCTCTCACGCTCAGGACGGCAGTAGGTTCCTGGTAGTGAGCTCAGTAGGCGACACTGGCCTTGAGGCTCAGCGAGTGAGCAATCAGCACGCACCATCCCCTCCACCCCTCCACGGGCCTGTCCTCCAGGGCCAGCAGGGAAGGTGCCCACCATCCAGCCCCCACACATGGGAGTCCTGCAACTAGCCTACCTGCCCTTCTATCCAGCAAAACCTTCATGGCCATCATACAAGGAGAACCTCAGTCTAGTCACCACAGCCAGATGCCAGCAGCACCCCACACTGTGAGACTGGAAGTGCTTCTGGCCACACATGCCCTGGGAGACAGTCCTGCCCCCGAGAGGTCACTGTTTTAGACGGTGGCTGATGCCTACAAAACGGCCTCCAAAAGAGGCTGGAGAGGAGCCCAAAGGAGGCAGGACGGCTGGAGGGTGGGGGCAGCGGGTCACAGACCGCACGCTGGGGCTTCGTCCTGGGCACACTTGGGCAGTGTGTGCTACTGCGTGCGTCCCGAGCCCTCAGACCCCTTTGCACCGCGCAGGTGCTCTTTGGAGAAATGGAGGGAGGGCGGCGGCGGAGTGGGGGCGGCGCTGGGCCGCGCACGGCTTGGGCCTCTGTCGCCCGGTGAAGAGGCGCCCGCTGCCACTCCTCTAGCTGGGGCCATCGGCCACGAGCTCCTACCTGGCGGGGTCGGGAGCAAGGCAGGACACCGCCTGTCCCCGCGACCCGGCCTCTACCGCACAACCATTTCCACCGCGAAAACTAAAGGGAAGCATCAGAAGGAAGCGCGGCCAGTCTGGGGCCCTTCCTCTGGATGCGGTTTTCTGTTCGGGTCCTGTGGCCGCGTGTCCCCGGTCCCCCCGCGATCCCCCCGCGGTCCCTCCCCGTCCCCCGCTCTGCTCCCCCCCGCTCGAGAGCCCCACGGTCCCGCGCCGCCCGCCCTCTCGCCGCGCCTCGGCGCCTCACCAGGATGGCCCTGTCCTGCTCGGTGACCCGGCTCTGCTTCTTGCGGCCGAACAGGTTGCCCATGGCGGCCCCGCGCCCGCCGCCCGGCCGAGCCGCCGCCGCCCCGCGGCCACCGTACCCGGTCCCTACGGCGGCCGCGCAGGGCCCCGCCCCGCAGAACGCGCCCGCGCCTGCGCGTCCGGCCCCGCCCCGCCCCGTCCCTCCTCGCGGGGTCCGCCGTGGGGCCGGGTCGCGCTGGCGCGGCCTCCTGAAACCTGGGGAGGAGCCGGCCGGCCGGCGCGAGCCCGGAGGCCTCGATGATGCTCGGGCCTCAAGAGAAGCTCCAGCTTAGAGGGACCTGCGGGTTACGGAGCCCAGCCTGCCGGCGGCCTCCGCTCCGCTCCGCTGTGCGGGCGTCCCTGTTCCGCGAGCTCTGAGCGCTGGACGCTGCACGTCCGGCGAGCTGGACCTGAAAGTGCTGGCTGAAGTGTGTGCCGCCGCCGCCCTGCCTTTCGGCCCTGGCACTCGTCTCCCCCCACGCTGGGTTCTCGCCGTGCTCGACCCAAGGAGCCGGCGTGGCCAGTCCCGGCTTCTGGGTGGACTCTGGCTGTGCCCTGGCCGCAGCCTTCCTGCCCTCGGGACAGAAGCATTCCCGGGGGTAAGGGGCAGCGCTGCTGGGAGTACTGCAGCCCTGTTACGTTTGCACCAACCCCCAGGGATCCTCCAGAACCATCTGACCTCTCACCTTCACCCCGTAGGTGAGTTAAATGGGGTGATGATGGACACCCGCCTCAGGGCGTGGCACTAATCTCGGCAGCCTGTCCCCCCAGGGCGTGGCGCTGCCTTGGGTAAGTGCTTGTGCTTCCCCTGATCCCCTCCTTGCACAGTCGCTTCGTAAGAGGAAATACAGGGAGCGTGCCCATGGCGGAATGTTTAGTCCAGGGGGCACTCAGAACTGGGCACCAGCCACTGCAAGGATCTGGGGCTCGGTTGGCCCCACTGTGAGTCAGACTTAAGACCATACATCATCTGCTGCGTGTAAATCCCCCTCTGATAGGGACGTCTGTGTCCCCTGGAATGAGCAGCCATTTAAAACCAGCGCCTTGAGATTCGGAGCTGCACGCATACCTCCTTCCTCTGGGTCGCAGCACTTCCGGCGGCGCAGGCGCCTCCGGGAAAGGCCTGGAGGCCGTTTGGTCACACCTGCAGCAATGCTGTCTGGGTTCTCTCCAGGTCCAGAGCTCCAGCCTGTGGCTTGTGCCTGGAAACAGAGAGGCCGAGTCAAGTCCACCGTGGTGACTTAAATCAGGTTTTGGCCACCAGACCCAAACTGTCTCTGTTGCTCAGAGCAAGCAGTGTCCTGGTGGACTGCCCACTTGCTTTGTTCCCAGGGACCCTCTGAGTGTCAGGCTGGCTGCCCACTGCAGGGCTTGCCCTCCTCGGCCTCAGCAGTTCTGGGATCACCTCATCCCTGTGGAACCGGGAGCCCAGCTCAACAGTGGCATCCCATTCTCATGGTGAGCTTGGCAGCAGGCACAGAACTGAGAGGCCCCCTCACTTGTGGGTCCAGGTTGTGCCAACGCATGCAGAGGTTGCAGGGTCCACATGTATAGTCGGGCCTGGGTGTGCAGGTCCCCCTGGATGGACCCACTTCAATAGCTGTCCCTCTGTGGACCTGCATACTCTGGTCCACACTGTGCCAGGGATGCTCTGGCCTCTCATGCTCACGCACTGCAGTCCCCTGTTGAGTCCGAGTTTCAGTCAATCCAGTGAACAAGCTGTGGTGGGCTCCAAGGGCAAGGTCAGGGGCTGGGTGCACTGGTGGCAGCGGTGCACCTGCCTCAGGAATCCAATGCCATCTGGGCTTCTATTTCAGCCTCCTGTCTAACACCCGGAAGCCACTTCCACACGTACTCCCCAGGTCTCTGCCAATACATGTTTGAAAATCTTGGAATTCCTGTAGTCGTAACCAGGGCTCGGCAGGCTGCAGCCTGCAAGCAGGTCTGGCCTGGAGCCTGTTTTTTGTACAGCCCGTGAGCTAAGAAAGTTCTGCATTTTTAAAGGGTTGTGAAACACACACCACCGCCACCACCACCACCACCGCCGCCAAAACGGAGGAAGGAGGAAGAGGAGGAGAATAAGAAGGTGGGCAGAGATGCCCTGTGGGGGCGAATCTAAAACGTGGACTGTTTGGTGCTTCACAGAGAAGAACGCAGCTCTGCCGAGTGTTCCCTGCAGGGTCCCACGCTGCCCCTGGCCCTGAGGGGATGAAGGAGGCTGTGGAGGTCCTTGAGGGGGATGGGAACCCCTGGAGGACCTGCCCAAGTGGGCTCACAAGAGGGTTGCCAAGTGTGGGATGCCAGGCCCTGGGCCACTGCTACTCAGGCCACAGGAGAGGCTGCGAGTGGCCTGGGAGGCTCGGCCTCAGTTGAGATCAAGCACTGCCCTTTGAGTTCAGGGTCATCTTCCATCAAGGCCCCAACTGTCAAGCTAGGAAGCTGACGAGGTGAGCGGGTGGCCTTGGTGTGGGAGCTGCAGCAGCACCGCCCTGTGGGGTGAGGACTGAGAGTGTCTGGAGCCCTGTGCGTGTCCTAGTGGTCATCCTGCTGCCACTTGGGCCATGCGGCAGCTGTTTCCTTGAGGGTGACTCCCATAGGCCCAGGTCAGTGGCAGGAACTTCCTTTGTCAAGATCAGCAGTGCAGTTGAGCCCCAGGTCAAGTCCAAAACAATGCCCGGATTCCACCTTGGAGGCCCTGCGTGCGGAGCCAGGCCTGGATGACCTGCGTACCCTGTGGTTCCAGTCAGTTGGCAGAAGCCACAGTGGTCATCTGAGCAGAAAATGTAACTGGAGACCTGCTAACTAGAAAAGGACTTTCACTCCTAAAAGGCACGGCAGACCTCCGAGGAGCCAGGGACAGCCAATGCCGGGACAGCTGCAGGTAGGACAGAGGGGGTGGGGAAGAAAGGACACTGAGGAAGCTCACCGCTGAGGAAGGCCTGCAGCCTGCCCTGGGGAGGGAACTGCAGAGGGTGGGAACCAGGGTTCCCTGGAACCAGCTGTGGACTTTCCTGGGAGTAGGCAGGTGGCCAGGCAGGTGGCCAGAGACCTTCCTCACGCAGATCCACTGGTGGCTGTACTGGGACAGGGAAGCTCTGGGACTCGGAGGCGGCACTCACCTAGCATGGGGAGGCCCCGTCCCATTCCCAGCACCCCAAACGAACAAAACAAAGGGAAGCCCGGCCTCTGCTAGGCCTGGGGGGCTCCAGCACCCTTTGCTGGTGGAGCCTAACCTCCCGCCAGCCGAGGAAGCGGAAGAAGCGCAGATGGGGCCCAGCGGCACTTCTGAGGCAGGCTGAGGAAGGGTCAGCCAATGGGTAATGACTTCACGTACGGCCATAGTGATGCTGTGTGACTTCTCAGGCCAGGTCACCAAGGTCATACAGCTCCCTCTTGGTGTCTTGGGATACTTTTTCTTGGAACTCAGCCACCAAGTCAGGGTCCTAGCAACATGGAGAGGCCTGGGAGTACAGGGACGGCCAGTCAGTGCTCCCAGCAGAGAGCAGTGCTGCACGGAATATTCTAGACCCCTGAGCCACCCCAGCTGACGTTAGTGGGACAGAGATGAGCCTTCCCCGATGAAGACTGCCTAAATCACAGATCTGGGAGCTAAATGAATGGCTGCTGTTTTAGGCCACTTTGCAAGTGGTACATCATGTGGCAGTAGATAACGGAGGCCTCGGGGAGGTGGCTTGGGACGGCAGAGGGGGATTCCAAGTGCACATGAAAACGCCACTGGGGCCTTCCACAGAGGAGCCCGCTCCCCTCAGTTCACAGCCCGGCTCAATTTGCCAGATCAGCTTAGGCTTTATGAGACTGTCCAGCCAGGGACACTTGCCCAGCTGGCCAAGACCAAGAGCCCTCACGGCATGGCCCATTGCATGCTCACGACCGGGCTCCCTGAGAGGTCGGGAGACCTTTTTGGCAGTACCTCTCCACCAGTCCCCGGCCTGAAGGCTCAACAAGCACACGCAGGAGCCCAGGTGTGCACGGGGCCACAGACCAGCCTGGGCAGGGGCTCCCGGACTCTGCCTCCACGCGCTTCCCCAGCTGGAGCAGCAGAGCCTTGGCATTCGTGGGGTCCAGGTGGTCACTCATCTCCCTGGACGCAGCTGTGTCTCCTTCGAGTTCAGTGGATGTGACAAGGGGCAACGGGCTCCCCCCTGAGGTGTCATCTGCAGTTGAGGGGAGCTACCCACACGGGCATTGCCAGGGGAGGCTCTGGGGTTACCTGGGATGGTTCAGGTTTGTCCACGAAACTCCTTCCAGCTCCCTCCTCTGCTCTGACCCGCACAGGAAGGGCCTGGGAGGCGGAGAATGCAGTTCACCCTGTAATCCTGCAACCTGTGGGGGGATGTGGGGGGCTTTTGGATGCGAGGGTCCTGCGAGGGGGAACTCCATCTTCCTTCCCGAGGTTCTCACTCGGCCTTGGACTGAGAAGCAAAGCCTCTGCACGTTTCCAAGCCGCCGTCTTTGGAGAGCCAGCAGGAGGCCGCGGCCCCCCGGTGCTCACAGTCCTGATCTCACAGTGGTGCTGTTCCTTGAGCTGCTTCTCCATCTCCCAAATATGGCTTTCCAGAAGCTGCTCTAGGTGATGGCAGAGTGTCCTGCCACACAGGCCCAGGTGGCCGGCACCTGTGCTGACCAGGCTGCTAGAGCACTCAGGGCTCACAGGAAAAGGAATGTCCCGTCTCCCTGCGGGACCGGAGGCCGAGGTCGGGGAGCCACAGGCGGGTTCCCCCGGGCTCCCAGGCAGGATCTGTCCTAGGCTCCCAGCTCTGGTGGCGGCTCGCAACCCTTGTCTGCTTGGTCTGTGGAAGTGTCACTGTCTGCCTCTACCCTCACATGACATTTGCCGTGTGTGTGTGTCTGTCTGTCTGAGCCAAATTTTCCCTTTGTATAAGGGCACCAGTCCTGTTGGATCAAGGCCGCCCTACTCCAGGATGGCCTCATCCTAACTGGTCACACCTGCAGCAAGCCTGTTTCCAGATGAGGGCACATTGCAGCCAGGCGTGGTGGCACACTCCTGTAGTCCCAGCAGCTTGGGAGGCTGAGGCAGGAGGATCACAAGTTCAAAGTCAACCTCAGCAAAAGCGAGGCGCTAAGCACCTCAGTGAGATCCTGTCTCTAAATAAAACACAAAATAGGGCTAAGTATGTGGCTCAGTGGCCAAGTGTCCCTGAGTTCAATTCCCGGGATCCCACCTTCCCCCCAAAACCACACCAAAATGATGAGGTGATGAGGGTGAGGACTTCAGCCTGAGTTTTAGGGGGCACAGCTCAACCCACAACACCACAGCACGGTCATTGCCGAATTCCGTCTCTGTTCGAGGACCTGCTTGCTGAATGGCTTCTGGCACTAGATACTGGACAGCTCAGCATGATTTCAGGAAGGCAGGAGTCTCTCTGGGCATTCGAGGAGGAGGGAACCAAGGGCTTCAAAGCCACTGGAGGAATGAGGGTCGGGGAATCCCATCCCTGGACAATGGGACAGCAGCTTTGGAGTCTGAGGCCATCAGAATAACAGGAAGCAGACATGCAGTCACACAAACTGCAGGCCCACCAGGTGGACTGCCACTGCTTGGGGAGGTGACACCCCACCCTCTCCACCTCTAGAGAGCTTCTTGTCAGTGTAACTAACCTGGGGACAAGCTGGCAGGCCACCTGTGCAACCCAGGGCAGCAGCAGGCAGGTGACAGAGGCCGGTCTGAGGGCATTGGGAGGCAGGCAGGCAATGCAGGAGGTGGATTCCTGTGGCCTGGAGAAGACCCCCCGAGAGGGGCACATGGCGTGCACGTGGTCCCTGTGGGGAGCCGGTGCTATAAGCCCCACGTCATTCGGGAGCCCCTGTGTCCTCAGGCCCACTAGGCTCCAGGCAGGGTGGGCACCGGGGTGACTCCAGTCCCTTTGTGTGCGGGAACTGGCTGACACAGCAGCCAGTGTGCAAAGCCATCCGGATACTCTGACCCTCGTCTCCACTTCTCCATCCAGGAGGGCCCCCCTTTCCCAGGCCTGCCTCCTCCTTGCCCCAGAAAGCACGTGCAGGGAGAGGACGGCTCACCTTCTCAGGCCTTGGCCAAGGTAGGGCTCTGATTGGCTTAGTTTAGGCCAATCGGCTGTGGCCTTGGGGAGTTGTGACGAATGATTGGCCCAGTGCGGGAGTCCTGTCCACCCCGGAGCCAATCCGGAGAGGCGGGCAGTTTCCATTCAAACTGCGAGGAAGGGTGGCGGGAAGGAGGGAGGGAGCACTTGCCCCAAAGAGGTACTTTTTTGTCCCCATCTTGCCCGTATGTGTGACAGGCACGGGGCACAGGTTGATGCCTGACTCAGGCCAGAAGGCCTCAGGGAACGTGGCAGGGGCGGGATGCGGGTGGGATGCGGGTGGGGCGGTGCAGTGTCTCCAGTGGCCCTGGGGGAGTCTCAGGGTCTGGCTGAGAATTCGGTGGCACAGCCGAGAAAGAGGCCTGGGCCCAAGGACCATCCTGGAACGGGCGGAAAGAGTCGGCCAGCCCCAGGGGGTGGGTTGAGCCCCGAAAATGTCGGTCCCGGACAAGCGGGTGTTGGCGGGAGCTGCTCGCTTTGCTCACACCTGGGAGCGGACCCCAGATGGAAGGTGTTCTGGGGAGGAAAGGCCTGGCTTGCTGGTGGCCTCGGGGACCCGCGGGATGGGGGACGCCGGCTGGCAGGGGTGCGGGGTGAGGACTCATCTTTGGGGCCATTAGAAGCAGAGGGAGGACTGGGGCAGGGAGGGCGCAGCGGGGCCTTGGGGCGCTGACCTCCCTCCAGGAAGACAGTCCCGCCCCGACTTCCCGGCTTGTGTGACCCGCGGTGACTCCCTCAGCGACCACACGGTGGCGCTGCAGGACAGGCGGACAGAGCAGCCGCGCAGCCCACGTCCTGGGAGCTGGGGTGGTAGATGGGACCCCAAAGCTGCGTGAATGGAACTCCAGACCCCTGCAGGCCGGCGACAGCCCCGACTGTCTCGGTGAGACCCTGCTCTGTACCGACTGCAGCAAGATGGGTCCAGGAAGCCAGTGTGGGATCAGGGTTGGGAGACCCCCGTGGCCAGGGGAGCTGGGCGGTGCCAGGAAGCCGTTGGTTCATTGGCTCCTTCTCTCACTCATCCGGCACCTACCTGGGTCTGCCCTGCTCTGAGTGTCCCTGCGTCATGGGTTTGCACATGGCAGGGGAGACACTGGGTGATGGGACAGGTGCACAGTGGAGGGTGGTGTCAGGGATGCGTCCTTGAGGAAGTGGCATCAGAGGCCAGGAGCACGAGCATCAGACAAGATGCAGGCAGGCTGGTCAGTGGGACTGGGCCACTCCTGGCTACAGGGTCCCCAGCCTGGGGGGCTGGTCTCACGTGGGCCTCTCTCCCAGTCACTCTGGCTGCTCTCCTGTGGGGTGAGAAGTGGACTTGGGGCCCTGGAATAGTCCAGGCGAGAGGCAGTGACAGGGCAGAGCTTGTTGATGGGTGAGAAGGCGCCAAGTGGACTGGGCATCAGGGCAGTCCTGCACCTGGTGGATGTGGTGCCCTTCAGAGGGAGCAGCAGTCCCACTGCACCTTGACGACCCCGACCTCCCATTTCACAGGAAGGAACAGGTGCACAGGCGTCGGGAAGCCTGCCTGAGGGGGTGAGCACTGGCACGCAGCCGGCAGCTGCTGCCCGAGGGGGTGAAAAGGGGAGAGGCCCCCTGGGGCCTGGTGTGGGGTCCCTGTGGGCAGGTGCTGGCTCTGGGTGTGCTGTGGCTGTGTGCAGGCCCCAGCCGTGGCTGCAGCCTGGAGCAGGGGACACAGGCTGGTCCTGGGCAGGTCCTGGAAGGTGACTGCCACAGACCACAGCCCTTGGGTGGTCTCCTCCACTCTGGGCCAGTAGAGCAGGGCAGCAGTGATGGCAGGTCACGTCTGAGGCTGGTCCTCGAGACCCAGTGGCCTGTCTGGGCCACAGCTTGATGGCCACTGCCTGGGGACCTCAGCCAGATGCCCAGTGGAGCCACTTCTAGACCCCTGACCCTGAGATGCTGACGTCTGCCGCTCCAAGCTGCTGGGTTTGGGTGATTTGTTTGTATTTGAGGCAGGATCTCACCAAGTTGCTTAGGGCCTTGCTAAGTTGCTGAGGCTGGGCTCAGATCTGCGATCCTCCTGCTCAGCCTCCTGAGTTGCTGGGATGACAGGCGTGGCTGCTGCCGTGCTGCTGATACTCTGGATATCGAACCTCACCCGTCACATGATCGGCAGGTACCTCCCACTCCTCTGAGCCTCTTCACAGTCGTGAGGATCTCCTGGGCATGGAGACTCACTGTCATGGATTCCAATTCATCATTTTTTTGGTCACGTGTGCTTTCAGTGCCGAGTCTAAGGCTCCGCTGCCACATGCAAGGTCACAAATAAGCGCCGAGGTCTTTCCAGACGTTTCGTCATTTTACCTTGGATATCAAGGTCATGGTCTTCGGTGAGCTCGTCCTTGCTGCCCTCTCCAGTTGGCCCAGTCCCGGCAAGGCTGTCCTGGCCCATGAACAGGCTTGCCTCCTTCTCAAGAGTTAACTGCTCAGGTCAGCATCTCTTGCAGTCAGAAAAATGCAAATAAAAACTGCTCCAAGATCTCATCTCGCTCCAGTCAGAGCGGCAGGTATCAAGAATACAAACAAGGGCTGGGGATACAGCTCAGTTGGTAGAGCGCCTGCCCTGCAAGCACAAGGCCCTGGGTTCAATCCCCAGCACCGCAAAAAAGAATACACACAATAAGTGTTGGTGAGGATGTGGGGAAAGGTTCACTCTTACTTGTGGGTGGGACTGCAGATGGTGCAGCCACTCTGAAAAGCACTATGGAGATGCCTCAGAAAACCTGGAATGGAACCACCACTCGAGCCAGCTATCCCACTCCTGGCCTATACCCAGAGGACTTAAAATCAGCACATCACAGTGACACACACACATCAGTGTTTACAGCAGCTCAATTCACAATAACCAAACTATGGAACCAACCTAGATGCCCTTCACCAGATGAATGGATAAAGAAAACGTGGAACATATACACAATGGATTATTAGTCTTAAAAAAAATGAAATTATGGCATTTGCAGGTAAATGGATGGAACTGGAGACTATCATGCCAAGTGAAATAATCCCCCAAAATCCCAAATCCCAATGCCAAAAAACTAAAGGCCGAATGTTTTCTCTGGTGAGCGGATGCTGATCCATAGTGGGGGTGGGTAGGGAAGAATGAAGGCACTTTGGAGTGCGCAGAGGGGAGCGAGGTGGGGTGGGCTGCGGGATGGGAAGGAGGTAGAATGGGACAGACACGACTACCCCATATACATGTATGAAAAAAAATTTTAAATAAATTTAAAAAAAAGAATGCGTTGCTCAGTTGAGTTGGTCCTGGGTTTGCTTGGGGGCGCCCACGCGCCCGCGGCCTTCCTGCCCGCCCTTATTGCTGTGCCGTGTTGTAGCTCTGAAGGAAGTTAGAATGATCAGGAGGGAACCCTCTAATGCTTCTTTCTCAATGTTGTTGGCTACTCGGGGCCCCTTGCAGTTCCATGTGAACTTGAAGGTTGCTCTTTCTATTTCTGCAAAGGCCACAGGAGCTGTGACTGCAATGGTGTGACACCCTGGATCTGGGTGGGGAGCCGCCATTGTGCCATGGAGGTCTTCCACTCGAGACGTGGGTTCTCCTCATCTGCTTGGCCCTCTGCCTTCCAACTCTGGGGGAGTTGTTTTGTTCTTCTGTGCTCTATTGTAAATGGAATTGGTTTCTTAATTTCCCTTTCAAATTATTCAATGCTGGTGTAGCATTTGAATTCTCCCCTAGTCCAAAAAGTTCTGTTAAACAGTAAAACAAGATAAATAAAATAGAACACACCAAGCTTTGCCTTTGGTTGTGGTTGTCACGGGCCTGCCGCCTTCCCTACAGAACAGGGATCATCAGCCTTCCCTGTTTCAGGCCAAAGACTGGGCGTCCTCTCATGGTGGGGCTCTGGCCAGCTGGGCTGCATGGAAGAGCCTTGTCTAGGCCTCCCAGCTGCACCCTCCCCTCTGCCCAGGGCCCCTCCTGCAGTCACAGGACCCGCAGTCCATGTAGGGAGCCCCTGTCCCTGCTCTTGCTGCCTGAGGCCAGAGGCTGCAGTTCTTGCCCCCAGGACTGAGACCCTGGGGCAGAGCCTTCCCCACCCCTCCATAGCCAGGGCCCCACATCAGCTAGGGCTGGGGAGGGAGGCCTGCAAAGCCAGGAGCCCCTGCTCTTCCCAGACATGGCTTCCTCAGGTGTGGTGCTCAGAATGGGCACCATTGGGGTGGGCAGCTTCCTGCATGGCCCCTTTTCCACCCATGGTGCTGTGCCCCAAGTGACCCTGGCCTCCAGGCTTGGGGGCCTGGTGGCAGGATGGCCCAAGAGGCCTTGGCACTGGCCTTACCAGCCATGTGGCCTAGAGGACACCCCTCCCTCTCTGGGCCCTGCATGGTGCATGGCCTGTTGCTCCCCTGGCCCCTGGAGCATTTGTGGGGTTCGGTCTGTTGGGGGCTGCCTGCACCCTCTCAGCAGGCTCTGGGGGCGGGGGCGTGGAAACACCTCTCACTGCCCATGGGCCTGGCCTACCCAGGGGGTCTCAGGTCAGGGATCTGAGTGGGGGACTGGAGGTGGCATGGCTGATGGCAGAGGGCTGTGGAGCATCTGACTGCCTCCCTGGCCTGGGGACATGAAGCCCAGTCTATCAAGAAGGCTGGTCTCCGGAAATGTCTGGGGCCTCTCCGCCTCCCCTGGTGCTGCGAGAGGAAAGGCCCTGAGGTCCATGCACAGCCCGGCTGTGCTCCCACCACGAGGAGCACTTGGCAACAGATGTGCCCACGGACCCTCCCCGTGGGTTCCACGGCTGCCCCTCCAGGAGGGGACAGCTGGAAAAGAGCCGCGGGCCAGCCTGCCCAGCGTGCTGTTCTGCCAGAGCACCTCAGGACGGCGGCCTCCCCGTCGCTGGCCCCACTTTTGGTCACCTGCTGGGCAGCAGGGTCTGCCCCCAATTGGCCTCTGGAGTGCTGAGGTGGGGGGCAGGGGTGACTGGGCTAACGCTGGGATGTGGGCCGCAGCCACGAGCAACGTGGTGTTCTGGTGTCACCCGAGGACACGATGGTGACACCAGTACGCACAGGCTGCTGCCCACCAGGGCTCTCCTCCAGGTGTGGCCTTCGCTCTGCATCCCCGTGTCCTGAAGGCAGGGACGCCACCTGCAGGCAGCCCTGGCCTGCTGCTCCCGAGCACCCCGCTTGCCCCGACTCTGGGGGCTTGAGCTGGAGCCGTCAGGACAGCGGCCTCGTCAGCCCTCCCTGCCAGGCAAGGGTCTGGTGTGGCTGGACGTCCCCACAGCCCCCTTCCAGGACCAGCAGTCTGAGCCCCAAGACTGCCAGGCAGTGGAGGAAGGGAGGCTGGCTGATGGAGGGAGGCACTGGGCCCAGCTCCCGTCAAGGCATCCCACAGGGCAAGCGTAGTCCTGTCCTGCCTCCTCGTCCCGAGTGGGTCACCCGAGGCCTGGCTGCTTGGCCTCCGCGTGCAGAGCCATTTGGCCTCGCTCACTGCAGAGCCAGCCTGCAGTTGGGCCCTCGCCATGGCCACGAGGCCTGGAGTGGCTGGAGGTCCAACCTGACTCCAGCCTCCTTCCCAAGACATGGCCACAGCTCCGTCCTCCACGACCACCAACACTTGCTCTGTGCTCAGGTGGCGCTGAGGGAGAACCCTGAGCTAATAAATAGAACGCTGATCTTCAACCACAGCTGGCCTGCACGGCCCCCCCAGTGCTGGGCGTCTGTGTTCACAGGGAACCAGAACCTAGCAATCCCAGAGCAGGAGACCAGGTTTCCACGGCAACCGCTGCATCCCCACCTCCCTGGCCAGGGCATGGAAGCCTGGGAGCAGCTGCCATCGGTGTGGTGGGAATCTACTTTCTCACCGGCTGCACCCACGGCCAAGCCCAGGTTTGCTGCTCGGGACCGTGGGCAGTCCCTAGGGGCCAACAGACACCCAGGACAGCGGCCAGCGCAGCACCAGGGGCTGCAGAAGGCAGAAGCCATGGCCACGCAGCCATCGGGGCTGCAGCCCTCCTGGCGTCTCTGGCCAACCCTGAGCCTTATGGGGTCTGGAAGGAGTGTCTGGCTTGTGGACAGAGGGGGTGATCATCAGAATGATGCCCCCGAAGATGCCCACGTCTCAATGGCAGGGCCTGTGGCTATGCTTGCACCCGGGGAGGCGGGTTGGAGGCTGCGAATTAGTTGATCTGAAAACAGGATGGGGCTGACTCCAGGGGCCAAGGTCATACAGCACCCTCACCATGCAAGGGACACAAGAGACTGGCCACTGCCGGCTCTGGAGGGGAGGCAAGGCGAGAGCCAAGGCCTGCAGGCCCGAGTGGGGAGGCAGAGGTGGACTTTATCACCTCGCTCTTGACCCTGCAAGCCTCGGGCGGCCCTCCGTGGGGAGGACGACTGTGTTTAGGAGGTGGCACAACGTGCCGGCAGGTCCCTCCTGGAGCCCGCCTTGGTGTGCGACGGTACCAGTGGGACCTGGGCGATGCCCGGCCCCCCTCAGGCCTGCCAGCCCTGCCTGGCCGCCTGCTGCTTCCTGAAAGGATGCTGCCGCCCGCGGTCACTCCTGCACGTCTTTATTTTTTATAAGTTTATTATCTGTCATTGCTCTTAGCTTCACATTACGATCCCATGTTCTGTCGAAGTCTTTTTCAATTCTCATTTTGGTAAAATAAATAGAGATAAATGAACTCTGGGCCGCTGCTCTCTGCGCCTGTTCACTTCATGATTGAGTTTTCGCATCAGTGTGGAGGCCCCGCCACGCGGTGCTTGGGGATGCACAGCCCGCATGGGGCTCCAGGAGCGGGGAGGGGAGGGTCTCGCCCCTCCAAGGCCACCTGCACTTTGCCAGTGGTGGTTTTGTCTCAAAACTAACAGAATGCAAGTCAGGTTGCAATGGAGCTGTACCTCAGCTACGGTAGGTCGGCAGCTCTGTGTCTGTGGGCGGAGCTCAGCTTCCAGAAGCTCCCAGGGTTTCACCTACGGGAGATCCCTGCAGAGCTGAGGGGTTGGGGGGAGAGGGTAGACCTTGTGGGGGCGTCAGGACTTTCTACGGCCTTCTCAACTCCAGGTGAGGGGAAGGGCGTTCACCCTGGAACCTCCTGGAGGACAGCTCCCTTCCCGGGGGCAGCAGGGGTCTCCTCCTCCTCTGTCCTGCCTTGTCCACCCGTCTGGCTCTGCGGTTGGCCAGTGCTGCCCTCAGGGGCTCCATCCACCTGAAACAGTCTTGGCCAAAACAGAGCTGTCGCCCACCCCACGAGGGGCCTGGCCTTCCTGTCCTGACTCACTCAGACCCCACCATATTGGTCTCTGATGGGCAGAATCAGTGAAGCCGTCTCATTCCTCATCTCTGAAAGATCCTGATTCCCAAGGAAAATGGACACGCTTTCGAAACGCCATCATTGTGGTTGTGTTGTCTGTGTGCAGTTGGCAGCGATCCTCCGTGCTCCCCCCGGGCGCGGCCTCCACCCGGCTGCCCTGGAACTGCACGTGCCCTCACACGCACACGCCAGGCAGGCCAGGCCCCCAGACACCCCTGCATCACAGACTGCGAGATGCAAGCCTTGGTCACTCCGGGGTGGGACACGGGCTGTCGCCACCCACAAACCCGCTGGCTTCCCTGCACTCTGCACCTGGTGTGAGGGGTATGCACCCCTGGTGGCTGGGGAGGCTTCCTGCATGCGGGTACCTGTGTGCGGGCACAGGCAGGGACGTGGGTCCTGGTCACGGTCACTGCCTGGGGGAGCGCAGCACTGCAAGGACGAGCCTGCAGGGTCGGGGCAGGGGCTGATTCACGAGGACCTCCTCGCGCGTCCAGAGCCTCCGAGCCACGGGGCCCTCTCCTGAGAACGCCTTCCTTTGAGAAGGGCCCACACCAGAGTCCAAGGGCCTGGTTGTGCCGAGGGGGAGCCCCTCACCTTGCACCACGACTTCCCAACAGGCCTGCAGCCGGGCGGCCCCAGAGGGCTGCGGGGTCTCCTCCTCGCCCCCCTCCTGCACCTCCAGCATCCCCAGCCTGCTCCCAGCAGTTCCAGGCTCGTGCCTTGAGGGGACAGCAGGGCCAGGCCAGGCTAGTGGGGGCCACTCTGGGGCCTGCGGGAGCCCCAGTGCGGCTTCTCTGCCAGGGCTCTGTCGTTCCTGAAGCTAATGCTCTGATCGCATGGAAAATAAAACGAGTCTGCCCCTTGAAGACCTCAGAGGGAAACAGGACAGGAAGGGGCATGACGCACCTCTGCACCAGAGTCCTCAGAGCTGGGCGCTGGTTCTCGGCGAGAAGTGACGTCAAAACAAAGCCCTCCCTTCCCTGGACTTTCTAGACATTATAGCGAAGAGAAAAAGAAAGCACGCGGCCCCTCCAGAGTCGGCAGCAGTGAGGTCAGGAGTGGCGTCTGGGCGGGCGCCACGCCTGCAGCAGCGTGGGGTTCACTGTGGACGTGGTGGCCGCGGCTGGCAGGATCCCAGCGCACTATCTGACACGCTTCTCCACCGAGTACACGGAGATGTAGTAGTCATTGCTGCCCACCGCCAGGTGGGGCTGTGGGGGAGAGCGGACGGGCGTGAGCGGGCCACGGGCTGCACCAGCCGCGCCCTTCCCGCCGCCCACCTCTGCAGGGAGACGCTTGGGAAGGAGGGCCGTGAACTGCAGGCTTTGGCGGGATGGGGTGTCGCCGAGCACCCGCCAGGCAGAGCGCTGCTGCCCAGCCCTGCTGTGCGCTCGCTCCCGCAGACCCCACACTGCAGAGCAGGTGGCAGAATCCTACATTGAATACACAGCAGCCACAACCCACGGACAGACTGCTGGGACAGGCTGTGTCACACGGTCTGCCTCACCAGGAGGCTCCCTGAGGGCATGGGTCCTGGGACCAAAGGACACTGCTGCTGGCCCTCAGGCCTGAGCAACCCGGATGTGGTGTGGCTTCCAGCGTGTGGGGCCCGGTCCCTGGAGCAGACCTCTGCTCCTCTTGGAGACTGGGAGGGGAAGGCTCAAGGCCAGGGGTCACTCAGCGGGCCCCATTCCCTAGCCCCCACTGCCCCACCCTGGTGTGAGGCACAGACCCAGTGCGGGTGGAAGGCCAGGCAGCTGATGGCCCCGACTCGCTGGCCCATGAAGCCGTCGTAGTACTTGATGTTGTTGATCAGCTCGCCGTTCCCGTTGTAGATGGCGGTGAACTGGTTCATGGAGCCACTGAAGCAGGAGGAGGAAGAGAGTGCCGCAGTTAGCTTGGCTCCTCCTGGGTGGGAGGACAGACGGGGCAGAAGAATGGCTGCAGGGACAGACTGGCTCGAGATGGGGCTCAGGTGAGGGAGGGGGCCTGGCCAGGAAGTTGGCCAGTGTCCCCAGAGAGAGAATGGCAACTTGTCTGGCTGCCCTCAAGTGAGGACGCAGACCTCCGTCCCTGGAGACCCGTCAGGAGTGTCCTGGGAGAGGGATGCGGCAGGGAAGAGGCCCGTTCTCCATTTACCATGGTGTTTAAAGCCCCCACCCATCCTCCAAATGGCGCAGGGTCAGCAGAGAAGGCAAGTGCTGCAGGCCAGGGCAGGCGGGGCGGCACCTACCAGGCAATCAGGTTTGCCTGCGGGTGGATGTCCAGGGAGGTCAGCCCCTTCACAATCTGCAGCACGTTCACGGACTCAGGCATCCGGGGATCGAAGAAGCGCACGTCTCCATTGACACTGCAGGAGAGGCCCTCGGTGAGGCCTGTGGGCCAGGCCTGGGGCTGCCCTGCCTGTGCCCTGGGGCGGCGGCCCTGGACGTGTGCAGTATGATGCCCATTTGCCCCCACTGCTGCCTGGACCTCCTGTGACCCAGTGCTGCCCACGGAACCCCAGCCCTCTGGGTCCGGCAGCCAGGCCCTCACCAATCTCCCACAGGCAGAGAAGGGCCACAGCTGGGGCCTGGGGTCACTGCTGAGCCTGCTGCGAAGCTGGACCCCACGGGCTAGGGAGACATCTGTGAGAACCAAGCCTTCCCCTCCACAGGTGTCCATCCCAGGAGGTGGGCTTTGTCTTTACATCACAAACGAGGAAGAAAAGAGCAGTGGGCTCTCCTGGCTCAGGAGTGGGCCAGGAGAGCCCATTCTCTTGAAAGAATGGAGGCTTTGTGACAGTAAATTATTCTGCTGCCCCTTTAACTGGCGCGTGAGTACCCGCTGCTCTCAGCGCAGCATTCCCCGCAGAACCGAACCACGACCGCCCGGCACCAGGCACCAAGCTGCCAGAGCCCTGCCTGCAGCAGCACGTGGCCCGCTGCCTGTGGAAGGAGGCCACGGCCCTGGGGCCCCTCTCTGGCTGCGGTGCCTGGCTGCCCTCTGGCTCTGCACCCTGACCTTCCGGGCCGGTCCCAGTGCCCAAGGCCGGCACTCCTGTTCAAATACCGAGGACGCGTGTAAATGGAGGGAACAGGGCTCTCAAGGCAGAGCCTCAGGACACCCACGTACCTCACGCTCACGATGTGGCCCTCGGGGTGCTTCTGCAGGTGGGCCTTCACCACCCAGGCCGTGTGCTCCCGGTAGGTCATGACGCGGCTGCGAGGAGGCGGCGTGGTCAGGCAGCGCCGGCAGGGCCGGCTCCGCTCCCCTTCCCTCCCCAGGCCGTGCAGGGCTCTGGGTGGACAAGCATGCGCTCCACAAACAAGAGGCTCATGGTGGCCTGAGTGCAGGCGAGGCAGCGTCGTGGAGACGCCATTCCCACAGTGGCCCTGCCCAGGTGGGACAGCCTCTTCCTGCTCCAGTGGGCACCTCCTGCACCCTCCTTGGGCTATGTCAGGCCCTCCCTGGCCCACGCTGTGTCACACTGCAGCACAAGGTGGGGTCCAGGTGGCCACTGTGATCCTCCTGGGCCCATGACTGGTCCCTGTTATTGCCCATCTGTGTTAATGGGGGCACTGGGGGTGTGAACCCCAGCCCTGAAAGCCCTAAGCTGTCCAGTGGCCCTCTGGAGGGTCACTGGCCAGGGGCCAGGTGGGGGGTGCTGGCGGTATGAACCAGGCTTCCCTAAGGGGCCCTCAGGACCCTTCACGTGCCACCCTTGGGGAGGTCAGTGGGTGCCCAGCTGGTCTCCACCCTCAGGCCTCAGAAGCAGCAGGGTCGGGCCTGCCTGGGGTCCCTCACTCAGCCCAGTCCTCCAAGATCCTGGTGGCCCCCCTGCCTGCTGGAGCTCGTGGGGCCAGGGCAGGGCCTGTGGGTTGGCCCACTGCTGCCTCTGCCGCCCCCGAGCTTGGGGCTGGAAGTAGGGCTCTCCATCCGGCTGCCCCCAGTCACAAGTCTGGCCTCTTAGACACACTGGTCCAGTGGCCTAGGACCTGGGGGCAGTGAAGAGAGCTCTCTGAGCCATTCTCAGCCCCAGGAGCCATTGCCCCACCTGCGGGGAGACTGACCCCATGCAAGACACGAACAGCAGGAGTCTCAACTGCCTGGGGAAGTGGGCCCGGCAGGGGAGGCTGCAGGGCAGGAGAGGCAGGGACGCTGCTGAGGCGGGAGCTGAGGGGGGAGTGCGGCTGGCCGGCCTGGGTTGGCTGGACACCTGGAGGCAGGCAGGGTCCCTGGAGGTCCATAGCCCTCATCTCCAGCCTGTGTCCCCACTCCTAGGCGAGAAGTTGAGGGTGCCAGATCTTGGGGCGAGGAGGGCCAGCCATTACCCAGCTTAAGAAGGCGGGTGGCTCTGTCTCTGTGTGTGGCTGGAAGCTGCCTTCTCTTCCTGCCACCAGGCCCTTGGGAGCAAGACTCCCTTCTGCTGGTGAGTACCAAGGCTGCACTGACCACTGGGGATGCTGCCTGGGGCTGGGCCCCCTGGATCCTCTGGCCCTCTGTGGGCCAAGTTCAATGCCTGCTTGCCCAGATGGGTTTTTTAAGGGGTTAGGGATGGCTTCATTGCAAGTCTGAGAGACAATGGACTGCCCATGGAATCCACCCTCTGGAAGCATAGGATTCAGCTGACCCCAGTGTGCTCCCAGTGACGAGAGGCCACCCTCCATCTGATTTCAGAATGCTTGTGTCCCTGGGAGCAGCCACCAGCTGCCACACCCCACAGTGCCAGAGCGGGAGAGCTGCCTCCAGAGGCAGCACTGTGGGGCGTGGCAGCTGGGGGCACCTCCCTCCCGAGGCCCGTCTGACTAGTCTGTCCCATCAGGGAACACGAGTGCCCACAAGCCCTGGCCTCCCCTGTGGTCCTCAGAGCTGGTGACACCCGGCTCAACCCTGTCCCACTGGCCTGTCCCTGCTGGCACCAGGCCTGCTCTCCAGGAGCAGTGGGTGTTATGGACCATGGGGCTGCCAACCCAGGCCACTGACGCTCTGCTGTAGCCTGAGCCTCAGCCCCCGTCCCTGGCTGAGTGGCAGCACCTAGAACAGCGGTGACACCTGGCTGTGCCACGCTGTGCCCACGTGCTCCCTGACTCCCTGATGCTTGTGCCCATGACCCAGGAGCTGGTGGCAGCCTTGCTGTCGAGTGAGACTGAAGCTGAGGGGCGCCTGTCGGGCCTCCCGCCCTGCTGGCCAACCACAGGCGAAGCTCTGGGCCTGCCCACCACCTCCACGGAGGGCTCCCGGGGAAAGTGCCGTGTCCCCTGAGCAACCCGGACTCTGGGCTGCCAGTGAGGTGACCCCTGCTGCGTGGAGGGGAGAGCGCAGGCACGCTACCATTCGCTGAGCGCCATCCTCCTGTCGTAGACACGGATGGAGCCGTCGCCCAGGCCAGCCACAATGAGTGAGCGGCGGGAGTCGCAGGACAGACTGGTCACGCAGCTGTCGGCACCTGTGGGGATGTCCTGGCCCAGACAGAGAAGGCTGAGATGAGGCGTTGGCCACCCCAGGCCTGCAAGGGCATCACCTCCTTCCAGCGGGCTGCTGCCTCTGCCTCCAGCCACAGAGGCCATCGCAGGCCTGAGGAGCCCAGGCGGGAGGGAAGGGCAGGGGCCCACAGACTCAGTGCAGCCCATCTGCCCGAACATCGGCCCTGCACCTGCGGCCTGGCCAGGCCAGGCTGAGCCTGGGCAGCAGCCTGCAGGCACTTCGGGGCCACCTGGGGCTACTGGTCAGTTAAACTTCCCCATGACCACCCTCTTTCCTGGAGAGAAAGACCAAAGCACATTTTGGCAAGAAGGCTCGTCAGTCCCTCGTAGAAGTCCTAATTAGTTAAGGGAAGAGCAGAGGCAGGCCCTGCTTCCCGGGAGGCCACAGTGCCGCACAGGGCGAGGGGAGTGGCGCAGGCCTGGTGGGGGAGCCGCAGGCCACAGACAGGCCTTGGGAGGGGAGGTGCTCTCCAATCCCAACAGGAGGCTGGCGGGAGTCCACACGTGTGGACCCAGTGTGAGGCCAGGACTTTGCCCGAACCCCACTTCTCTCTGCACCTCGAGGCAACAAGATCCCTGGGAGGTGCCGGGACCACAGCTCTGGGTAAAGAGCAGCAAGGGTGTGAAAGGAGGAGGAGGAGGGCCAGGGCCATGCTTCCCGGAGCTGCTCTGGAGGCCTCTGCACTCCACAGGAAACAGGCTCTGAGCGCTAAGGTTTCCATGCTTTGCCCTGAGGAGCAGGCACCCGACCAGCTCCCCAGCAGGAGCACAGTGGAAGCTGTTTGGTGCGGTCAAGGCCAGGACAGCAGGAGGCTGGCCACAGCCACTGAGAGAGGAAGTGACCTTGGGGTGCAGCCCTCCTGGGTGCTGGGGTCCAGCCTCATGTCCTGCAGGCTCCTGCCACTCCTCCTTCCTGGCTCGTTCTGCAGCACTGTGGGGCAAGCAGCCTTCTCGCCGCCACGGGGCCTGTGCCTGTCCACTGGCAGGGAGGACAGGGGAGGATGGGGAGGGTCTCTGCCCTGTGCCTCTCCAGGGACCCTAGAGGAAGGGTGTCCTGGACTAGAGCCTCAGGTGCACCCCTGTGGTATCTCTGGTCTTGCCTCTGCTCTCAGGAGGTGGGCACAGCTGGACCCTAGAGGGTAGCCTGTGTGGCCCTTACATAAGTGTCTTAGGCAAAGCCAGCGCAGGCCCCTCTCTATTAAAACTGAAAGAGATGCTTTAAGGGGCTGGGGGCGTAGCTCAGCGGCATATGTGAGGCCCTGGTTTTAATCTCAAAAATAAAATAAAATAAAAATAAAAAATAAATAAAAAAGCAAGCTTTAAAAAGCACACAAAGAGTTAATCTTTTTAATTTAAAATATTTCCCCTGCTGATTTCTGATTTCTGATGCTCTCTAATCTGCACAGATAAGACAATATTTGGAGATAATTAGGATTAGCTCAGGCTTGATTATGCTGCAGTGGAGGGTCAGAGTGCCATGATTAATGTGCACCCAGGTTGGTAATTAGCTTCCCAAGCTGGGAGTCTGGTTCTCTCCCAGGTGCAGGCGCCATCTTGCCCATTTGCTCCCCTGGAGGGCTGAGAGACAGGCACAGACTGACCTTGCTCTGGAGACCTGGGTCCTGGTTCCTTGAGCAAGGGGTCTGTTCTGTGCAGGGGACGTGTGGAGAGCCTGGGGGCGGGGGCAAGGGGAAGGGGCCACATGGGGACCAGGTGCCTGTGGGCCCACCATGGTTACCTGCACCTTCGTTTCACGGTCGGTGTCCCAGATCCGGACAATCCGCACATCCCCTGAGCTCATGAGGAGGCCAGTTTCTTGCTCCCAGTCCACCACCATCCCAGCTCCTGGGGAGACACAGTGGGACATGGGGTCAGTCCCTGGGCACCGGGCAGTCGCTCAGCAGCTTCAAGGAGCACCTGCCGCCCTCACGCCGTCAGATAGGTGCACGCCAGGAGAGCCCACTGCTGTCCCGTGGCACCAGCCCCTGTCGACGAGGGTCCAACTAACCACTGGAACAGTGCTGCAGGCGTCCCCGCCCCACGCAGAGGAGGCCTCTGCTCTTTCCTCAGGGTTTCAGACACGTGGTTTTGGTGTTCCTTCCCTAACACCTGCCCAAACCTGATCCCTGTGGCTTGGTCTGGCGTTTCTCCCTGGAGATGGGACACTGAGTCTCCTTATAAAACTTTTACAGAGGCCGAGGTCCATCTTGAGCTTCCCATCATCTTCCCTTCATCTTGAGCTTTTAATATAAGAATTCTTTTACAACACTAAGACGTGAGTCCAGAAGGTCTCCTGGCATGTCTCTCCAACACCTGTAGGCCCCGTGGCCCGAGGAGAGGCAGTTCTGACTTGGCAAGGCTGGCAAAGGGCCATTAAAGATGGGCTGGGACAGAGCTTGCTGGAAGGCAGGTGTCCCTGTGACCCTGGGTTCTGCAAGTCACAGACCCAGACACACTGGCTGCCTGACGAGCGAGGGTCCACTGGCTTATAATTTGTCTCAATAGCAGGATCCAGAAAGAAGGGGCTCATTTGATATTCTCTGCAGGAGGGAAGGGCAGAGACAGAACTGACAGAACCAGGAGAGGCCCCACAGAGACAGCGGCTGGGAAGAGGACAGAACGGGGAAGCAGAAACCACGGGCGGGAAGAGGAGCCCATGGTGGGCCACGGCAATCTCACCCAGTGTCGCCAGGGCTGAAGTAGCCATTGCACAATGCATGGGGGCCCTGGAAACCCAGACCCAGACAGTCTGACATGGTGGTCTTCCCAAACTGCTGGATGGTACAAAGCCTTGCCCAGAGCTGCTTCTGTGGCCGCAGATCCCTCCAGCTCAGGCAGGCTACTATGCTGGTCCCCAGTTACATGTGACATTAGCTGCTCAGGGCCGGCCAGCCACAGTGTGCTTCTAAGCCACACTCAGCTTCCACCAGGACAGGTCTAGCCATGGGCTTGACCAGAGCTCAGACTCACTTCACCAAGACTCAAAGGGCACTCAGATCTCTGGGCCTATGAGCCTCATGGCTGTCATGGGAGGCCACCTCTGATAATCTGGGGACTCTGATGTGAATGGGTGGTTGGTGGGGAGCAGGTCCAGAGGCCTTGGAATAGTGACCTCTGCAGCTCTGGACTTCCTCGCAAGGAGCTCAGACCCACCTCGTGTGGTTGGCAGCATGTCTGAGAGCCCCTGCCACGCAGTCACCATCTCAGGGTTCTTCTCCAGATCAGCGAAGTTTTTCCAGACCCTGATGGCACCATCATCTGGGGAAGGACAGAGGGAGGGACGTGACTCTATGCCCGTGCTGGCCTGGCCTGTACCCCACAGGGGGGTCCGCTCCCTGCCCTGGACGTTGCGCTCTAGCATGCCCAACAGTGGGCCCTGCGAGGTGCAGCCAGGTGCTCTGGATGCCCATTCTTACTACGGTTGTGGCTGGGGCTCTGCATGCCTGCTCCCACTACTCTGTTGCAGAGTGGGACTCTGGCTACCCACTTCCTGTCGGGCAACCCAGGGGAGCAAGGCAACGGGACCTGTGTTCTCCGGGAATCTGGAAGCCGCAGAGCTTGCCTGGAGCCAGCTAGCCTGCCTGGTCAAAGCTGGGAGATAGGGTCAGGCCTCACCTTCTGTCCTTCCCCTCTAGGTACTTCGGTTTCTCATCTTGTGAAGACTCATCCTCTCCAAAACCTCTAGGCCTTCACCCTAGTCCATACCTGCCTTGGGGCTCTGCACACAAACCAGCCTGAGCTGGAGGTGAGGGCGGCCCCTGGGGCTTTCCACACGAAGGCACAGGAGGGATGCCCTCCGCCTTGCAGATGCCCTCAGCGTCCTCCAGCAGACAGGCAGGGGTGTCTGGCCTGTGTGTGGTGTGAGGACATGGACCTCTAAGCCTTTCTCCCCAGGACCCACTCTTTGGCCTCAATGAGCTGAAGGTCGGCTTCCTCTAGTGTGTCTGGCTCTCTAAGGTCCACCTTGCGGTAAGCAGCCCTGCTCTGTGGCTCCCTGTAGGAGGCCTGCTCTTAGGAGGCTGCCCCTTCACCTTGCTCTTGGTGATGGAGATGCCAGTGTCTGACCTGCCCTAAACCTGGCTGGGCCTTGCTCCACCCACGGTGCTGGTGCCTACAGGGAGGACTGGCTTTGGATACGGCTTGGTTCTGTCACTCCTGAGATGGCTCTGCTTGGAGAAGCATCTACCAAGGAGACACTTCCCCACAGTCACGTCAGTCACAGGGAACACTTCGAAAGAGATGTCACTAACAAGAACAGGCCTCAGGGACTCGAATGCCAGAGCCCAGGACCAGGTCAAGACAGGGCTGAGCAGCGCAGGGCGGCTGAGCCGAGATGCCCATCTCCTCCCTCGCACCTCCCATGGCCTTTCTACCCACACAGGCCGATGGCCAGTGGCTTCTTGTTTGTAGGAGGCTGCCATGGAGTCAAATTAGAACTGCCAAAGGAAATGACAGCCCTAACCTAACCCTAACCCTAACCCAAATCCTAACCCCTAACCCTAACCCTAACCCCTAATCCTAACCCTAACCCTAACCCTAACCCCTAGCCCTAACCCTAACCCCTAACTGGCTTGGAGACTACCACTCCAAAGTGAGGGTGAAATGATGACAAGGAAACCTCCAGTATGAGATCCACCACCAGCGCCCTGACAGGCACCTTGCAGAGAAGCCCGATTTGCAAAGGAAGGAGGGACATGTGCTGGGCCCCCATAGCCAGGCAGGATGCTGCCACCCACTGCACCTCCCAGGAAGAGCCAGGGCCCCGAGGTGGAAAGTGGCCGTCCAGGAGTCTGCCAACACCCCATCTCTGCGCTCCTGCCCTGGGGTCCACGCTCTTCCATAAACACCCACTTTTAGACTTCTGTTTCACTTCTCTGTGGTGCTGGGCTGGAACCCAGGGCCCTGTGCATGAGAAGCAAGCAGCTCTACCACCGAGCACCCCAGCCCCAGGCCTCCCCAGCAAGCATGCCTCATGAGCCGAGGGACCCCACGTCTGTCCTGCCACCCGCTCTGCCCGGCTTCAGGTCTGCCCGGCTTCAGGTCGGCCCAGCCACGCCCACTCACCTGTGGCTGTCAGGAGCAGGGAGCAGTCCTGGCCATTCAGGTACTCCATGGCAGTGACCCGGGTGTACCGAGGGTTTCCGTTGTGGAAATAATCCAGTTTTTCCCCTTTCTCCCAGTCCCAGAAACTTAGGGAATAAGAGGAATAAGACAGACTTAGTGAAGTGCAAACCCAGCAAGACACTGCTCACGCACACCACCGTGGCTGCCCGCAAGAGCAAGGGTAACGAGTGGCAGGTGAGAACCAGAGCCCAAGCACCACCGACACAAAAGGCCAGCCACCCCTCCTCTGGGTCCACCCAGGGATGGAGAGATGACGTGAGCACAGGGCTGCACGCACACCATGTCCACTGCCATGGTGGGGCCCACAGGGCCAGACGAGAGGGGAGCAAGGGCTTGCCCTGTGGCGGAAGAGGGCTCCAGGCAGCTCTGCTCCCACGCAGCCTCTGTGTCCATGAGCCAGGCATGAAAGGGCAGTGCTGGGTAGTCACTCCCACAAGTCACTAGAGTGGCCCCACTGGGGCACAGCAGGGTGGCCAGGCCAGGGAGGGGTGTCGGTGTGTAAGGGGACTGCTCCAGCCTGGGAAGATGGGGTGTTCTGGGAGGTGTGTGGAAATGTCTAGGGTGGGAAGTCGTGTTATGCCTGTTTTTCCACAGTTTAAAAACAGAGTGAGCAAGTGGCGAGACAAAGGGCGTTTTGCCCCCTCACCTGCCAGCAGGCACCCCACCTTGCACAAGGCAGGCCGGCCACCAGCTAGGCTCGGTTCTGGGGCCTGTGCCTTCTCCAGGTGTCCTGTGGGAGCCCCTCCACAGGCTTCTCTTTCACAGAAGGCCTGGAAGCTCCCGTCCCTGTCTTGAGGCCTGTGGAACTTGGGGCCACCCTTTGGTAACGTAGTCAGAACAAGGCACAGAGAGGGTGGGCCCAGGAGATGGAGGGGAGGGCACAGGGACACCGGGCACCGGCATTGTCCCCAGTGAGGGTCAGTGAGTGAAGCCTACCAGATGCTGTCCTTGTCGGCGACGGCAATACACGGTGTAAAGGGGTGGAACTTGACCACGGAGGGGACGCCAGGGTTCCTGTTCAGAAATATCTGGTCATCCAGTCTGGTGATGCCTGCCACAGAAATAAAATAAAATGCAGGGTGGGCCAGGCCAGCTTGTCGACAGCAGCACTGACAAGCTCTGGAAGGCCGGGTCACCCTGCCTGGGGCTGGGAGAGACGCGAAGGAGAACAGGCAAAGCAGGAACCAGGGCGGACCCAGAGCGCACCCAGAGCGCCCGGGATGGAGCAGCCGCGGGGCAGGGGTGCTGCTCACAGCAGAGCCCTGAGCAGAGCGGATGCTCGGCCCTCAGCTCACACACCAGCAGCGTTCATGTCACGCAGACCCGTGGCTGAGGAGGCTAAATAGAGCGCTAAGGACCTCAGGATGAAGCCCTTGGTGTGACCTGCAGAGACGCAGGGCTGGGAAGGGGCAGCCGTCACCTGCACCACATTCAAGGGGTCTTCTAGTCCAGAAAGAGGCTAGCCAGGACTCACACGACCGGAGGACACAGACTTACAAGGCGAGCCAGAGAGCCCGTGGTTCCTCACCAGGCCTCACACCAGTCCAGGGAAATACCTGCCCAGGCTTTGCAAGAGCCCACCCACGAAGGAACCAGAAGGAAAGGCAAGAGGTGCAGCTGGGACGGGGCGAGATGTGCTTCTCGTAGATGACAGGGTCCCTGGCACAGGCTGCTGTGCAGCCCCGAGGAGAAAGGCAGCATGGCCAGCTCGCAGCAGCCACCTGTGTGGCCTTGGGGGCCGGGTGCTTTGGGGACCAAGGGCTCCTTAGCTGGAGAGCACAACTCCAGGGTGGACACAGAAAAGCCTTGGGGCTCTTCGCAGTGGGTTTTGGCTAAGCTGGTGCAGTCAGCAGTCTCCATCCCTCTGTGGGAGCAGCGGGCGGGGGCTCAGCTGAGGCCAGCCCACACCTGGGCACAGCTGCTCTGCTGTGGTGGCTGAGCTGGCTTGGACTGTGGGTCCTACAGGGCAGTCCCCTTCCTTGCCCATGCCCCGTGCTGTTCGGGTGGCCCTGGGACCACAGTACCAAGGGCTGTTGACCTCAGAAGGTGGGCGCTGCTTGGAGCTCAGCTGATGAGTGGCTCTGCCAACTCCTCCATCCAACTCCTCCTGTTTCTTTCCATTTTTTTGGCACCAGAGATTGAACCCCGGAGCACTTAACCACATCCCCAGCCCTTTTTATTTTTTATTTAGAGACAGGGTCTCACTAAGTTGCTCAGGGCCTCGCTAAGTTGCTGAGGCTGGCTTTGAACTTCCGGTCTTCCTGCCTCAGCCTCCCGAGCAGCTGGGAAGACTGGTATGCGCTTGACTCTTCTTAAGTCAGCAAGCACCAGAGGCCACAGTAGGGCGGGCGCCTGTGATGGGGAGGCTTGCTCACAGAGGTAAAGACTTGGAGTAAGTGGGGCCAGCTGGGGAGCTGGCGACGTTCATTCTCAGCCTGGGTTTTTGTTTTTTGTTTTTGTTTTTTCTTGAGAGCCAAAATAGCAGGCATGGTGTGGAGCACTAAAGATGAAGGGTGACACCTGGAAGCAGACACTGAACACAAGAGCTGAGGACAGTTGGCTCTTGGTGAAAGCCACTGGCCGGTTGGGCTCCGAGGGGTGGCCTTTCCCAGCTCCATCCTCTGTGAGTTCTGCCCACAGGCGCTGCATTTCTGCCTACTGTTTACAACTTCCCCAGCACACAGTGCACCCCAGTGCTGAACCCGTCTGCCTGGGGAGGCAGAGAGGCAAGGCCTTGCTCATTTCCGCTGCTCTGGTGCTGAGTCCGTGGGGCCTCCCTGTCTCACGTGCTGCTGTTCCCAGCTGATCGCCAGCTCCTCTGTTGTGTTTTTCACAAATACATCTTTTTTTTTTTTTTTTTTTTTTTGTCACAAACACTGGAACAGGGAATTCCTAACTGGTTTATAGAGATACTCTTCTTTTGATGTCTATAAAGCTTGCTTTGTTCCATGACCAGAAATGCTAGTTACATGCCACCTCTGTGGCCAACGAGGTCCCCGGACCCAGCCCACAGGACCCAGCCACCTGTGAGTGAGACAGCCTGGCCGTGAGATCAGAGGTGGGGCGGCTGCAACCTCTCTGCATCCCGAGCTGTGGGCATGCAGCCTGGCTCTTGGCCCTGCTGGCCCTGGGGCCTCCTGCTCCTGCCTCCATGTGGGAGCTCCTGTGGCCCAGGTCTGCCCTCATGATCCCCTGCCAGCCCTCCACAGCGGTGGGAGCCTGCTGTCCTCAGCCCCTCATTGCCTCCCACCGGGGTGCAGATGAGGTGGTGAGGGGTGTGTGTGCTAATTGAGGAGGTTTGATGACAGTGTGACTGCACACAGATCAGGGATGGAGCTGCAGCCTGCTCCAGGGACCAGGTGGAGACGGGGGAGTGGACGGGGGGTGGGGGGAGCCAGGGCCTGTTTTCTGTCCTAGGGAAGGACACCCGGTCAGCTAGAGACACGGACCTCAGGGCCTAGGAAGCACTTGTACCTCCCTCTGGAAGCACTGCAGTGCGGAGGGCGTGCTCCCCACTGGGGCTGCCAGCAGTCCCCCCTGAAGTGGCCCTGCCCGTGGAAAGTGTGTCCCAACAGCCCCTGCACCCTGAGGTGCGCCTGCCTGTTGGGGTGCCCACTGGCTGGGGCGGGCGGCGCGATCCGGGCGGCTGGCGACCCCCACGCCCCGCAGCGGCGTCCGGCCCCTCTGAGGGAGGTGCCTCCGGGCCTGATCCTGGCGCCCCGGAACGAAGGCGTGCGCCCGGCCCCTCCGATGGAGGTGCCTCCGGCCCGAAGAGGTGGCGGCATAGCGGCTGGACAGCTGCTGCACAGCCACAACAGGGCCTTGGAAAGCACCTGCTGGAGCCATGCTGACGTGGACAGCTCCCGCCCCCCCGACCTTCCGGAGGGTGGGTGGGTTTGCCCACAGGATGTCCCTGTCGGGCCGGCCCCGAGGCCACGTGAGGAGGCGGGCCGGCCCAGACCCCCTCCTCACGTCTTGCCCGCCACGCTGGCCTGTCAGGGTGCCCGGGGCCCCAGCCTAATGCGGAAGTCTTCGCCATTGGCCAAGACTTCGCATGCTCAGTGCGTGATCGCTGAGTGCCTGGGCTCCGTGCAGCTTGCAGTGCACGCGCTAACCTCGTGGACAGCTCCCTGATTGGTTGCTCCTGCACATATATACCCGCTACTTCCCTGGGGGGAGGAGAAGAGGGAAGATCCTGTAACGAGATGGCCATCGTGCGAATAAAGCTTCTGACCAGCCTACGGTCGCGGCTCGCTGCGGCAGGGATTCGCGATACCTGCCCCCAGGCCAAGCCTTCCCTGCTCCCAGCTCTGTGTGCACACCCGCTGAAGGACTAAACTGCAAGGGAGGCACAGGGGCACCTGGGTGTTGGTGAGTGGGGACAGGCGCACCCGAGCTGGCAGGGCCTGCTCACCGTGGGGAGCTGCCTTACCCTTCTGGATGACCTGCTGCGCCTGCTTCCTGACGCGGGTGTTCCGGAGGAACCGCCACTCCCGCTCCTTGCGGATCTGGCTCTCCAGGTCATGTTCCTCTGGGATCTTCAATGACAGAAAACACCAGTTACACTCAGCCACTAGGAACCAGTCCCGTGCAGAGAAGAGGGCACGTCTTCCCCAGAGGAGGCAGCTGGGGGCCACACCTGCAGGGGCGCTCTCCAGCCATACCCTGGCTGGGGTCCCAGACCCCCGCCAGTGGGCTGCGGGCAAGGCCGGCAGCTGTGGGTCGCCAGCTGAGGCCCAGGAAGTGCCCCCTGGGCTGTGCCGGGCCAGGGGCCATGCTGGCTGTGGCAATGAGCCCCGACTGCACAGTGCAGGGGCATCTCTTCTCCCTACACCCAGGGGAACCAGGGGACTCTGGTTCCCAGCTAGGAAGTCAGGTCAGTTGTAAAGCCCAGAGTTAAAGTGAAGTCAACGAGATGACACCTGCCTCCTCCTGGCCGAAGGAGCAGAGGCAGGCCTCACACACCATGAGGGCCAGTCAGCGGCCATGTGGGTCAAGAGCACCCGTCTGTCATTCTTGAAGCTGCTCCTGAGGAGACTCTCAAGGATAAGGGGCTCGGGGCAAGATGGCCAGACTGGTGTCCTGGTGTGCATGGCTGAGGGACGGGAAAGCCACGTGCAGGGAACCAGGAGGCTCGGGGGCTCTCGGACAACCACGCTGACAGCTCTCTGCCCGGCGTACCTGCCTGGCGAGCAGTCCACGCTTGTTCTCCAGCATTTTATAACCACATTCCTTTTTAAAGATCACAAAACACAAACTCCCCCAAAAAGTCAACAACAAAAAGGAGACCGTGCAAGCCAGCAACAGGAGGAGCGCCAGTGGCTCAGGTGGCTCAGGATGACCCCAGGACGGCTAGGCAGGGAGGCCATGCAAGCCAGCCAAGGAGGAGCACCCAGTGACTCCCACATAGGCTGGCTTAGGACGACCCCAGGACGGGAGGGCAGGTCATGGATGCTAACAATGTGTTTCTTTTGTGACAATCCAGAGCTTATTAGGAAAAAAATGATGAATGACCAGCATCGTAGAGCAATAATAACCCACTGGACACTCGAGGAGCTGCTGGTGATGTCTCTCTGGGAGCAAACTGGAGAGGGAGCTCTAGCAGGTGCCGAGGGGAGCCGAGGGGACCGACTGGCCTCTGGGGCAAGGCACTGTGCTGCCTCCCACCACCAGCACCGAGGGTCTCCAGGCCCAGGACTGCCGCCTCCCACAGGTGAGTCCTCAGAAGGGAGCCTTGTCTTGGGGACCCAGCTGAGCTGGAACCAGCAGGCACCAGTGCCCTAACGAACCACCCCAAGTGTCCATCTGGGAACAGTCAGTCATGACCAACAGGCTTACAGGATGGAGGGGCAAGAAAGGGGAGAGGAAGGTGCCAGGAGAGGCAGGGTGGCAGTGGGTGGGCGGAGAGACCACAGAGGGTGCCTGAGGGCAGCAGGCACCAGTGCTGGGCACCACCACGCCCCGCAGGACAGAACCAGAGGAAGAGACTATCCCCCTAGGTGGTGTTCTTAACCCCCGAGGCCCCTCTTCCCCTCCACCCATGTCTCTCTGGGCTGGGGAAAGCACTGTGGTGAACAGGAGCTGAGGAGCAATGGTGCCCGCCCCAGCTCCTGGGGGCCGTGGGTGGCGGAACGGTGCCACATGGTCAGGATCATGACACATGCTGGATTCCCACCTCCTGGCTTCTCCTCAGACAGAACCAATTACAGCCTGTAGCCTCCCACAGAGGCGCGACAGCAGAGAGCCGATGGAGCCCAGCTCCTTTCCGGGAAAACCAGACAAAAATCCTTGGGTTTGTGAACTGAGGAAGCTGAGGGTGCAGAGGCCGCACCGCAGCAAGGGGGGCTGGCAGGAGAGCTGCGTGCCTCAGGGCTGCGTCTTATTTTTGGACCTCTGAGTTTAAAAAGGCTCAAGGCGGGTGGGGGGAACTCAGAACAAGAATAGGGCTGGGGGCTGGGGTACAGCTCAGTGGTGGGGTGCTCGCCTCGCACGCAGAAGCCTGGGCTCAACCCCAGCACCATAAACAAGAACAGGGCCGTGGAGAGTGCTGGGCGTGGGTAAAGCTTAAGGGGAGGAATCTGCTGGAAGGGTGCTGATACTGCCCCAGGTGCCCAGCCCTGCTGCTTGCAGCTGGAGTGGACAGCAGGGGCAGCTGGACTCCACCTCCTGGCTACGCTTCTTCTACTAGTAAGAACTCAGCGTAAGGGGAGCGAGGTCCTATCCCCTAGAGCCAGCTGACAGATTGAATACACCTTCTCTAGATAGTTCTGGGCTTTGCAAATGCTACGGCCTGGTGACCACCACTGTCCAGGACAGAGTTCCTGCACCCCTAACAAGGCCTCCCTCCAGCCCCAGGTCCTGGCCACCCCTGAGCCGTTTTCTAAACCTGCTGTTCTGGGAGCTGCATGAATGGACACCACCCGGGCTGCAATGGCGTCAGCAGCCCATCGAGACTGCTGCTGGGGGCTGGGATTTGCTCAGTGGCAGAGGGTTGCGTAGCACATGTGAGGCACTGGGTTCGATTCCCAGCACCACATTTATTTATAAGTAAATAAAATAAAGGTCCATTGCCAACTAAAAAAATATTAGAAACAGAAGGCTTTGCTGGTTGGCGTCCCTCACATGGCTTCACTGGCTCCTCTGTCCGCCAGGCGAGGTGTCTGAGTTGCTTCGAGCTTCTGTGATGATGCACATGGCCACTGAGAGCCACATACAGGGTTGATGAGCTTCTCTGGTTCCTCTGGTGGGTGCTGGGGTGTGCTCCTGCCAAACATACCCCAAGCACCTGCCAGCCTGCGCTGGCCAGCAGGAGCGCCCCAGTGCCTTCGTGCCCGTGGCTTGTGCGTGTGCCCTGAGGCCGTCCTGCGGGGCTCCTCTTCGTGCTCCTCCGCTACCTGTGTGTCCTTCCTGGTGAAGTGCCAGGTGAATCTTTCCTCACGGTTCTGTGATGGGGCTGCTTTTTCCTAACTGAGGGATTCTGAGAGTTCTTCATGCACGCCAGAGTCGAGATCCGTGTCAGGTACACGTTCTACGATCTTCAGTCCTGGCTTGTCTTCTTGTTTCCTTGATATTTTCCAGACAGCGTTTGATTCTGACGCAGTCCTCTGCATCACTGTGCCGTGTGGATGACGCCTTCGCTATCTTATTAAGGAATCTTCTAATGCAGTCAGGAAGATTCTCGTGTTCCTTCTGGGGGTTTTAAGGTCTGGGGCCTTGATGTTGGGGTGATCCACTTTGTGCTGATGGTTGCGCAGGGGTGAGGTGTGGAGTGAAGCCCCTCTGGGGAACACAGCACTGCTTGCCGAAAGCCCCACTGAGCAGCACATTCTCACACCTTCCCTGAAGTCAATGGAACCCGTCTGTGCAGACCTATCTCTGGGCTCTCTGCTCTGTCTGGTCCACCGAGGTGTCTACCTCGCCCCAGTGGCACACTTCCCGACCAGCTCTACACTGAGCCTTGAAATCAGAGAGTGTGAGACATCTAACTCTCCTTCTATTTCAAAGTTCTAAGGTTTTTTTAGTTTCTTTGCTGTTCCCCATAGATTTCATAATAAGCTTGTCAATTTTTTAAAACCCTCATGAGGCTTTTGATTGGTTCGGCATGATCTGCCCGTCAGCTGAGGGGGTGCTGCCTCTTCATGTTGCAGAGTCTTCTGGGCCATGCACATGGTCTCCATTTACTTAGGTCTTCTCTGATTTCTTTCATTAGTGTTGGTCAGTTTTAGGTTTATGCCTGAGTGTGTCTGGCTTTTGTGGGGCTTCTGTACATGGCACTGCTTTGGCGCTTTTCGCAAACAGTCCTAGTTATTTCTTATCAAAACGCCACTGACTTCACACACGCCTGTGTTCTGCAGGCTCGCTAACTCACCATGCGCATCTGCAGGTCAGCCGCAGTGTTCCAGGCACACTCTCTCCGCCCTTCCCGTCTGCAAACATGCATTTCCTTCCACGCCTTCCTGCCATCCAGGACCTCTGGGAGGCTGCTAGATGGTGGGCTAAGACGTGCTGGCCTTGCCCAGATTTCAGAGAAGAACCCCCAGCAGTGTGTGCGGAGAAGGAGCTGACGGGAGGTCTGAGCAGTGTCTGGACACCCAGCTCCCTGAGCTCTCACCACCAACGGCTTTCCTTCAGGCTGCTGAGGCAGCTTTGGCTCACTGGGAGAGGGTCCACCTGGTCACCAGAGAATGCAGCCACTTTGGATTTGCAGAGGTCACGCTGAGGATCTGGTCCATGCTCATGGCGGTGTTGGTTTTCAGTCGCTCCTGCGATGTCCAGTCTGATGGGCGTGAGTGAGCAACTCTCCACAGCAGGAGCTGGGCAGTGCTGGCTGCTCTCCCACCTTCTGTGTCAAGGGGCTGCCCTCTTCGACCCAGGTGGTGTCACTTCAGTAACCTCCTCAGGTCTAGAGCTTTCTTCATGGAAAGGTTTGATTTTTTTGTTTGTTTGTTTGGTACTGGGGACTGAACCCAGGGGCACTCGGCCACTGAGCCACATCCCCAACCCTATTTTGTATTTTATTTAGAGACAGGGTCTCATGAGTTGCTTAGGGTCTTGCTCAGTTGCTGAGGCTGGCTTTGAACTCGTAATCCTCCTATCTCAGCCTCCGGAGTTGCTGGGATTACAGGCGTGCGCCACCACGCCCGGCTGAAAGGTTTTTGATTACCAAACCTTTGTGGCTAGGGGAGTCAGCTGTGAAGCCACTTTTGTGTAAGGACATCTGATGACACAAGAAAGCGCCAGGGTCACTACGTAAGTGAAGAATGAGGTGCAGAGTGGTGCCCTGGGTGGTCCCGAGGAGGGAGGAGACCACGGGTGCGAGGGCACACGTGCACTCCAGGTGACCTCAACTTCCTTTATGGTTCCTGCTTCCTAAGCTTTTAATAATGCACTTGAAGAACCAGCTTCGTGGATTTAGCAGGGCAAGTCAGTGACGCCCCTCAGGGCCCTGGCAGGGTCAGGGCTGGAGGTCCATGTTCCCTGGAGGACAGCAATGGGGGCTGCTGCTGGAGCGGAGGTGGGCTGCACTCCACAGCAGTGCCATGGAATAATCTCACCAACTCTTTAAGCTCTTTTTGCAATTATATTTCAATCTGTTTTAAGTTACAAAACTAATATTATTTTCTAAAAGTATAAAACAACTCAGTTTATAATACAAATGCAGTCCCTGTCCCTGACTCGTCTTCACTTGTAGGTGACTGCTGCTGGCCTCGTGCAGCACTGTGGAACGGCCCCAGCCATTCTGCACGGCTGGGCGACACTGCTGTGGGCACAGAGCCCCTGCTGCGTTCATGGGCACAGTGCTCTCCTACAGAGGCGGCGTTCTGAAAGAACGCTCACGCCGACCTCCTTTTTTGGTTTTCAACAATTTGCTATTGCAAACAATCCTTTGGCAGATATTAGTATCCTGTCAAGAGAGGTTTTAAGTCCTCAGAGCAGGACGGCTGGCTTTGCGAGCGTACCCACTGACAATCATGTTCTCTTCTTCCCTTGTTTTTGGCAGCCCAGAGGACTGATCCCAGGGTGCTCTAGCACTGAACTACAACACCAAGCTGAAGTTGCCCAGGCAGACCTTAGACTTGCCCCGCGTCACTGGGATCACGGGCGGGCACCACATGCCCAGGCTCCTTTACAATTCCGACAGTCACGGCCAAGTGCCGCTGTGAAGGCAGTGTGCACCCGCGCAGCAACGGCACCCAGGGCGCCTGCGGCCCTGCCCCTCTGTGGCCCAACCTTGGGGTAGGATCAGTCTTTGAAATTTGCCAAGTGAGAGGAAAGAAGTCATGTTACTTTTATAATCAGAACAAAAGTCAATGAGTCCTTTCTCTGCAGACAGCGGCCTGTTTCAACGCTGTTCTGTGGGTCTGTGCACACGAGCCCCGTTAAACCCACGCCGGGAGGAGAAGGGCCACCTCCTCCACCAAGGCGAGCCACGGCCACAACGCGGTCCTCTTTGGTGGCACAGACCAGCAAGAAACTGATCCGAGGGGACAGAACCCAGCAGGAACTGCCACTGGAGCCCCATCCTGGTCCCCAACCCCACTAACGTCAGGGCACACTGCTGTCACTGCAGCCCAGGTTTCGTTCCCTGGCCAACGTTTCGTTCCCGATGCGCTCTGGGCGGTTTGGGGTTTGGGGTTCCTTACTCGTCTTGAGATCCAATCTTGGCCTTAGAACTATTTTTAGTTTACCTGTGAAGAAGCAGGTAAATGCAGTGAAGGAGTCTTAAAGCACTTTATTATAAACATGCCACTAGATGATGAATTAAATTAATAAAAAGAAAGCCTGAATGCCTACCATTCAGAGAAAGCAGAAAAACGCCTCTGTAAAATCACAAGATAAACAATGCCCTGCTCCCTCCTGTGCAGTCAGAAATGCTCCTGATCCACGTAAAGGAAAGCCACAGGGGTCCCTGACCCTGAGACTTTGGTTGCCAAGGTGTGATGGACACACTGAGGACGGCTGCTGCTTTCAGCCAGGACTGGACAGCTGTGCCCATGAGCGTGTCTCCACACCCTTGGCAGGGTCAGAGGAAACGACGGTTCACCTACTCAGCAACCACTGCCCGGCGGCCTCCGCACGGGGCAGTGGTCCTGCAGGGACTGCTCGGCCACTCTCACCTGCAGTGTCCAAGCCTCAGACTTTCCATGGTGGGAACCCATATGTACCTGCTGCTGTGACAGTCACAGGGTGGACACTGGCCTTGGGTGCACGGGAGCACTCAGCGCTGCTGTGGGAGAGCTCCTGGCAGGACCAGCCCCCCCTGTGCCCTCACTGCAGGGAGCGTCCTGTGCCCTGCTGCTGCAAGCCGAGGCCCCTCCTGAGTGCCCAGGAGGAGAGCCAGTCCTCCGGAAGTCCATTCATTCCAACTTCAGGAGAAACACGCTTTGGGCACCCACACTGTTCCTCCTCCAACCATGTCAGTGATGGAGAGGAGGCCGTATTCAAGGACAAGAATGCCCACTGCCTTCCAGCAGTCACCGCCACTGCCCCCACGCCACCCCGCAGCAGGGCCAGGCCTCCAGGTCCTCCCTTACCTGACCTCACCTGCCGTCAGCACAGGCCTGTCTCAGGAAACCAAACTTGTATTAAAATTGAACAGGCACCATGGTTCTAAAGGACACTCTGTCCACGCCAGGGTCTGACTGACTGCCCTGCTTGTTCACACCTTGGGTGGCTCATCCACTCTGCAAACTCAAGCACTGCCTTCTTCCTGTCCTGCCATTGCTTTCCTCCCATTGCGTGCACACGTGCCTGCAGCCCCTGTGGCCACAGGAGTGGTCCTGACTGTCTGCAGCACAGCCACACACTGCACAGTGTGGCCCGGGTTCTCCAGGACCACCCGGGCACAGGGACCATGCTGTGCACAGGCTGCGGAGGTGGGCCTGTGTGATGAGGAGGCGGGCTCAGCGCCGCGTGGCCAGCCAAGGGCCTTCCAGCGCCTCTGTGAGCACGAGCACGGCGAGGCCCAGGTCTTGGCCTGCTTTCTTTCAAGATTCTACCTGAGCATTTCTTTCTGCCATTAACTGCAAGCTTCATGTTTAAACAGCTCCAATATGTCACCAAGCATCGAGCGCACTTTACCCACCCTGCCTTGCTAAACAGGTGGAGGGTCCCAGCTTTCACTCTGAGTGGTGCAGGCGCCTTCTGAACCTCTGATTATTTTCTTAAGGTAGCGCCTAAGCAAAGCAGTTGTGGGTTGACGGGAACAGCTGCTGAAGGTTTTGTTTTTTTTTTTTTTTGGGTACTGGGGATTGAACCCAGGGGCACTCCACCACTGAGCCACATCCCCAGCCCTATTTTGTATTTTATTTAGAGACAGGGTCTCACTGAGTTGCTTAGGGCCTCGCTAAGTTGCTGAGCCTGGCTTTGAACTCTCGATCCTCCTGCCTCAGCCTCCCAAGTGCTGGGATTACAGGTGTGCACCACCGCACGCAGCCTGCTGAAGGTTTTTGATGCTGACTATGGAACTTCTAGAACAACTGGGCCACTTGACACTCCCAGGTTAGAAATGGAATAGTGTGCCCTGTTCTCCTCAGCAAGGAGCTCTGGTGATTGAGACTTTGCTGCCGCCCCAGGTGAGACTATGTTTTAGGCAAGAGTCAGGTCCACGAGGGTGAGAGGGCAGCAGTGTGGAGTGGTCACAGAGCCCAGAGCTGGCTGCAGAAGCCAGGAAGGCATCTAGCTGTACAGAGAGCAAGCGGTGCCCGTCCTTCTCAGATGCCGACAGGAAGGAGGCTGTGCTGACAGTGGACCTGCCCACCTGGGGAGGGGCACACCGCCCTGACGGGGCCCGCACCCACAGCCGGGGGAGCCACGTGGACACGTCTCACACCACGGCTGGGGCAGAATCAGACCCCAAAGTGGGTCTTATGGAACAAGCCTGAATGCGCTGGGATTGCCCAGCGAGCGCGGTCTTGGAGTCCCCAGTGCAGGGTGTCGCCAAGCACTGTCTGTGAGGAATCGTGTGGCCCTGCTGAGGAGGATGGAGGGACACCGGTGCTCTGGGACTGTGGAGAGGCGGCCTGCTCCTCCCTGTGGCTGCTCCTCCCTGTGGCTGCTCCTCCCTGCTGCCTGCCTCTGCGGCTCTTCTGTGTCACTGCTTAGGTACCCACCGTGACAGCAATTGGTGCCACCCTCCAAAGGCCACCAATGTGGCACCAAGGAGTCACAGAGGCCAGCAGTGAGGCTAGGGCAGCAGAGGGGTCATGGATCCCCGCTGGGCCAGGGGCAGGGGCAGGATGGGCTTTGGTTGCCAGGAAGGGGGCCTGCGTGGTAAGTGGAGGAGCAGAGGTGGGACCCAGGTCAGTGCCAGGGAGACTGGGAAAGGCAATGGAGGGACGCACCTTCATGACAGGCTGCGCGAAGTAGCGGGCGCTCCAGTCGCAGAAGCCCGTCTGCATGGCGGCACAGACGAAGCTCTTGTGTCCAGCAGCGTCATCCGTGTCGTCCGCCGTCTGCGGGTGTTAGGAGAGCGTTAGGGCAGTGGACAGCAGCAGCTCACTGTCCCCTACGCTTCTCCACAGGCCTAGGGTGCTCCCGGCTGGGCAGAGGTCGTGGAGAGCCAGGTTTGCTTTATAAGGATGGCCACTCTGTATCCATCTCACTTGGGCACCCTGGTGACCAGGTATCCCTGACTGTCTGGGTAGGAATTGGAGGCCTGGATAAGAGCAGGACCAGCACCTGCTCTGCTGTCCCTGGTGTGGCCAGTAGAGCCGGGGTCCCTCTCCTGAGCTGCATCCCATAGCTGACTTTGTGGGGCCATGTGCGCTACCCATGGTCCCTCAGTCCCCTCAGTGCCTGGTCGGGGCTGCTTCTCTGGCTGAGCCCAGCTGGGTGTGGGTGGACTGGGGCTGCTGACCACCTACTCCCTAATGGTGGCTGTAAGCACTGTGCTCTGGCCATCTCCCACCAGAGCATAGGGTGGCCCAGTGGTTAGGGATAGTGCTTGCCTCTCTCTGCGGAGTGGGCTGCAGTAGTCCCCTGGCAGCCCGGTGCTGGGTGGGGCTGCAGGCCACTCACACCCCCTCCTGGCAGAGAGGAACCTGGGTGGGGAAGTGACAGGTGCAGCACCTCAGGCTCTGGGTCAGGTGGGGGCCACCACACCACCGTGCTCCTGTCCCTAGCCTGCATCAGGGTCCAGCCAGGAGGCTGAGCACTGACAGAGAACTGCTGGTCACCACAAGGTGAGTCTTGGTCCAGAGTCAACCTGCAAGGCAGGAACTCTGTTCTGTTCACTGGACAGCCATGAGCAGGCCCACTGCTGAGAGAAGCTCACTGTGGACGCCCGAGGCAGCCAGACCTCAGCACGTCCTGAACACCCTTCTGTGGTCCTGTCCTTGATGAGAAAGTGGCAAAGAGCCTGGACTGGACAGGTGGCCTCGGGCCAGGCACATCTCGCATGGCTCAGAGCCCTGAGGGAAAGCAGACTCCTCTCCCAGAATCCCCTTTCAGCTGGTCGAGGAGGAGCAAGCAGAGAGCCTGTTTGTGCGGAGGACTTGAATGTGAATGGGAAAAACAAACCACCTTCCTGCACAAATGCCAGAGCAGCTGCCACCCGCAGAGGAGGCAGAACACTGTCCACCCAGGCAGGGCAGAGCAGGTCAGCCGCAGGACGAGATGAGGCCAGGCTGGGAGGCCGAGTCCTCCACCCGGTCAGGACCCCTGGTACAGGAGGTCATGCGCTGCAGAGACCCATGAGCCTTCTCACCTGATCTGGACCCTTGTCAAACATCTTCCGCGTTCGGGGGAACTGGTGGGAGTGAGGGGTGTACTGCGTCCCCGTGGGGCCTGTGGGGCCGGCACGGCCAGAAGGCAGGTCGCGGCTGACTGGCTGCTTGGCCACATCGTTGGTCAGGCTGCAGCTGCTGGTGCTGGACGCTGGTGGGGAGCCTCTGCGTTGGGAGAAGAGCAGACAGGGGGCTTTACCCAGATAGGGCCCATCACCGGAGACAAGTCCCCACCACAGATGCTGCTAACATGGCTACCAGCCAATGCTGTCCCTTGGCAGGTGTTGAAACAGCCACTCACTGGACACGCACACATGGAGGGGACGGTAACTGACCCCAGAGCAGGCATGCTGGGAGGAGCCCGAGGCCACACGTGCTGGAGGCAGCAGGACCAGCCGCGGCCTCTGGATGTGAGCACAACTGTGGGGTGGAGTGCAGAGCCGCCCTGGGGGACCCACGTGGGAGACTGAGGTCCAGGTGAAATCTCAAGGCCAAGAAATCAGGCCAAGCTCGCTCTCCAGTCCCACTACGTGGGAATAGAGGCTACAGAGCAAGGGCCTCTTCTAGGAAGGGCTCAGGTGAGAAAGACGAGGGGCGTGGGGGAGGTGAGGAGACAGGAGCTGGGGAGCGGGAGAGGCAGGGACACAGAAAATGGCAATGAGGGGGAGAACCAGGGAGGGGCGGGCAGCAGCAGGTGCAGGGTGCTGGCCCCCAGCTGGCCCCAGGCCACTTACCCCACCTGGTGGATATGCATGCCCTTATTGGTGGGGCTGGCTGGTGCCGACTGGGTCAGAGAGGAGGTGTCAAGGATGCGCTGAGGCCGGGCATTCACTGTGGCCTAAGAGGAAAGGGACATGTGACATGCAGGGTCATAGGGCAACAGCCTCCTCCGAGGCTGCCAGGCAGACACACAAGGCTGATGGTGCTTCTGTGTTGCTTCAAAATGGTGGGAAGGCCTTTTGGCTCAGGAAATCTGAACTCCCAGTGGAAGGCCCCAGTACATCCCCAACCAGCGAAGCTCTTACTCCTCTAGAAATGGAGCCAGGGAGGCCCAGGGCTGGGGAGCAGTCTGCACCAGGCTCTTGAGGCAGACCACTGGGCACCTTCAAGATGGCACACAGCTGCCTCCACTCCTCCCTAGAGTCTACCACCCTGTGCAGGAGACGTGGGGACGTCAGGGCCAGGCAGGCCAGTGGTCGGGAAGCACTCTATCAGTGGGTGCTGACCATGTGGTCTCTGGGGTGGTAAACATCCGCTCCATAAGCATAGCCGCTGTGCCACCAGCTGGGCCCTGTGCTCAGGGGTCCAGAAGATGGTGAAGGCCTGGGGAGGGCACACGGCCCTGCGGGATTCCTCTCGCTCCAGGGCAAGCAGGCTCTCCTGTCCTGGCTTGAGACGTGGGCTGCCACAGTACAGCCACCTGAAGGCCACGGCAGCTCGGCACCACTGGAGTCCTGAGTGACATCCCTGTGGTCACCTGCACTTACGGGGAGAGTGTCACTATAGCCTGTCATTCCCATGTTCGGGGCCGCCCAAAACAGCTCCTTAAATGTAGCACCATGGTTGAAGAGATGGTTGTAGGTTCGGCAAATGTCCTTCCAAAACCATCTGCTGGGCTTATACTTCACCACAGAAAGATCTGCACGAGCTGGGCCCCGGCCCCAGGGCGGGGGTTCTGCTCGACTCTTGTGGGCTTTGTGTGGATATGCACCCAGCTGTCTACTGGGGAAAGGTGGCAAAGGCACTGTGCTCCCAGGTGAGGCCACCCTGCTGCCCACTCAGGGCGGTGGTGTCCTCCGAGTCAGGAGGACGGTCCATCCTGGCCTCGGGTTTCTAGGAAGGGCTCGTTGAATCACTTGTTCTGCATTCAGGAACGCTGTCCCTACAGTTCAGCCACCAGACAGAAGTCAAAGAAAACCACCACGACGGTCTTTATTTGGATAGTGTCTACACTTCCCCGCAGATCCTTGGCTGCAAGATGGAAAGAGCAGGAAAAAGGAGCCATGTCTGGTCTTTAAACGATGTTTCTCATTTTTTAATTTTAAGAGTAACATGTTCTTCATGAACTTGTTTTTGTGCTTTTGTATTTTAATTATTCAGTCAATTCTACGGCACACATGCCCTACAGAACCTTCCAGCCAGGATTCCTTAAGTTAAAATAAGAAAAGAAATTTAAATTATAAGCGTAATATGTATCTTTTGAAAATTTCTGGAGAAACAGTGGGAGGTGATGGGGAGACGAAGCTCTAGGGATTGGTCACAGACTTCCGCAAACCCCCGGCCCCCTCTGTGCCCAGAGCATGGGGACCAGGCTGTGGCCATCACCTAGGAGCCATGAGGTGCAGCCCAGGTGCCCCTCAGCCTCTGTCCCGGGAAGCTCCTGGGGAGTCCCAGTGGGAGCCCGGGCTCTTAGCTCTGCCGAGGGCTGCCAGCAAGAAGCACAGGGCGGCTGCACCTGGGCTGCTGCCCGAGGCTCCCACTGAAGCATTTTCAGAGATCCCGAGAGGTGGACCCCAACGGGGGTGGAGGCTTCAGGGCCTTGGTGAGTGGCCTTGGGCTCGGATGGAGCTTTCCTCCGCTCTCATTTCAGTTGTCTGTGTTCCCTTAGCGCTAACAATGAGGCTGGGTGCGACCCACGTGGGAAGTGTGAATGAAGAGTCACCCAGGGAGGTGACCACTCCGAGGAGGAGGGTGCCTGGAGCAGGGGACTGCGGGAGGTTTCCCGTCTGCATGGTCCTGTCACATGGTGAGCACCCTGCTGGGCACACTTCACAGGACACTCTCAGCTACTTGTAGATGATGGCATGGTGTGTGAGACCCAGTGCCCTGCGTGAGCCCTTCCTGATGGCTCTGCTCTGTCACTGTCACCTGGCACATAGATGCACCCTCTGGGAAAACCTGAGCGACATTCCTGTGTTGCAGTGGGTCTGAGCCCTGCAGAGCGAGGCAGAGGTGAGAGGCAAGGCGTGGTGTCCAGCCGGCTCTTCACGGAAGCATGTGACTTTGTTCGAAGTCCAGTTTCAGGCAGATACTCTGCAAGGATGGAGCTAGGTCCCCTCGGCCACACCGGCGCCCTGACCCAGGTGCAGTGAAGCCCACTTCCACCTCCAGCTGCGTCTTACTGCTCTACTGGGTCTCCAACCAGAACGCCACGAGGACACAGAAGTCAGACCCACTGCTGAGAAAGACGCCAGGGAGAAATCTCCCCAGTGGATCTGGACAGTTGGGCTCAGATTCTAGCGGAAATGCTGCGGTCGTGTGTTGGGAGGGCTGGGGGAATCCAGAAATGTTCCTGCTAATTCCACACAAGATCTGCACCCACATGGGAGGGACTCTCAGTGGGGATCCGCTGCAGGCCTCAGAAGCCCCTAGACTGCATGAGAGGCGGGGCGTGCTGCTGGACCACCGAGGAGAGATGGCGGACGCAGCTCTTCTGCTTCCACGAGTTCTTCTGTGGACTGTTTCCTAAATATCTGGACTTTTCTCTTTGAGATGTAAGTCCCAGGTGCCTATTCACTACACTCGAAGCTCGGTGCCCTAGATCCTGAACACTGAAGGAAGGGACCCGAGTCACCTAGGACCTGGTGTAGCGGAGGCCAACAAGTTCTGCCCTGCTGGTTCCCTCTCTCCCTGAACCTGGTAGGAGGAGAGGCAGGGTGCAGCTCCTGGGGCCGAGATGGCACTAATGCTCATGCTATCCCATGTCTCCAAAGGGTCAACCCAAGGACAGAGTGGCGCAGGTGACTGCTTCTAACCGGCACAGCCTGAGGCAGGTCCGACCGCCAAAGACGAGAAATGCACACTGGGGGAGGGAAGGAGCTGGCAGAGGCTGGAGCCAGGAGAGGCCTGGCCACACTATGCTGACCCCAGGCTGGGCTGTGCAGTTCCCAGGGCTCCCAGAGCCCTTCCTCTGTGCTGCGCCCAAGTCCCTGTGTGGCTGCCACAAGCCACACAGTAGAGTCCCAGTGAGAACGGTCCCCTGGCTGCCACCTAAGAGCCATGGAGCTGGTCCCAGGCGTAGCCCCAGTATCTTGGTCTGGAAGGTCTCTCCAGGGAAGGCTTCTGCATGGAAATTCACGCAACACCATTTCAGAAGAAACTTGTGAGTGCTGTGACCAGGCGGGCTCAGTGGGGCCTCCCAATGCCTTTCCCGGGTTCTCCATCTTCGTTCACTGGTGGCACAGGTCGTGGTATCCTGGCATTGTGCCTTGGTTAGGGAAGTGGGCCTGGTGTGACGCACCTGGTCTGCCACATTCCACACAGGCACAGCTCTGACGGGACCAGAGGCCGCGGCCCTATTTCTGGGAGTTGATGCAGCTGTTTTAGACTCTCTCATCAGTATCAGAATGAGAGGTGGCGGAGCGCGGTGCAAGCCCGTGGTGTGGGGCCGAGAGGCCAGGGTGCTGGGGCCGCGGCCCGTCCCGGGTCTTTGTTCTCCTTCTTCTTGGCATGGCTCTAGGTTTCCTGTGGAAGCTCTACAGCAGACGCAACCCGGGCCGTGGAGTGAGGGCCCCGCGACGCCGGGCTGCGCTGTGACCGGGCTCCCTCGCGCAGGCTGCTGGACCCCTGCATCTGAACGAAGCACTCGGGCATTCCACAGCAAGAGGGCGCTTTCTGCCTCAGAGTTCGTCTACAATAGGCTCATTTCTCTGGAAAAATGAAATATAATCCCTTCGGTTCCTGCAGCAGAAGGTAAGGCGCTTCCTGAAATTAAAATAAGAAGGAAACATCCCTAACGTTCACACTGGCCAGTCTCGCAGCAGGTCTGCTCTGACACACAGCCGCGGCGATCACACAGGCACAGCTGGCACTGTGCGGCCACCTGAGCTCTTGCTCTGGCTGTGGCGTGCCTTCAGGCTGGTGGCCACAGAGGCCCAATGTCACTGTGCTGGGGCTCCAGGCCTCAGTCAGCGCGGTCTCAGAGGCACACGATGACTTCCTCAGGGGCCGGAGCTTGTGCACATGCAAGGTGACCCTAGGGGCCGGTTACCTTGACGTGAGGCGGGCCCTGGTGCAGAGCTGTGCCTGAGCACGCGTCCACAGGCCGGGCCGGCGGTGCTGCGCCTCTCCCGCAGCTCAGGGAGGGCAGTCCTGGGCAGCACCGGCTCCCAGCTCTCAGAGTGCAGTTAATGCCAGGCTCCAGGACGCCAGAGCTACACAGTCCAGGGGGCTTTAGTCAGGGAAGTGCATAAAGCCACTGGAAAATAGGCAGGTCGAGTCCTGAGTCCCGTGACTGAAATACTCAAGAAGTCACACGAGCTGGGACAAAGTGATCGGCCTGGGCCGACCGCTGTGCTGCCGTGCTGAGCCTCCAGGAGCAATGGAGAGGCTGGGAGACCTGTGAGCACCAGAGGCTGTGGAAGGAGGGAGGCAGCCAGTCTCTGCTCTCCTTGAACATGAATTCTCAATTTACGACAGTCATTAACATCCGTAGAAAGTTTTTAAAACATAATTAAAGTGAAAAACAATTCTTTTTTTTTTTTTTTTTTTTTTGTGGTGCTGGGGATTGAACCCAGGGCCTTGTGTTTGCAAGGCAAGCACTCTACCAACTGAGCTACGTCCCAACCCCCCTGAAAACAATTCTTTTTTCTTCTTTTTCCATTTCTGTGGATGAAACCCAGGGGCTCACACATTACACAAGTGCTCTGCCACTAAGCTACACCCCAGCCCTTTTTATTTTTTAACTTTTAAAATTTTGAGATTTGACCTTGCTAGGTTGCCCAGGCTGGCCTTGAACTAGTGATCCTCCTGCTTCAGCCTCCTGAGTACTCTGGAGTACTTGCACGCTTGGAATGCATCGTGAAAACAATGCTTTCAAACCCATCCTGAGCGTGAGCAGCCAAATCAGAGGTTGGCAGAAAGTAAGTGGTAGGACAGGCTTTCCCTAACACGCTGCCCCAGCCTGCTGGAGCATCGGCTGCTCTGGGCCAGGCCCTGCGGCTGGCCGGGTGTGGGGCTGGGCCCAGGTTCTGCAGTCTTTCCCCAAGGTCCTCGTCTTTCCGTGCCTCCTCTCTTCCCGCCTGTTTGCTTTTTCCCTCCCTCGTCGCAGACTATGATATGGAGCATACGTTTTTAAAGTTTTCTCTGTGAAGCAATCCTATCCTCAGTTGAGAAATCAGATGATTGGATCATTTAATAGTTTTATTTCTTTCTTGCCAGGGACTGAAACAGTGAAAATGTGAACTTCATGGTTGGCCATTTTCCACTGGCAGTGACAAGGGTGACCAGAATGAGCAGAGTGCCCATGCCCTCGCCTTCCAGGCCCTGCTGAAGCTGGTCACACTGCAGCAGGAGGTCAGGTCAGTGTGAGTGAACAATGAGGCTGTCCTAAGCTGGCAGAGTGGAGCCGGATGCGGTGGCACTGGCAGGGAGTTCCTGGAAGGGCGTGAGGCGCTGCTGGGCCAGCGAGCAGGTGCTTCTGGGCCAGGGTGCCCAATGTGGCCACATCTCTGGAGCCGAAGCCCAGGATTTACTCCTGCATCACCCTCACTGCAGCTTCAGGGAAAGACGGGATGGAAACCACTGCATTTAACACTGGGGAGCCACGGGGCTCCACTACTGTCACAGCCAGGTGTCAGGAAGCTGCACTGGGGATGGGAGGCGGGGCGAACGGGAGGCCAGTGCAGGGGCGCTGTGGACGTGTGCCCAGGGGGAGGCCAGACCAGCAGGTGTGGAGCCTCCTAGGCCACCTAGGTGACATGCTGGGAAGAAACAAGGTGGCGGGCTGGAAGCCACAGGTCTGAACCCTCCTGAGCCTAGCAAGGGGCATGAGGACAGTCCCTGCCGTGCTCGGGTCAGTGGCAGCGACCTCTCCTGGCCTGGAGAGGTGCCAGCAAGCTGTAAGGCTGAGTGATCTTTCCCTGTACTCTTCTTGCAACTTTTTTATAAGCTTGAATCATCAAAAAGTTACAAAAACACTTAAAATGCCATCGTGAATGACCTCTGATTCCATTCACAACAGCAAGGCTGCGGGTAAACAGTCTAGCTATGCAATAAACAACTAGAACACCAGGAAGACCTACGTGGTTCAACTGTTCTTAGATGCTGGGTGTTGGGCACCTCGGGTCTGTGGTCCCAGTGTGTGCCCTACAAGCAGCTGCCAGCCAGCCCCCAGCTGCAGTGCAGGGAGGGGGAACCCAGGTGAGCCCAGCACTGTGGGGGGAGAGGACGCGGGGCCGAGCTCCAGCAAGGCCGAGGGTCTGGGATCTGCTGGGTAGAGAACCAGGTGGGAGTTTCCAGGGTCTGCAAGGGAGGGCCCTTGAACCTTGGATACTCTTATGCTCACAGGTGAGGCAAAGAACAGCTAGGAGATGGGGTACAGTGGCGCAGGCCGTGGTCCCAGCTACTCGGGAGGCTGAGGCAGGAGGATCATAAGTTTAAGGCCAGTCTGAGCCTGGGCCTGAGCCTGAGGGAGTCCCTGTCTCAAAATAAAATTAAAAAGGGCTGAGGGCGTGGTCCAGTGCTAGAGTGACCGCTCAGCGTGCCATGAGGCCCTGGGTTCCATCCACAGCACAGGGGAAAAAGAATAAATAAATAAATAAAAACTACAATGGGCTGGGGGGTGGCTCAGTGGTGGAGTGCGTGCCTGGGATGTGAGGCCCTGGGTTCCATCCTCAGCACCACTAATAATAAATGAATAAATAAATAAATAAAAATAAAGGTCCACGGACAGCTAATAAAATAGTAATAAAAAATAAAAACAACAACAACAAACTAGAAGGCGTTAGCCAGATCCCTACAACTCACAGAAAGAACCGAGAAGTGTTTCTGCTCCCCAAAGAGAGAACTAAAAATCAATGGCCTCAGCTTCTACCTTAAAAATGAGAATGAGAAGAGCAATGGAATTCAGGGCAAGAGAAGAAGGGGTGAAAGCAATAAATCTGCCGGCAATTAAACTGAAGATGGAAAACAACAGAAAAACCTAGGACACCAAAAGCCAGCTCTCTGAGAAGGGTCCCTCAGTGAGAAGAGTCAGGACAGGAGAAGTCGAGGCGGGGACGTCACCCAGAGCGCACGGATGTGAAGGCGTGGGATGCAGTGAGGGCCTCACAGCTGCACAGCACCCTGGCTCCAGGTGCTGTGTTTAAGCCCAGCGCAGCCCTCAGGGTGCCCGAGATTCCTGCAAATGAGCTTTGAGGGCGACCAACGTCCCTGCACAGGTACCTTGTAGGCGATGCTGTTGAGCACTTTCATGGCCAGGTCAGACACCTCTGGGTAGGGGTCAGCAGCCAGGTGCAGGAGGACTCTCCAGATCTGAGTGTACACGCTGTTGAAAGACACTCCTAGAGAAGAGACAGGAGGCGTTTTAGTGGGAAGAGCTGCCACGCACAGGCTGCTGGCGCCTGGGGCAGCTGTTTTCTGGAAACCTAAGTGTGGTGCCAAGAGCTAGGGTCAGGGGAGCGCCCCCGTTAGTCCCTCTGGTGACAGCCCAGGGCGTCCAGAATCCCAGCAGTCAGGAGGCTCTCACCCTGCGCTCATCTGAGCCTAGGTCTTTCCAAAGGAAAGCTGGGGTAGGACAGGGCAGATTTGCCTCTGGGCTGCCCCTGCAGACTGCAGAGGTCCCGCCTGGTCCCCAGGAAGCATCTGCTCTCAAGTTCGGACCCCAGGGGTTGCTGTGGCCTTTGGTGTGGCATACGAGGGCTCTGCCTGTCACCCCACCATGGCCCTGCACTGAGCTCCGGGGAGAACATGAGAGGTGTGTGACGTGGCCTCTGCTCCAAGGTCTCCCACCTAAGGGTCAGCAAAGGCTGTTGTGTGCTGGACGCCCAGAGCACAAGGTCTTGAGCCAAACACCCAGGTGCAGAGACAGCTGATGCGGAGTCACCAGGGTCCAGGCGTGTCAATATGTAACGGTGGTAGACTGTGACGGTGAGGAAAGGAAAGACTGCTCAGGGGTCCCAGGGAGGCCAGCCCCAGGGTGGAGGCTGCAGAGCAGGGCCACACTATGGCAGATGGGAGGGGCAGAGACGGGAAAGAGGGAGCCTGAAGGGTGTGGTCTGAGCGAAGGCCACCTGGGGCACTCTGGTGCTGGCTGGGAGAGGCAGTGCAGGCCCCCAGTACCCAGCTTGTGCTTGGCAGGTGGGTGCACTGGCTCCAGGGGGGAGCCAGAGACCACCTGCGGCCAGGGGCTTCAGGCAGGGAGGAAGACGCACACAACGGCTTTCTTTGTATTTTGGGGGAAGCTGGACAATTTGCTGAAAACCAGGTATTTCTTCAACAAAAAGGTTTGAAGAGAATTTCAAATAAGCCACTATCCTGTGACCCTTCCCCGGCCAGCTCTGGTGAGCCCCTGGGTTCACCAAGGAGTTGAACCCAGGCCTGCTGTCAGAGAGCTCGGTGAGCACATGGCAGAGGGATGCCTTCAAGAGACACGGAAGCTCAGATAGGATGCGCGGAGGCTGCCAGCGGTGAGCCAGCCCTGCTCAGGCTCCTCGTGCTGTGGGCTGCTAACGGCTGCCCGCTGGCCCTGCGCCCTCTCATGTATGAATGCAGGGTTGGCACCACTTCACCTCCACTACCCTCGGCCTGCAGAGGTGACTAGGAGGGCAAGTCCCCAATGTGGCTCACTAAAGTCTCTGCTTCCTTGGAGTGGGGATCAGCTTGTCTCCCGCCCTGGAGGCTTGACCCAGAGGCACTGGGAGGCTGAGATCCAAGGAAGGCCGCACTCCGGGGACGCTGCCTGGGAGGGCCCAGGAGGCCTTGGCCACAGGAAACCTGGGCTGGGGGGAGATGAGAGGGCTTCTTGAGGAGACCCTGCACAGGCATGGACAACCCAGGCAAGCCCAGCCCATCCACCCGGGGCTTTACCCACTTCAACCCACACTCCACAGCTCCAAAGAGCTGTCTAGATTTACAGCAATATCTAAGGAAATCGGTAAAATCAGTCCTCCAGAATCCCTGTGGGAACATTTTCTCAGACGGAATCCACGCCCCTGTCCCAGCAGATGGCCTGTTTGTATGGGCCATGCTCTGGGGACCGGGGATCCCCAGGCAATGGCCGCCTTTTCTTCTGTCTTTTCAAGAGAAGGAAGGCAGGCAGGAGGAAGGTGCTCCCGAGCCATCTCGCGACAGGCCCCTGAGTTATGACGCATGCGGAGGAGAGGAGAGGAAAGGCGCGCTCTGCATGGAGCTGTAGTCGGGGAGGTGAGGGCCCGTGAGAGGAGCAGGCCCTCTCCACCGAGCGACAGCAATGCTCGCAAGACGCCCCACACTCGCCACAGCCCATCTAACACCCTCCTCTCTATTATTTTCGGTCTCACAGGCGTCCTCTGGCCAAGTGACGCATCGGAAGCGGCTTCCCGTGAAGCTCAGGCGCCGTGTGACACTGAGCTGTGAAGGGACCGTGGTGCTGACGGTAAATCCCAGCTTGACTCAGACGACAGACCTTCGTCACGGAGCGGGGGTGGGTGAGGGGAGCGAGGCAGGAGGGGCGGGAGGAGGACCCGGCTGTGCATCCCGGCAGAGGCTGAGCCACTCCTCCACTGAACAGGGGCCCCAGGCCTCAGAGCGTGCGTGCGAGGTGGAGGTGACAGACTCAGGGCCCCAGGGAGGTGGCCAGCAGGGCCCTACCAGGAGGGGCGGGCACCACAGGGAGCACAGAGGGCGGGGAGGCCTATTAGCTGTTATTATCATTCATTTTTTAGCAATTTGTTTTTATTACTGTCTTGACTTTCTGGCAGATTTTGACTTTGATGTAACACCGTTCAGGATTCAATAGGGAATAAAAAAATCTAATTTTTGCTGGTTTCTTTGACTATAATGGATAGTATAATTATTTACAAGTAAAAACAAAACTGTGAGAGGGAATTGGTCTGATTATTCACCTTCGCTTCTCCGCTGGGCCAGGATAATGATTCTCTCAGGCTCCCTGTTCTATGGCTTACTCCATTTTAAAATCTGCTGTCTCCAAAACAGAGCATGGCCACCTGCACACAGGGACAGGGCCACCATGTGAACCTGGGCAGGGGCCCGGGTCCAGGCCGCCTGCCGAGCTCCTGCTAGGTGCAGAGAAAGTCCACATCTAGACTGATGAAGAAGTGCGACGGACGGTCCCAGGACGCATTTTTCAGAGCAATGGCCACAACTTTCTGAATAGTACATGAAGTCGGGAAATTTGCTCAGAGCGCTGTGACCACGCCTGAGCCCAGAGCCCCACCTGGCACAGCGGCAGGCACAGGGACCAGCCCTCATGTGGCTCTCGAGGACCCAGGCCCAAGGTTGAATCTGTGGGTATGGGCGGCCAAGAGCCTTCCACCTCTCTTTAGACACCAGTTCCCAAGCCTGGGGGTTCTACGTTGTCCCTTTCTTAGAACCCTTTCTAGTCCCTGGTGCCCTATGGTGACTCTCTGGGGACACCTGACTCCCTGGAGGCTGCGCCATGACCAGGAGCAGCCTCAGGAGAGCCAAGTCAGCTGCTGGCCTGCCCTCCTTCTCCCTGGGTCAGCTATGCCCCACTGCTCCCAGGGAGGACGGAGCCCCGCCGCCCACACGCCTCCCCAGCAGCGCTCCCCAGCGTGCCCGTGGGACACTCGCAATGACAGCAGGAAGGCCGTGGTTCTAAGAGCAGTCTACTTAAGCACGGGGGCCAGTGCCGTCCAGGCTGGGACCCCCAGAAGCTCTGCTGGCCGCACTGCTTTCTTCCTTGTGGCCGGCACAGCCCTGTCCGCGAGGAGAAAGCAGGCGCCCACGCTAGCCAGGCCAGGCCTCGCGGTCTGGAGCTGCATGCAGGCTGCAAAGGAGCCTCCCAGCTGAAGGGAGGAAGGGAAGGGACGGCGGCGGACTGAGGGCGGCCACGTCAAGCCATGTCAGGGGCAGGAACTGCAGAGGCAGCTGGGGCTGCGGGGTGGGTGCCTGGGCTCTTTCCTCCAGGAGTCAGCCTGGCTTGGGGATTCAGCCAAGCAGGGGGCCTCAGCTTTCAGGCCGGCTCCTAGGCTTGGGCTCTGGCCTGACTCCAACTGTGACTCCTGGAGGCTCTTCCTCCTGGTGAAGGGGTGACAGCAGGGTCTTGAGGACCAGGGCTGGAGGGTGGTGGCCAGGCTGGCCCCAGGCTGTTGCTGTCATCCCTCTGTGCCCTCCCCTCCCCCAGCATCAGCTCCACCTTGGATTTGTTACCATGGCGATACATTTCCAACATGGTCAGAGTGCCGCAGCAACACAGGGAAGACCTGGTCCTGACCTCTGAGCTCCACCCAGGCAGTGCCTTGAGGACAAGACCCCGTGGCTGCAGCACAGCAGGCCACCATGCCCCTCTCCACCCAGTGCTGAACGGTCAGTGACAGGTGGAGACGGAACGCACATCCTCCTGCGCTGGGCATCTGGCCTGCGTGTGGGAGGAGCGTGGTGCAGGGACCGTGGGCACAGCAGCACTGTCACATGGGGTCAGCAGGGTGTGGCCCGGCTGGGCCCTCTCTACTCTGTCCACCCTGAGCTACTCCACTCCCACAGAAGGGTGTCAGGAATGTGGGGAGGTGGGACGGGTGACCCAAGGGAGTGACGGGCAGGGTGCTCATGGCACATGTCAGCCAGAAGGGACCTTTCAGGAACTTGGGATAAGAATGGGGATGTGGGGTCCTGGCGCAGCTGGGTCCAGCACCCAGCGGCTGTTGAGGAGCCGCACTGCTGAGGCCTGAGGGCCGCTGAAGGATGGCAGAATATCGCCCCAGGCTGGACCCCCAGGCTGGACTCTCCAGGAAACACAGCTTCACCTGGAGAGGCAGGAGCAGAGCTGCGTGTGATTCTCTCATGGACCCTGTGGCAGGGGTGGGCCACAGGACAAGGTCTGGTGTGGGCCTGGCGTGGGGTATGAGGGGCCCAGAGGCGGGAAGGACTGATTGCAGGGGCTGAGTTAGGCCATGGCTAACTCAGAAACAAGAGGGGTGGAGTGATCAAAGAAGATTCCAAACTGTGAGGTGTGTGAGGCCTGGGCTCTGTTCAGCCTGCTGTCCCACTGCAGGCCAGGCCTGCTGCAGGCAGGTCGGCGGCCTCCACGGCTTTGGGGAACAGTGTGCACACAGTGGGCCTGGGTTGCGTGGCTTTGAGAATCTCTGGCAAAACTCAGGGAAGGGCTAGAGATTGCAGCTCCCTGGTTGAAATGCAAGAAGAAATTGGCTTTAAATCGGCAAGCATTGCCACTAATGGGATTCCGTCAGTTATGAATTTTAAGCACTAAGGCAAGCACTGGGTGTCCTGACCGCCACCTCGCTGAATATGAATGAGGCCCATGTGGAGGAGCAGGGCCTCCCTTTCCTTCCTAAACTCCACTCATTTTGAACCACCCCTCCAGGTTTCTGAGATTTGAATGATAAACAGATAAAACTCAATTTCTCCAGCAAAAAAAAGTTCAGGAATAAGAGTAGGATTAGCATGGCAGATCCCAACGCCCTGCAGGAGGACAGGCAGAGGAGGACTGCAAGGACCCAAGACACTGATGACTATGCTCTCCTCGCAGTCTGTGGCCCTCAAAGGAAAACACCCTAACCCAACACCCCTGAGACCAGTGCACAGGACAAGCGTGGTATTGGCTAGCTCATCGGGGCCAGAGCCAAGTCCCAGGCAGGCACGGGGCTGGGTTTTCCTGCTTGCCCAGGAACCACCTCCAGACCCAGGAGCTAGGGAACATTCAGGGCCTTAGCCTGCGCCACCAGCTGAATGCCCTGGGAATCTAACCACTGCCCCTCGAGTCTATGAAGTAGTGCGTTCCAGTTCAGAGGCACATCTCACAGGTGACTGAGAATCTGTCTCATGGGGTCACCCAGCAGTGTCTGTGCATGCACGAGGTCTGTCTTAGGGGTGAGCCGCAGCTCCTGTGTGCACACCGAGTGCCTTGGGCACCAGGACACATCAGCAAAGAACCGCAGGCCCAGGCCCATAGTGCTGTCTGACAGGGCGAGCCCAAGCTGGTGCTTCTGTGCTAAGTGGCCACGTGCACTGGTGTGGTGAGCAGAGCAGAGGGCATGGTGGCCAGACCTGGATGCTGCTGGTCCTCTGGGGAGCAGCTGTCAGTGCCCTACAGAACAACCAGACACACTCACCTTACAGGCAGGACTGAGCAGATCCCGAGCCTCTCGGGGAGGGGGCAGTCCCAAGGCCTTAGGCACTAGTGCCTCCATCTGCCTTCCCTCTAGCTTGTGCCACTGAGGAGTCAGACAGCACATGCTAACATGTGATGGGAGGGGGAGTTTAAGTCTCAGAGTCCTAATGGAAACAGAAAAGTAACCAGGGCTGAAGAGTGAGAATCCTGTCTGTCAGTAGGAGGGGAGCAGACCAGAGGCCATGTGGGTATTGCAGGTTGACACTCTTCATTAGGAAGGAAGGAAGACTTAATGAGCTGTTTTTATTTCCACTTGAGAAATGAAAACAAACAAGAGAGTAAACCTAAGAAGAAATAAGCTGGGCATGGTGGTGAAACCTATAATCCCAGCGACTCTGGAGGTTGAGGGAGGAAGATCAAAAGTTCAAGGCCAGCCTCATCAACTCTGTGAGGCCCTAAGCAACTTAGGAAGACCCTGTCTAAAAATAAAAAATAAAAAGGGCTGGGGATGTGGCTCGGTGGTAAAGCCCCTGGGTTCAATCCCCGGAAATGTGTGTGCGGGTACACACATGCCCACAAAAGGAAGGAATGAAGATAAATTAGCGGAACACAAGGTGAAGATGTAATCACGAAGAAAATCAACAGAGCAAAAGTCAGAATTTGAAGACATTGAAAAATCAACAAATGTTATCATAACAGTAATGAAGAAAATGGAGAAAAGCAAATGCAAGCCACAGGGACAGGGGAGGAGGGGGCAAGGAAGGACAGCAGGAGCAGACCGTCCCTGCGAGGGAGCACTGGCTGCAGCCATGCCACAGCGAGGCCGGGGGTCTCTACTCAGTCAGGCGGAGCATCAGTGCAGGAAGAGGAGGTGGAGGGGGAGAGGGGACAACAGGTGCCACCCATGGAGGCAATCGGGCCAAGTCCCACAGAGACTTGATCCAAGAACTGCTTAAGATGCTCCGTGGAAAAGGAAAGCTTCAAATCCGTGTCTCTAAGACATGGAGGAGAATTCAACACCCAAAGGCACAGGTGAGGAAGACACGCTGAAGTACTGCAGAGACAAAGACACAAGGTCAGGGGAGGACTTCCCGGGTGTGCCAGCCGCTAAGCAGCACCCGGGTTGCGATGGACCCCCACAGACTGACAAGAGGCGCACCACAGTGGACACCCACCCTCCACCAGCTCCTGCTCAGATGGGCAGCCCAGGACCACAGGCGTGGCACTTGCAGCAACGGGAACTCTGCCACCCGAGCACACGGAACCACCCACCCCACACGGCCCTTCCTATGGGGCCTGCGAGAGGCGCCATGCCCATGCCCGCCTCCCCTGGCTAGACACCTGCGCGGGCCAGCACAGCTGTGGGGAGGGCTGGGAGGCAGAGTGGACCGAACCCGCGGGCAGAGAGCGCCTCTGGTGGCGACTGAGGGACAGGGAAGCAGACACACGTTCCCATCAGGAGCGGGCTGGGGAGAGGCCATTGGTCAGGGTCCTGAGAAAGTGGGTGAGGGCAGGAGGACCGGAGCCCAGAGAGCCAGGCACGTGGGGAGCAGGTAGTGTGGACAGCAGCCAGGGCCAAGTCCTGCTGCCTATAGAGAGACCACAACCCGCGAGTGTCCCGCGGCAGCCCAGGGGAGAATCTGACTGGCGGGCGTGAGGTGAGGGGGCAGCCAAGAGGACACTGAGGTGAATGCCAACGCGGGGGGGGGGGGGGGCTGAAGGCCTCCGAGGCTGCAGTGTCTGCCAGGGGTTCAGGGATGGCAGGGGGGCAGGGGCTCTGACCCCCTCTGTGGTTCCCCAAGTGGGGACACGGCACACACGGGTCCCACAGCTGGTCCCTGTCTCTCTGGTATGTCCCATGTGACACACCAACATTAAAGACATTCTCAGGAAGCCTGAAGCCACTCTGGGGGTTAGAAGTGGAGAGGAGGCGGCCTGGCCAGGGCCATGTCTGTGGCCAGCTCCTCTTTCCTGTTCACATGAGCAGGCGGTGGCAGGACCCTGCGCACACCACCACTCGGGCAGGATGAGAGGCTGCCCCACCCCAGTTCCTGGCAGTGGAGTCTGAGGGCGGGACGGGGTGGAGGCTGCGGGCGGCCCCAGGGCCCAGCAGCAACGCCTCTGCTCCGGCAGCAGGCTCTCACCTCACTGCCTGCGGCTCGTGGGCAGTGCCCTGGCTCAGCCCCAAGCTGCCAGCACCCCAGCTGCCCCACTCCTGACGACCAGCCAGTCTCCCCGGGGTGGGAGGACACCTCAGCTGGAACACCAGGGCAGGCTGTGGGGGTTGGCACATGGAGGAACCCTGTCCTTCCAGAGCAGACGAGGGGCAGCGATGACGGCCCCCCTAGGCCACAGGGCTGACGGCTCCCTGTCCCTGGACTGGCCTATAAAACATCATCACATCAAAGCAAAAGTGGCTCCCGCTTCCCGTGTCGCGGGCAGGACGTTCTCACCTCCTCACGGTCCAGTCAGCTGAGATGGTCTCGGCCCTGGTGCCTGAGCTGGACCAAGGACTGTGCTGACCTGGGGAGTGGCCAGGCTTTGGGCTCGAGGGGAGGGCAGGGCGGCTCACCTATGAGGGAGTTGAGGGCAGAGTAGGAGCTCACACGGCGCATCTTGTCGATGGTCTCGAAGGACAGGATGTACTCCTCGTTCTCAGGGCTGCCCAGCGTGCTGCTGGCACTGCTGCTGGTGCTGAGGTTCCCAGGGGAGAACGCCACCGAGCTGCCCGCTGGCCGGGGCACACAGGCAGTCAGGGTGGTGTCAGGCCTGCTCTCTGCCCTGACGACTAAGTCTGGCTGAGGTGGGTTTTCTTCTACAAAACAAGGCTTCCCACACACACAGGCACACACACTTGTGCACACACACACACTCGTGCATGCACACACCCCCAAGGCCTCTTCAGAGCTGGGCTGGCTGCCAGGGGACCAGGGCCAGGAGTCAGAGGCACCCGAGCCACGTGTGCTGTGTCCTGCGGGTCTGTGCCCTTGCTATTCCGTGTGCTTGACTACAACAGCTTTTCCACACCCATGACTAGAAGGAACATTCTGGACCTGAGAAGAGTCCATTCTGGACCTGGCCAGTCAAACAGCAGACAGGAAGTCAGGATGTGTGTGCATGGCAGAGAAGGGCGGGGCAGAGGGGCACCTGCTGACACAAGTGCCATGAAGTAAGCCCGAGCCCTCCAGCCCACACCCAGCGCCAGTAGCTCACATTCTTCCGTCAAGCTCAGGTTCTGCAAAGATTTGTTCAGGCTCCTGGCCGTGGTGACGGCGCGGATGTTTCCGTAGGAGCTCACAGAGCGAAGCCTGGGGGTACATGGACTGTCTCGAACTGGGGTCAAACTGCCCCCTTCTAGGAAAGAAGAAGAAAGAAAGGTGGTGACAGAGTTCACATAGGAGGCAGCACATCCTGACCTGCAGGTGCAGCAAGAAGACAGCACCTGTCACCTGGGCAGAAGGACGCGGAAGGGCCTTTCAGCTTAGTAAGATCTGCATGAGCGTGGGACTCAGCTGGACAGGCACGGTTCACAGGCCGAGAGTCAACCACAAGGGAAGAGCGGGCAGCCCGGCACCTCTGGCTTCTAAGTCCATGAGAGGTGCCCAGTGGTGCCCCTGAACCCTACCTAGGAGCGCCAGTGGGGCCAAGCCCCCCCCACTGGCCTGCGGATGGCTGCTTCCCCCCACGTCACTGGCTGCTTTAGTCCAGCAGCTGGTTCCTCAGGTCTCCCACCATGGACAGGAGGAAGGGTTTGCTGGGGTCAGAGCCCCTTCACTGTGACCTGGAGGAAGGGGCCCTCCACCGTGATAACCAACATGAGCAACAACTGACGCTCCAGCGAGAAGGGGCTTCTGCGTGACTCACAGACATGACCGGGCAACGTGGCAGAATTAGTCATCGCAGGAAGATGCTCATGCTCTTTCTGCAAGCCCCTGTTGCCAAAGGTTTGCCATCCTTCAAGATTTCCATGAATTGGTTTCCAAAAAGGGTAATAAAGGAAGGAAGAGAGTAAGAGGGTCAGGCTCTTCCTGTCCTTTGTATTCTGCTAAATGCCCAAGACAATGGAAGCACCAGGGGCCATCCAAAGCCAGTATCAGAAACCAGCTCAGATCTGGCTCAACCACGGGCAGCTGGCATTGTGGGGAAGGCCAGGATCACCAGCTCCCAGGAACTGCTGTACCTGTGGCCGCTGGAGATGGCAAGGGGTAGTTCTTTTCCTCTTCCATAAACTGCAGGGCCACGGTGCAGAAATTGCTCTCGTACTGCACCACAAGATGACTCAGAGCCACCACCAGCTCCTGTGAAAGGGAGAAGGGACAGTTAGGCTCACCACACCTGGAAATCCACTGGGTCGCAGGCCTGAGCACTAACGCCTGCACTGAGTCCAGCAGAAGAGCGCAGAGCAGGACCACAACTGGCATCAGACACAGCACGAGCAGGCTCCAGCAGGCCGAGGGCCGCGGAGGTACCAAGGGCCTCCCAGGAACGCCTGGTGCCTGCCAGACTTGGCTATGGACAGCGAGGTGGGAAGGTACAGCCTGGGGCTTCCTGGGGCCATGATGGGAGTCATGGTCCAGAGTGGGGAAGGTTATCAGTCTTGCCACCTGGCCAGACTGAAGCAGGCCACGCTGCCAAGCTGAAGCCCACTCTCTGAACACTCATAGCCATAGCCTCAGACCTAGGAGGGAACAAGGAAAGTCCTGGGGCAAAAGTGGCAGTTGGGACAACTGCCTCAGTCCAAGGATGGACACAATCCATGTCACTTAGGACAGTGAGAGCACAACACAAGTGCTCGGAGATCCAAGAAGATGTGAGGAAATGAATGGGGAGTGGGCACACCCAAGGAGTCCTCCACGACCACTCTGCGCCGGGTCAGGTTCTGCTGAGGCCTTGGTGGCCTCTTGTACCAACTACCAGAATCCCCATCAGACTCCCCAGGTCACCTGCAGAGTCCACCCACCCCACCTATGCAAGGGAACCCACTCCCCAGCACCAGCACCTGAGGCCCCACCCTGGTGGATATGGGAAAAGCCAGTGTTGGCTCTGCCAGGGTCTCATAGGCCCACTGCCCAGGGATCAGTCAGGAGCACTTCTCGCTGGAGGGCAGGCCTCGATCTGGAAGAATGTGCTTGGCACGTGACAGAAGCTCTGACAGAACCAGGCTTCACTGATGGCAGAACACAGGCCCTGGTGTCCTTGGTGGAGGGCCTGGCAAAGGTGGCAGGCTGGAGCGTGGGCTGCCTTTTCGCTCAGCTTTCACCAGGTGAACGACACCAGTGCCAGTCTCAGGGTTCACACTCAGCAGGCTTCTGTGGTCCTGGACCGACTGCCAAAGGCACTGTCTGCCTGCTTTGTCTGTGCGTGTGGCCTGCTTGGCACCAGTCCACACACAACCCCAAACCCGGCGACACCTAAAACCTGTGCATCTGCAGCTGTGTCCGGCCAGGAGCAGTGACTCCTCTGCAGCTGCTCACCCCACGCCCTGGCCTTCCTCTTTTCAGGGTCCTCTGTGAGCTCTCTGAGCACAGGGACGCCACTCCCGTGTGGCTTTGGTGCCCCAGCTAGCAGGATCCCTCCGCTCCTGCTGAGTCCCACCTTCCTCCAAATCCTTAGGCCTTGGTGACACCTGGAGGCAGCCACCTTCCCAGCACCTGAACCTTGGTCTTCCACTCTAGCTTCTGCCCTTGCTGTCCCCTCTGCTGGGCAGGTCTCTCTGTGTCCCTGATTCACGACCATGCCTCGCTCAGGCCTCTGCTCAGTCTCTCCTGGGAGACCTCTGATGCTGGGCTCCCTCCAAACGCTTGGCCTTCTCCTGCTAGGCTTCTCTTCTCAGGTTACTTCCTGAGGAGTTGCTGCTGGGTCACCAGGACCTGGATCCCGGTCTTTACCCATCAGCCACATATATGCTGTTTGTGATTGGACTGCCATCAGGATCCAGGGACACACTGCTCCACAACAACAGGAGCTGATGTTCCTCTGTGGCTGCCGTGGCAGGCCAGCCACACTGCTCAGGACGATGTAAGAGCCACACTCGGAACCAGCACCACCCCTGCTCCTGCCGTGCTCATGCCTGCTGCCCTCATGCCCCCAGGGCCACCCTGCTCCCGGTCAACAGGCACCGGCTAAAGGTGGATTTGAGCCCTGCGGTCGTGCAGGGGGAATTGGCTCTGTCATGGGGCCTGAGCAGCGTCCCAGGGAAGGATGCCTTCTGTCTCAAGTGTGGATGCCTTATGGAAGGGAATCCTGCAGAAGGCACTCTGGCATGCGAGCTCCAGTGGCCTGTCCTCCCTATGCTGCCCAGCGGGGCCAGCTCTGGGCACAGAGAAAGTCTTGAGACTCTCCATCAGTTTAGTCTAAGTTAAAGAGAGTTGAGGTGAAAGGCTGGGAGCCATTCCATGGAGTGACGGGAACCGCTGCGGGTCTGTGCTCACAGAACACGAAGACGAGGCATTAAACAGTGGAGAAGCCACATGGTTCCTAAGGCCAAAGACAGCAAGTGAGGGAAAGCAAAGCTCCTGGGCCCAACCTCCCCCGGTGTTGGGGGTCACAAATGGCACCCTAGCCTGGCCCTTCTCCAGAGCGGGGGCAGCTTGCTGGCTGGCAGTCTGCAGATGCAGTACCTCACGGACAAGCTCAAGTCCATAATGTTATGGGAGGTGCCAGGGATTGGCCGACTTTTAGATTCTGTCAAGATCGACAAAGAAGTGAAGAGACAGGAACCTCCGTGTTAGTGTTTCCACCCGTATGGGAAGGGACCTCTGTTACTAAACCTCCAGGACACAGGCGACCTCACGGACCACCTGCCACCACATCCCTGCTCTCACCCTCTCGGGAGCCTGCTGTGCTGCACCCTGGGGCAGCAGCTCTCTGATGCCTGCCATGCTCTCGCAGCCCCACAGGCACGTGATGAGGGGACTCCCTGAGCGTGCTTGTGTGGGAAGGATACAAGCCCCCCAAGGGGCAGCGTGGGGGCAGAACCAGGCGGAGCTCAAGGCACATCAGGCCCTCAGGATGCACCTGAGGCTTGGCCGCTCTCCATGTCCCTAAGGACTTCAGGGACCTCTCTCTGGTGCTGGGAACTCGGGGGGTCATTGCAATTAACATCCTCTACTTTAAAAGTGCTTTAGGAAAGAAAAAGCTTTCCTTATTTTAAAAGGAAGTTAACAACTGTTGAAATTTAATTGTTAAGGCCACTCACACTGGACAAGGAAGGACAGCTCGGCACAGACTGAAGGAAGCCTGGTCCAGAAACACGGCTGGCCGAGGGAACCCCAAGGCAGTGGGGTCAGAACCAGGGCAAACGCGTTTCTGAGCTCTCCTTAGGGAAGCCGGCACCTGAGGGATGGGCCAGCTTCTGAGGAGATGTGGGGGGCCAGCCCCAGAGTCTAGCTGAGGAGGACATGTTCTTGTTCCTCCCACAGTCATGCTGCCTGCTCTTCAGAAGGACAACGTGGTGTGTGTCCTCTTCAGCAGGCCGTCTCCCCTGGGAGCTGAGGACAGGGCTCAGATGCTGAGAGCATGCCCAGTGATGCCAGGTGGCCAGATACAAATCTGTGGGCAGTGCTGCTTCCCTACCATCTGCTGAACATGCAGCCTTTAGTTCACCATGAACTTTTCCTGGTGCCCCTTCCTGGCTGGGCTCAGGCAGGGGACCTGGGTCCTACAACACTTGGGGGTGTGAACCTGGGGACAATCCGTGATGATCCTGCATCTGCACAGGTAAACGAGGGTTTTCCAGTCTGTACAAGGGTCCTGTGCAGTGGAGACAGGGCAGGGACACTGCACAGACCTGCCACACGTGCCCAGGCAGGACGGACCTGCTATGCAAGCTGCAGGCCTGGCCTGCTCAGCGCCCTCAGGTGGAGCAGGAGCACATGTTTTGGTGTCTGCGCTCAGGAGACACACACAGTGGAGGTGGGCTTGAGTCCTTCATGCCACGGGCAGGGCTGGGCTGGCTCAGTCTCCTGGGCAGCACGGGGCCCAGTCCTGGGGTGCCCTGCTGCTAAGCCAGGCCCACATACCTTCCGGACCATGGGGCTCCCATCGTTGATCAGCTGGGCCAGCATCATGGCCACGTTGTGGTCGATGGTGGTGGAGTGGTCTGTCCTCTCAGCAGAGTTGCCCACAAATGTGCCAAGGGCGAAGACAGCTGCACATCGGACCTACAAGGCAGGGGACGGGGTCACAGTCATGCCATGGCTGGCGTCTGCCGTCTGCCTTTGCACTGGGAGAAGCCTGCAAGTCAATCCAGTTCAGTTCAGGTAAGCTCGGCTCAACTCAATTTCACACGTACTTAACAGCACTTTGAGCCCAGAGATACACTCATATTGATGGAGCAGCTGGAGGGAGCTCAGGGGAACCAAAGAAGGTCACCGGGGCCCCAGCTCGGGCACGATGACCAGGGTGCAGAGGCAGGAGCTGCATTTCCTCTGGAATCAACAGAATCCCTGGGCACTGTGGAATTGGACAGGCGTGCTGGGATGGGGCTGGGCTGGGCATGGAGGGGAGTGGTGGTACATGGGAAGGTTCTGGAGACACAGTGGAGTGGGGGTTGGGGTGGGCTGAGTTTTGGGGGGCCAGAGGCAGTGAGGGGAGCACACTGGGCTGGCATGGTATCCGAGGGCCTTGCCTCAGCTCTCCTGCCTCCAAGGCCTTGTGATCCTGGGAGAAGCCAGCCTCATGCACCTTGTTGCCCCGTCTCTAACATAGGAGTGGCAGGACTCAGGGAAATAACATGAGAAACCACAGAATTTCAATGAGCGTTGGTAAGACTTTGATGAGCATGAGTAGTCTATATGGGGTCTCCTGAAGAACGCACTTGGATTCGGAGTCACAGAGGTTTCGAGTGGGAAGGTCCAGTGGATCTCAACCCCCAAGCTCTGGGCACCTGTCACTCAGAGCTCCACAACACAAAATGAGGCCTCCAGGTCCTGAGGAGGCCCTTCCCAATCTGTAGACGGGGTGGCACTGCAGTTCCAGTGCCCACGTGCTGCAGGTCGTGGGGAAGCTGCTGCTGAGCCCACACACCCCACTCTCCTTCCATCCCACAGCTGCATCCCCCAAGTGACTGTGTGCCCGACAGGTGCACAGCATGGGAGGACTGAGGGGATAAGGACTCCTTCCTGCCTAAGAAAGAGACCAGCATCACCAAGAAAAAACAATTTTGGACATTCCAGACACAGACTCATATCCTCCTTGTGACTTCCCTAAACACACAAAACCAAACCAAAGTACTATGTGGAAATTCAGGCAAAAGAATGGACCACAGGCGGAGATGGAGCAGGGTGTGGGCAGCCTGGTGGGCAGCCTGGTGCTCAAGCTTCCTGTGCAGTCCTTGGCGAGGGCGTGAAGGTGCAGAGCAGCTGCAGCCCTCACAGCAAATGAAGAAGCTCTCGCCGTCCGCTGCACACGGCAGCCACGCTCCCGGGCGGGCACGCTGGGCAGGGGAGGGGCCACCTCTGTTGAGCTGAGGCAGGACCTGGGTCCGAGCAGGTAGCCGAGTGTCTGGAGTGGCCCCTCACCCCTCTCACATGGACATCCAAGTCCTCCTGCCACTACTCCAGTTTCCTCTCTGGGCAAACTGCCAACTTACAAGATGTCTCACCAAGAGGCTCTGCTCCCCCAAAAGGCAAGTCCTGCTCTCTGCTAACACAGGACGCGAGACCTGAAGCCCTGGGACCCAGACAGATGAGCAGCGAGCATCCCA